>OY282394.1:19465483-19985483 GCA_958295455.1 Coleophora deauratella | reverse complement strand
CTAACCTAACCTAACCTAACCTAACCTAACCTAACCTAACCTAACCTAACCTAACCTAACCTAACCTAACCTAACCTAACCTAACCTAACCTAACCTAACCTAACCTAACCTAACCTAACCTAACCTAACCTAACCTAACCTAACCTAACCTAACCTAACCTAACCTAACCTAACCTAACCTAACCTAACCTAACCTAACCTAACCTAACCTAACCTAACCTAACCTAACCTAACCTAACCTAACCTAACCTAACCTAACCTAACCTAACCTAACCTAACCTAACCTAACCTAACCTAACCTAACCTAACCTAACCTAACCTAACCTAACCTAACCTAACCTAACCTAACCTAACCTAACCTAACCTAACCTAACCTAACCTAACCTAACCTAACCTAACCTAACCTAACCTAACCTAACCTAACCTAACCTAACCTAACCTAACCTAACCTAACCTAACCTAACCTAACCTAACCTAACCTAACCTAACCTAACCTAACCTAACCTAACCTAACCTAACCTAACCTAACCTAACCTAACCTAACCTAACCTAACCTAACCTAACCTAACCTAACCTAACCTAACCTAACCTAACCTAACCTAACCTAACCTAACCTAACCTAACCTAACCTAACCTAACCTAACCTAACCTAACCTAACCTAACCTAACCTAACCTAACCTAACCTAACCTAACCTAACCTAACCTAACCTAACCTAACCTAACCTAACCTAACCTAACCTAACCTAACCTAACCTAACCTAACCTAACCTAACCTAACCTAACCTAACCTAACCTAACCTAACCTAACCTAACCTAACCTAACCTAACCTAACCTAACCTAACCTAACCTAACCTAACCTAACCTAACCTAACCTAACCTAACCTAACCTAACCTAACCTAACCTAACCTAACCTAACCTAACCTAACCTAACCTAACCTAACCTAACCTAACCTAACCTAACCTAACCTAACCTAACCTAACCTAACCTAACCTAACCTAACCTAACCTAACCTAACCTAACCTAACCTAACCTAACCTAACCTAACCTAACCTAACCTAACCTAACCTAACCTAACCTAACCTAACCTAACCTAACCTAACCTAACCTAACCTAACCTAACCTAACCTAACCTAACCTAACCTAACCTAACCTAACCTAACCTAACCTAACCTAACCTAACCTAACCTAACCTAACCTAACCTAACCTAACCTAACCTAACCTAACCTAACCTAACCTAACCTAACCTAACCTAACCTAACCTAACCTAACCTAACCTAACCTAACCTAACCTAACCTAACCTAACCTAACCTAACCTAACCTAACCTAACCTAACCTAACCTAACCTAACCTAACCTAACCTAACCTAACCTAACCTAACCTAACCTAACCTAACCTAACCTAACCTAACCTAACCTAACCTAACCTAACCTAACCTAACCTAACCTAACCTAACCTAACCTAACCTAACCTAACCTAACCTAACCTAACCTAACCTAACCTAACCTAACCTAACCTAACCTAACCTAACCTAACCTAACCTAACCTAACCTAACCTAACCTAACCTAACCTAACCTAACCTAACCTAACCTAACCTAACCTAACCTAACCTAACCTAACCTAACCTAACCTAACCTAACCTAACCTAACCTAACCTAACCTAACCTAACCTAACCTAACCTAACCTAACCTAACCTAACCTAACCTAACCTAACCTAACCTAACCTAACCTAACCTAACCTAACCTAACCTAACCTAACCTAACCTAACCTAACCTAACCTAACCTAACCTAACCTAACCTAACCTAACCTAACCTAACCTAACCTAACCTAACCTAACCTAACCTAACCTAACCTAACCTAACCTAACCTAACCTAACCTAACCTAACCTAACCTAACCTAACCTAACCTAACCTAACCTAACCTAACCTAACCTAACCTAACCTAACCTAACCTAACCTAACCTAACCTAACCTAACCTAACCTAACCTAACCTAACCTAACCTAACCTAACCTAACCTAACCTAACCTAACCTAACCTAACCTAACCTAACCTAACCTAACCTAACCTAACCTAACCTAACCTAACCTAACCTAACCTAACCTAACCTAACCTAACCTAACCTAACCTAACCTAACCTAACCTAACCTAACCTAACCTAACCTAACCTAACCTAACCTAACCTAACCTAACCTAACCTAACCTAACCTAACCTAACCTAACCTAACCTAACCTAACCTAACCTAACCTAACCTAACCTAACCTAACCTAACCTAACCTAACCTAACCTAACCTAACCTAACCTAACCTAACCTAACCTAACCTAACCTAACCTAACCTAACCTAACCTAACCTAACCTAACCTAACCTAACCTAACCTAACCTAACCTAACCTAACCTAACCTAACCTAACCTAACCTAACCTAACCTAACCTAACCTAACCTAACCTAACCTAACCTAACCTAACCTAACCTAACCTAACCTAACCTAACCTAACCTAACCTAACCTAACCTAACCTAACCTAACCTAACCTAACCTAACCTAACCTAACCTAACCTAACCTAACCTAACCTAACCTAACCTAACCTAACCTAACCTAACCTAACCTAACCTAACCTAACCTAACCTAACCTAACCTAACCTAACCTAACCTAACCTAACCTAACCTAACCTAACCTAACCTAACCTAACCTAACCTAACCTAACCTAACCTAACCTAACCTAACCTAACCTAACCTAACCTAACCTAACCTAACCTAACCTAACCTAACCTAACCTAACCTAACCTAACCTAACCTAACCTAACCTAACCTAACCTAACCTAACCTAACCTAACCTAACCTAACCTAACCTAACCTAACCTAACCTAACCTAACCTAACCTAACCTAACCTAACCTAACCTAACCTAACCTAACCTAACCTAACCTAACCTAACCTAACCTAACCTAACCTAACCTAACCTAACCTAACCTAACCTAACCTAACCTAACCTAACCTAACCTAACCTAACCTAACCTAACCTAACCTAACCTAACCTAACCTAACCTAACCTAACCTAACCTAACCTAACCTAACCTAACCTAACCTAACCTAACCTAACCTAACCTAACCTAACCTAACCTAACCTAACCTAACCTAACCTAACCTAACCTAACCTAACCTAACCTAACCTAACCTAACCTAACCTAACCTAACCTAACCTAACCTAACCTAACCTAACCTAACCTAACCTAACCTAACCTAACCTAACCTAACCTAACCTAACCTAACCTAACCTAACCTAACCTAACCTAACCTAACCTAACCTAACCTAACCTAACCTAACCTAACCTAACCTAACCTAACCTAACCTAACCTAACCTAACCTAACCTAACCTAACCTAACCTAACCTAACCTAACCTAACCTAACCTAACCTAACCTAACCTAACCTAACCTAACCTAACCTAACCTAACCTAACCTAACCTAACCTAACCTAACCTAACCTAACCTAACCTAACCTAACCTAACCTAACCTAACCTAACCTAACCTAACCTAACCTAACCTAACCTAACCTAACCTAACCTAACCTAACCTAACCTAACCTAACCTAACCTAACCTAACCTAACCTAACCTAACCTAACCTAACCTAACCTAACCTAACCTAACCTAACCTAACCTAACCTAACCTAACCTAACCTAACCTAACCTAACCTAACCTAACCTAACCTAACCTAACCTAACCTAACCTAACCTAACCTAACCTAACCTAACCTAACCTAACCTAACCTAACCTAACCTAACCTAACCTAACCTAACCTAACCTAACCTAACCTAACCTAACCTAACCTAACCTAACCTAACCTAACCTAACCTAACCTAACCTAACCTAACCTAACCTAACCTAACCTAACCTAACCTAACCTAACCTAACCTAACCTAACCTAACCTAACCTAACCTAACCTAACCTAACCTAACCTAACCTAACCTAACCTAACCTAACCTAACCTAACCTAACCTAACCTAACCTAACCTAACCTAACCTAACCTAACCTAACCTAACCTAACCTAACCTAACCTAACCTAACCTAACCTAACCTAACCTAACCTAACCTAACCTAACCTAACCTAACCTAACCTAACCTAACCTAACCTAACCTAACCTAACCTAACCTAACCTAACCTAACCTAACCTAACCTAACCTAACCTAACCTAACCTAACCTAACCTAACCTAACCTAACCTAACCTAACCTAACCTAACCTAACCTAACCTAACCTAACCTAACCTAACCTAACCTAACCTAACCTAACCTAACCTAACCTAACCTAACCTAACCTAACCTAACCTAACCTAACCTAACCTAACCTAACCTAACCTAACCTAACCTAACCTAACCTAACCTAACCTAACCTAACCTAACCTAACCTAACCTAACCTAACCTAACCTAACCTAACCTAACCTAACCTAACCTAACCTAACCTAACCTAACCTAACCTAACCTAACCTAACCTAACCTAACCTAACCTAACCTAACCTAACCTAACCTAACCTAACCTAACCTAACCTAACCTAACCTAACCTAACCTAACCTAACCTAACCTAACCTAACCTAACCTAACCTAACCTAACCTAACCTAACCTAACCTAACCTAACCTAACCTAACCTAACCTAACCTAACCTAACCTAACCTAACCTAACCTAACCTAACCTAACCTAACCTAACCTAACCTAACCTAACCTAACCTAACCTAACCTAACCTAACCTAACCTAACCTAACCTAACCTAACCTAACCTAACCTAACCTAACCTAACCTAACCTAACCTAACCTAACCTAACCTAACCTAACCTAACCTAACCTAACCTAACCTAACCTAACCTAACCTAACCTAACCTAACCTAACCTAACCTAACCTAACCTAACCTAACCTAACCTAACCTAACCTAACCTAACCTAACCTAACCTAACCTAACCTAACCTAACCTAACCTAACCTAACCTAACCTAACCTAACCTAACCTAACCTAACCTAACCTAACCTAACCTAACCTAACCTAACCTAACCTAACCTAACCTAACCTAACCTAACCTAACCTAACCTAACCTAACCTAACCTAACCTAACCTAACCTAACCTAACCTAACCTAACCTAACCTAACCTAACCTAACCTAACCTAACCTAACCTAACCTAACCTAACCTAACCTAACCTAACCTAACCTAACCTAACCTAACCTAACCTAACCTAACCTAACCTAACCTAACCTAACCTAACCTAACCTAACCTAACCTAACCTAACCTAACCTAACCTAACCTAACCTAACCTAACCTAACCTAACCTAACCTAACCTAACCTAACCTAACCTAACCTAACCTAACCTAACCTAACCTAACCTAACCTAACCTAACCTAACCTAACCTAACCTAACCTAACCTAACCTAACCTAACCTAACCTAACCTAACCTAACCTAACCTAACCTAACCTAACCTAACCTAACCTAACCTAACCTAACCTAACCTAACCTAACCTAACCTAACCTAACCTAACCTAACCTAACCTAACCTAACCTAACCTAACCTAACCTAACCTAACCTAACCTAACCTAACCTAACCTAACCTAACCTAACCTAACCTAACCTAACCTAACCTAACCTAACCTAACCTAACCTAACCTAACCTAACCTAACCTAACCTAACCTAACCTAACCTAACCTAACCTAACCTAACCTAACCTAACCTAACCTAACCTAACCTAACCTAACCTAACCTAACCTAACCTAACCTAACCTAACCTAACCTAACCTAACCTAACCTAACCTAACCTAACCTAACCTAACCTAACCTAACCTAACCTAACCTAACCTAACCTAACCTAACCTAACCTAACCTAACCTAACCTAACCTAACCTAACCTAACCTAACCTAACCTAACCTAACCTAACCTAACCTAACCTAACCTAACCTAACCTAACCTAACCTAACCTAACCTAACCTAACCTAACCTAACCTAACCTAACCTAACCTAACCTAACCTAACCTAACCTAACCTAACCTAACCTAACCTAACCTAACCTAACCTAACCTAACCTAACCTAACCTAACCTAACCTAACCTAACCTAACCTAACCTAACCTAACCTAACCTAACCTAACCTAACCTAACCTAACCTAACCTAACCTAACCTAACCTAACCTAACCTAACCTAACCTAACCTAACCTAACCTAACCTAACCTAACCTAACCTAACCTAACCTAACCTAACCTAACCTAACCTAACCTAACCTAACCTAACCTAACCTAACCTAACCTAACCTAACCTAACCTAACCTAACCTAACCTAACCTAACCTAACCTAACCTAACCGAACCTAACCTAACCTAACCTAACCTTTTTTTTTTTTTTTTTTTTTTTTTTTTTTTTTTTTTTTTTTTTTTTTTTTTTTTTTTTTTAACGTGAGGAAATGCCTTTACGCATACCAGGGCTCTGGGGAAAGCACCTGGTTATGTCGGACTCAGCTCGGACTCGATACTCCTACCGACTAAAACCTCACGGATGTCCACCTCATCGGCCGGAGTGGAGCCTCGGGACCGCTTTCGCATTCTCCGCTGCTCCACGCACGCCGCTATCCGCCACTGCGGATCCACCTCAGCTGCCCCGACCAGAGCCAGGGCACACCTCATGGGACACGGGGCCCACCACCTTGTCGTGTCCCGTCCTCCGCAAAGACGCTCAGGGCATCAGTGAGCGTCTTGCCTACGCGGGCCTCTAAGCGTCAGGCGACAGACGTCCCCACGTCTGCCACCTGGAGGCCTGAAGGGCTGGGGTACGGACCAGACCTCTGCCCTGCGGCGGAAAAGATGACAGGCTCCGCCGCTAACCTACTCCAGCCGCGCAGAGATGATGGAGTCTCGCGCGGCTCCTCCGACAGGGACCGCGGACCGGGAGAGTGGCGGGAGAGAACACCAGATCTCCCTTCTCGCGCGGTCCCCGCCCGAACGTGGCGGCTAGGAAGCCGGTGACGGGGATTACCACAAGCTTTCCCACTCCACCACGTTCCCACCTTCCAGCATCCCAAAAGGGAGCTCCACCCCGTGGCCCATCACATGTGTCCTCCGCTGTCCCAATCAGAGGATTACACGGAGGGCCCCTCCTTGTGCTGCGCTTCGTCTGGTCCCTCGCTCCAAGCCTGTCCGGTATGGGTAACCCTATCCGGCATAGCCTTGAAGGTCATTAGGACACGCAAGCCCCCCCACCAACGACAAGGTGGCAGCACGACGGGGGGGAACCTAACCTAACCTAACCTAACCTAACCTAACCTAACCTAACCTAACCTAACCTAACCTAACCTAACCTAACCTAACCTAACCTAACCTAACCTTTTTTTTTTTTTTTTTTTTTTTTTTTAACGTGAGGAAATGCCTTTACGCATACCAGGGCTCTGGGGAAAGCAACTGGTTATGTCGGACTCAGCTCGGACTCGATGCTCCTACCGACTAAAACCTCACGATGTCCACTTCATCGGCCGGAGTGGAGCTTCGGGACCGCTTTTGCATGCTCCGCTGCTCCACGCACGCCGCTATCCGCCACAGCGGATCCATCTCGGAGCGGACATTAATCCACCCATTCTACTTGAGCGATGCCCGGGGACATATCGGGCATCGACTCCTCTGAAGAGCCTTCATCCAATCGACCATCAGACGTCCCCACGTCCAACGGTCTAGGCTCTTCCAGCGGAGACGGGGTGCGAGCCCGACTGGCCCTCCTCCGTCGCCGCGCCCTCCGGAGCGGTTGTGAGGCGGGATCTCTCTCCCGTTCCCGCTCTTCGGCCTCCCTTCTCGATACGACTGTTTCGCAGAAGGTGGCCACCGCCTCCCATGACCTCTCGCTGTCAAGCATTCTTTTAAGAATGGTCGGCAGCGAGAGATCCGCTCCCACAGCCTCTACCAGGAGTCTACGCTCTTCCTCCTCTGCAGGGCACACCTCCAACACGTGTTGAGCCGTGTCCTCCCCGTGGCCGCACCGGTGACAAACCGGAGTTGGCTCCCTCTTGGCTACATGCCACAGATACCTCCCGAAGCAACCATTTCCCGTAAGGATCTGTGTCATCCGGAACGTGAGGACTCCGTGCTTTCGCTGAACCCACTCACCGAGGATGGGACGCACGGCTTCAAGAAGCCGTCGAGCTCCAGTCCCCCTCTGTGTGGGTTCCGCTAGCAGCCTCTCTCTCCATGTCTCCAGTGCCGCCTCTCTGGCGATCTTCCGCCACTGCTCTACCTCCTGCGGTACAGGACGCAAATCTTGTTCCTGCGCCTGAACCCTGCGCCGGTATACATTCAAGAGAATCCCAGCTTCAAGGTCCCACGGGAGGGAGCTTGCGAGGACACAAGCCACCTCGAGTGAAAGCGTGCGATATCCCCTGCATACTCTCACTGCCATAATCCTCTGGGACCTGAGGAGAATGGGGACCAACCTTGGGCTTATACAGTTCGCCCATATTGGGGCGCCATAAAGAGCCATCGACCTTAGCACCGCCATATACAGGCGACGGCAGATTCCTCCTCCTCCTCCCAGATTAGGGAGGAGTTTGCTGAGAGCCCCAGCCGTTCCCAAGAGTTTGGGAGCCAATCGACTAAGGTGCGCCTCAAATGTCCACCTACTGTCCAGGACCAAACCGAGGTATTTCAGGGTTGGTCTCACGGCAATGGCAGTTCCGCCAACCACGATGCTTGATCCTGCCGGTGGCGCCGCACGAGGACCATGGAAGCAAATGGCCTCTGACTTGCTTAGCGCCACCCGCAGGCCCAATCGTCTAATCCTGCCCACGACCGCTGCAACTCCAGCCGTGACCAGGACTGCGGCCTCCCTGTAACTATCTCCCCGGGCGGTAACCAACGTGTCATCGGCGTAGCACACCACGTCAACGCCACGAAGATTAGCGCCACGGAGGACCCAGTCATATCCGATGTTCCACAGGAGAGGGCCCAAGGCCGACCCCTGCGGAACACCGCGTGCCATTGGACTCCGTCCCACTCCTTGCATCGTCGGGAAGACTACCTCCCTGTCAGAGAGATAATCCCCGACGAGGCGTTGGAGATACTCCGGTACGTTGTGGAGCCTTAGTCCCTCCAGTATCGTGGTCCACGGCAGCGAATTGAAGGCGTTGGCGATGTCTAAAGACACCGCCAACAGCACGCCACCCTTGGAGCACGCTTTCTCAGAGAGGTCGCGCAAGTAGGATATTGCATCCAGCGTCGAGCGACCCCTCCGAAATCCATACTGCGTGTCTGCCAAATTCGGGCCAACCGTCTCCAGGTGCATGGACAAGCGGGCAGCGACCACACGCTCCAGCAACTTACCAGCCTCATCGAGGAGCACGATCGGTCGATAACCCCCCGGCTCATCTACTGGGCGTCCCTCCTTTCGAAGGAGAACTAGTCTCCCACTCTTCCACCGTTTCGGAAATCTGCCCTCCCGAAGACATCGTGAGAACAAATCCGCCAGACGTGTCTCCAGCGCATCCTGAGCAAGAGCCCAAGCGCGGCCGGGTATACCGTCAGGTCCCGGCGCCGTATTTTTGGCCCTCATTCTGAGAACGGCGGCTCCCAGCTCTCCCAAGGACACATCAGGAGGCGTTTCAGAGTCCAGCTCTCTCTGCATCACTGCGATGGGAGGGACGAAGTCAGTTTCCGGAGCTGGAAACAGTCCTTCAACCACTCGTTGCAGAGTTTCCGGCTGCAGAGTGCAAGTGATAGGAGGAGTCCAGGGGCGCAGCTTTTGCCGTGCCATGCGGTAAGGCCTACCCCACGGATCTCGCTCCAGTGTCTCCAGCAACTCCTTCCAGGCTCTCGCTTTGGACTCACTTATAGCCACGCGCAACGCCTTTGACGCCTCTCTGTAGGCAGCGTAGAGGACAATCTCCTCTTCCTCCTCCCTATTTCTACGTCTGCGGTACCTCTGGTACTGTCGTCTCCTGGCCACGCAACGACGGCGGATGTCGCCAATTTCCTCTGTCCACCAGTAAACTTGGCGTTTGACTGGTGGCTTCTTCAGCCGAGGCATAGCAGCATCGCAGATGCGCGCCATTGCCTCACACAATTGGTCTGCCTCTTCATCAATCCCCATCGCCTCCGTTGTTGATATGCTCCACGTCTGAACAATGGCCGCCTCCTCAAGGAGGTCGCGGTTCAGGCGCTTCAATATCCATCGCGGGCCAGATTCAGGTTCCCGCCTTTCCTCCACAGCTGTAGTGGAGGGGGAAACACTAAACTGAATGTATCGGTGGTCGGAGAGCGTCTCCTCATCCACTAGTACCCGCCATTCCCGAACACGGCGCGCGAGCTCAGGGGTGCCAAGTGAGACATCTATGACCGACCCTCCCCACTGGCGCACACACGTCTGTTCCGTCCCCCGGTTGAGAACGCACAGGTCTACCGCCGTTAGCCATTCGACTACACTGCGACCCCGCGCATCGGTCGTTGAAGATCCCCACGCTGCAGCCTTGGCGTTGAGATCTCCAAGGACGACAACAGGTCGTGGATGACTACGACCCACCACGCCTCCAACTTCCTCGAGGAGGGTTTCCAGCTCATGAAGGGGATCGTTGCGAGAGTGATACACTCCCACAACAACCATTCCTCCAATCTGGGCTGCTGTGAAACCCTTGCCTCTCGCCACCCCGTTGAGGGAAGGAGAGGGTACCGGCGATTGTGTGGTGATTGCCACTAATCCATCCATGTCCCCGTACCAGTCTGATCTGGTTGGAACTCGATACGGTTCCGAAATCACCGCCACTTGAATGGATCGCTCGGCCAGGCACTGGAGCAAAAGATCCTGTGCCCGGATCGAGTGATTTATATTTGCTTGGAGAAAGGTCAAATCCATATCTAACCTTCTTCCATAGTTACCACCTGCTCCTGCGAGAGGGCGGCCGACCGTGACTTGGCCTTAGCCTCAGTCACTTTCGATCCTCGCTTCGCCTCTGGCTTTGCTGGGGACTTGGCGCATGCCTTGCTCCCAGAGAGGTGGTTCGCCGTTTTCCCAGCCGCCGCACAGAGTGTGCAATGGGGTGGGGCGGAACAAGTGTTGGCCTTGTGACCTTTTTGGCCGCAGCGATAGCACTCGTCACTGCGGTCAACCTCAGACTTACATTGGGCCTTCACGTGGCCCGACCCCAGACACTTGTAGCAGCGGCGGGGTCTTACCTCGAGTAAACGGACTAGAGCCGACACCAAACCCACTCGCAGTTTGCCCTTGGCCGCCACCTTCTTGGCCGCCTCCACCGGACAACGGACAAATGCAGAGAACATGCCTGCCTGGCCTTTGCGGAGTTCACCGGTCTTGACTTCCGTTGAGTCACACCCTCCAGCTTTGGCCAATGCCTCGGCTAGCTCCTGGGGCTCAACGGAGTCATCCAGCTCACTGACGCGCAGATCCGCCATTGTGACAGGCCGAGAGACCTTTACCAGATCCCCTGCTGATGCGAAGACCTCCTTCAATTTCTCCGCAAGGGAGTCAGCTTTCACCACTCTCTCGGTGCCTGGGACCTCGAGAACACGAGCTCCTGTGGCAGCAGCCCGCATCCTCAGGGGTGGCATATCCATCTCATCCAAGTTTATTCGGCTCTTGGCCTCCTTCAGGACTTTGGCGTATGTGATGCCTTGCTCCTCGGCCCCAGGCTGCAGCGTGATGACGACTGCTGCAGTTCGAGGAGGGCGGAGCTTGACAGCCTTCTCCACTTTGGCCTTATTGGTATTCATGACCCGACGCGACTGAGGGGCCTGTTCGCGCTGAGAGGGTGCAGGTCCTGCTGCTCCCGTCTTGCCACCCTTTTTGGTGCTTCGCTTGACCACTGTGCTCCACTTCTCCTGTAATGGAGGTGTAGGGAGCTGTGGCTCAACGGGCGTTCGCTCTGGTGCCGCTGTTATGTTAGCAGCAGGTGCAGCCTTTCCTTTGCCCTTGCCTTTTCCTTTTCCCTTACCTCCTTCCGCCACCGGAACGTTAGGAGGGGGGATGCAAGGAGTCGCACTCGCACTCGACGTGCTCGGCAGGGCAGTCGCATCTTCTTCTCTACGCTTGTCCGCGGCAAGAGGCGGCCTTAGGCGCTTCTCCGGCAGCAGTCTCTCCTCGAGCCCCTCGAAGCGTGCGTTAATCATGTTGCCCACCTGCATCATGATTGAACGCATCACCTCTTCAAGGGCTGGCCCCTGGGGTAGGGTAGGCGCCTGTTCCTTTTCCGGGGCTGGGGCCGGCTTGGCTTGGGCAGCTCGCAGCTCCTCCACCTCTCGACGGAGCTGGCTCAGCTCTTTGGTGAGCTGCTTGTTGGCCTCCGCAAGTAAGGCCACCTCCTCTGTCACCGTTCGGCTTTTCAACTCCTCAAAGGAGGCCTTCAGCATTTCGGCGGCACTTTTCAACGCCTTCACGTAGGTCCCCTTAAGATTCTTGGACTTCGTGGCTATCTTATTTATGATCTCCACGGAGTCCAAGACCACCGACTCCAACGCGATCCCGTCGCGACCTTCAACATTTTCCTTGGCCGAGGGCTCCTTTCTGAAGAAGGCTCGAGTTGCCTCCTGCTTTCTGCTGAGCTCCTCTGCCAGCTCCTTCTCTGCTATGAGGCGGAGCTCTTCCTCTCTCGCCTTATTAAGGTCCTCCTTGGCTTTTGCCAGGCCAACATACTGCCCGGTTGTCGGAGGACGTCCACGTCCACGTCGGGCCGGAGGATACTTTGCAGTTGAGTCCTCCAAACTCCTGCAGCGTTTTCGCTGCGACCTCACTGATTGACTCCCAGAGTTTTGGGAGTCTACCGACACGCAGCTCATGTCAGAGTCAGACTCCAACAAGCTTATATTTTGAAGCAGTAGCCCTTGGGAGGCTCCGCCTTCCACCTCATTAGCGCTTTGCGCTCCACCTTCATCACAACAAGAATTTTTATTAAACATCATTTTGATTCCCACGAGTAGTAGGCGATATAAAAGCACCCCGGTATCGCCAATTCCCAAAGGGTGGGCTATATACTGCGGAGGACGCCAGGTATCCGCAAGTTTTAACGAGGGTTCTCTCGGGTTTTATAGGGTTTTCCTTCCCGCGGGCCGGCCAATTAAGGCAAGCCCTCCGGCAAGCGACACCCCACATCTCCCACTGGAGCCACCCAGCAGGGTCGTTGAAGTGCGCCGCAAGTTACGGAACGCGAGAAGGTGGCAAAGTCTCCTCTCTCCGACGGTGGCATATATGCCTGCCAGACGTGCTGCGATTAGGCAGCGCGCTGACCCGCCCCAGTAGGCCCATCCGATCACACGGAGGGCCCCTCCTTGTGCTGCTCTTCGTCTGGTCCCTCGCTTCAAGCCTGTCCGGTATGGGTAGCCCTATCCGGCATAGCCTTGAAGGTCATAAGGACACGCAAGCCCCCCCACCAACGACAAGGTGGCAGCACGACGGGGGGGAACCTAACCTAACCTTTTTTTTTTTTTTTTTTATTTTTTTTAACGTTGGGAAATCCGTCATGGATACCCAGTCACTGCGGGGGCAGCAACCGGGTTATGCCGGACTCCTACCGGCTAAAACCCAACGGCGTTCCCGCTTCGCCGTGTGGCAGGGGTCTGGGAAACCGGCAGAGCCTTTACCTCCAGTCCCCCACCGGCGACTGCCACCCGAAGGCGGCCCGGCTGCGTGAAGGGCAGATAATCTGCCCACCCGCGTTTGTAGGGTGCACTGGACGCAGAGTGCACCCTCCAACTGCTTCCTCAAAGTGGACAGCAGACCCCCCGGTCTACTGTCTGGAAGCGATGGGGGCCAGGAGACCCGACCCCCTGCGGCGGATAAGATGGTAGGCTCCGCCGCCAACCGACGCCGCGCAGAGATGAAATCTCTGGCGGCACCCGCCTGGGGCATCGATAAAATCGACGCCCCCGAGCATCCCTTGATTGGACCCTTCAGCAAGGGTCCAAGGGAGCTCCTCCGCGGTTGGCGCGAGACATATCCCTAAGGATAGTCAAGCGCCCCCTCCTGTGCTGCGCTTCGTCTGGTCCCTCGCTTCAAGCCTGTCCGGTATGGGTAACCCTATCCGGCATAGCCTTGAAGGTCATTAGGACACGCAAGCCCCCCCACCAACGACAAGGTGGCAGCACGACGGGGGGGAACCTAACCTAACCTAACCTAACCTAACCTAACCTAACCTAACCTTTTTTTTTTTTTTTTTTTAACGTTGGGAAATCCATCATGGATACCCAGTCACTGCGGGGGCAGCAACCGGGTTATGCCGGACTCCTACCGGCTAAAACCCAACGGCGTTCCCGCTTCGCCGTGTGGCAGGGGTCTGGGAAACCGGCAGAGCCTTTACCTCCAGTCCCCCACCGGCGACTGCCACCCGAAGGCGGCCCGGCTGCGTGAAGGGCAGATAATCTGCCCACCCGCGTTTGTAGGGTGCACTGGACGCAGAGTGCACCCTCCAACTGCTTCCTCAAAGTGGACAGCAGACCCCCCGGTCTACTGTCTGGAAGCGATGGGGGCCAGGAAACCCGACCCCCTGCGGCGGATAAGATGGTAGGCTCCGCCGCCAACCGACGCCGCGCAGAGATGAAATCTCTGGCGGCACCCGCCTGGGGCATCGATAAAATCGACGCCCCCGAGCATCCCTTGATTGGACCCTTCAGCAAGGGTCCAAGGGAGCTCCTCCGCGGTTGGCGCGAGACATATCCCTAAGGATAGTCAAGCGCCCCCTCCTGTGCTGCGCTTCGTCTGGTCCCTCGCTTCAAGCCTGTCCGGTATGGGTAACCCTATCCGGCATAGCCTTGAAGGTCATTAGGACACGCAAGCCCCCCCACCAACGACAAGGTGGCAGCACGACGGGGGGGAACCTAACCTAACCTAACCTAACCTAACCTAACCTTTTTTTTTTTTTTTTTTTTTTTTTTTTAACGTGAGGAAATGCCTTTACGCATACCAGGGCTCTGGGGAAAGCACCTGGTTATGTCGGACTCAGCTCGGACTCGATACTCCTACCGACTAAAACCTCACGGATGTCCACCTCATCGGCCGGAGTGGAGCCTCGGGACCGCTTTCGCATTCTCCGCTGCTCCACGCACGCCGCTATCCGCCACTGCGGATAGCGGCGTGCCTAACCTAACCTAACCTAACCTTTTTTTTTTTTTTTTTTTTTTTTTTTTTTTTAACGTTGGGAAATCCGTCATGGATACCCAGTCACTGCGGGGGCAGCAACCGGGTTATGCCGGACTCCTACCGGCTAAAACCCAACGGCGTTCCCGCTTCGCCGTATGGCAGGGGTCTGGGAAACCGGCAGAGCCTTTACCTCCAGTCCCCCACCGGCGACTGCCACCCGAAGGCGGCCCGGCTGCGTGTTGGGCAGATAATCTGCCCACCCGCGTTTGTAGGGTGCACCGGACGCAGAGCGCACCCTCCAACTGCTTCCTCAAAGTGGACAGCAGACCCCCCGGTCTACTGTCTGGAAGCGATGGGGGCCAGGAGACCCGACCCCCTGCGGCGGATAAGATGGTAGGCTCCGCCGCCAACCGACGCCGCGCAGAGATGAAAATCTCTGGCGGCACCCGCCTGGGGCATCGATAAGATCGACGCCCCCGAGCATCCCTTGATTGGACCCTTCAGAAAGGGTACAAGGGAGCTCCTCCGCGGTGGGCGCGAGACACATCCCTAAGGATAGTCAAGCGCCCCCTCCTGTGCTGCGCTTCGTCTGGTTCCTCGCTTCAAGCCTGTCCGGTATGGGTGACCCTATCCGGCATAGCCTTGAAGGTCATTAGGACACTCAAGCCCCCCCACCAACGACAAGGTGGCAGCACGACGGGGGGGAACCTAACCTAACCTAACCTAACCTAACCTAACCTAACCTAACCTAACCTAACCTTTTTTTTTTTTTTTTTTTTTTTTTGACGCTGAGAAATGCTTTAGACATACCCACTCTGTCGGGGGACAGAGAGGGTTATGTGGGACTCCTGCGAACAGTATACCCACTAAAACTCAGCGGTGCTCCCTCATCACCTGAGTGGGAGGGTCATGGGAATCCGGATAATCCTTTGCTTCCACAACCCTCCCGGTGACTGCCCGCCTAGGTGGCGGGCCCTACATGGCCCCCTGTGAGGGGGGCGACGGGAATTACCGGAAGCACCTGGCTATTCCCGTCCGACGGACGTGGTTGAGGTGCCCCCGCACCCCCGGTCTGATCTGACCGGCCACGTTGGGGGAGAGAAGAGCGTTCATATGTCCGCCTTCTTCCCCCCCTTCTCCGCCTGCGGAGCGCTGGAGCGAGAGGATCCTCCTCCCGTTCGCGCTCCGCAGCCTCCTTCTGTGAGATGACTTCTTCGCAGAAGGAGGCGACCGCCTCCCAGGTCCTCTCGCTTCCCAGCATTTCGCTGATTAAGCTCGGAAGTGAAAGGTCCGGGCCCACGACCGCCGTCAAGACACGGCGCTGCTCCTCCCAGCCTGTGCAGACCGCGAGGGTATGTTGCGCCGTGTCATCCGCCGCGCCACATTTGTGGCACAACGGGGATTCCTCTCGTCCGATCCTGTGCAGATACGAACCGAAACAGCCATGCCCGGTCAATATCTGCACTAAACGGAAGGAGAGGAACCCGTGCGGTCGCTCCAGCCACTGGTCCACGACGGGACCGACAGCAGCTAATGTGCGGCGGCCAAACGGCGCGCGAGCCATGTCTCTCTTCCAAAGATCGATCATGGTATCGCGCGCCTCCCGTCTGACGGCGCCGCGCTCCTCCGGGGTCGGGCGCTCCCCGCGCGCCCTCTGGTCCGCTGTCCAGTGGTAGACGGCAGACAAAATTCCCGCCTCCAACTCCCACGGGGTAGTACCCGCCAGGGCGCACGCCGCAGCGTGTCCCACGGTGCGGTAGGCCCTTGCAACCCTCTGCGCAATGGCCCGTTGGGGTCTGCGTAAGTGGGCAGCATTATCCCCTTTGTGGAGGGCATCTGCCCAGATTGGGGCACCGTAGAGTGCCATACTTCTGAGCACACCGGCATAGAGGTGCCGGCACCTTTTCCTTGGTCCCCCCAGATTCGGGAGGAGCCACCCAAAGGCATCTGCCGCCTTGAGAAGGCGCGGCGCTAGCCCGTCAAAGTGCGGGCCGAATTGCCACTTCCCATCAAGCGTGAGGCCCAAATATTTCATCTTGGCCTTCACGTCGATCCTGACGCCGTCCACCATTATGTGGGCGTCGGGAGGAGCACGCTGTCGAGGCCCTGGAAAGAACAGCGCCTCGGTTTTTTCCAGCGCGACCTTCAAACCAAGGCGCCGTATCCTACGGGCGACTAATGTACCGCCCGCCGACGCCAGCCGCGCTGTGGTCCCAAATGTCCTCCCGCGGGCAGTGACCAGAGTGTCATCTGCGTAACAGATGACACTCATGCCCGCAAGGAGGGTGCCCCGGAGAAGCCAGTTGAAGCCGATGTTCCACAGGAGCGGCCCTAGAACCGATCCCTGTGGAACGCCGCTGGCTACGGTGCGCCTGTTTAGCCGGCCGTCTCTATCTACGTAGAGAACCTCACGGTCCCGCAGGTAGTCGGCCAGCAATGCCCGCAAGTATCGAGGCACCCTGTGAAATGAGAGTGCCTCGAGGATGGTGGAGTGGGGGATCGTGTTGAAGGCATTGGCTATATCAAAAGAAATAGCCAACACCCCCTCACCACTGTCCTTGGCCTCTGCCGTGAGGCTTTTGAGCCTCTGAAGGGCGTCGATGGTTGACCGTCCTATTCGGAACCCGAACTGGGCATCGGACAAGTCTGGGCCGGTCGACGATAAGTGCTCCTGGAGACGAGACGAGATGACTCTTTCTAGGAGTTTTCCCGCCTCGTCCAGAAGCACGATGGGGCGGTACCCACTAGGTGAGTTCGCCGGACGCCCTTCCTTCCGCAGCAGGCACAATTGTCCCTTCTTCCAAGGTTTTGGGAACCTCCCAGTATTAAAGCACCGGTCGAATAGGTCCCGAAGCCGCTCCTCCATGTAACGAGTCCCGATGAAAAGGACCCGCGCTGGCACACCGTCCGGGCCGGGGGCCGTCTTTTTGGCGCGGAGACATAGCGCCGCCGCTTCAATCTCCCCCGGCGTCACTGGGTCGATCTCCTCGGGAGGGCCCATACCTGCAGGGGGATCCATCCTAGGCGGAATGAAACTTGCGTCTCTGTCCGGGAACAGAGCCTGGACCACTCCTCTCAGAAGTTCCGGTTCGAGGGTCTCTGTCAGTGGGGGACCAATGGGGTGCAGTTGGTTGCGCGCCGCCCTATACGGCCTCCCCCACGGATCATTGTTGAGACTCTCCAGCATCTCGTTCCGCGCAGCGTCCTTCGCCGCAAACATGGCGGCTTTGAGGGCGTCTTGCACCTCGCGATACGCCGCATACAGCCGGTTCTCATTCTCGCGATCCCGCCTTCGGCGGCGGCGACTGCGCGTATAGACGCGCCTTGCCGCTGTGCACGCCTCGCGGAGGTTTTTGAGATCATTGGACCACCAATAGACTGCCCGGCGGGGCGTTGGTCGCCTGGACCGAGGCATGCTGCAATTGCACACCTCAGTCATTGCATCCCGCAACTGTGAGGCTGCGACGTCCACCTCAGTGCTGGGTGGTGGTCCAAACCAGTCTTGGACGAACGAGGCCTCATTGGCCATTTCCCGGTTAAGGTGGGTGAGGGCCCACCGGGGGAATGGCGACTGCTCCCCGCGAGTGCCTTGCTGGCGTTCGGTAGTGAATCCTATCCGTATGTACCGGTGGTCGGATAAGGTCTCCACCAGCTCGACCTGCCATGTCGACACGGTGGCGGCAAGTGCAGGGGTAGCGAACGATACATCTACCACTGACCCTCCCCGCTGTCGCACACACGTGTGGACTGTCCCTCGGTTAAGGAGGGACAAGCAGGCCGATGTCGCCCACAGTTCGACGGCGTGACCGCGTGCGTCGGTGGCGGGGTTACCCCACATCACCGATTTAGCGTTCAGGTCGCCGAGCAGCAGGACCTGCCGCGGCGCCATCCGCTGGACCGCTCCTGACAATTCGGCCAGATAGCCGTCAAATTCGGCCAGGGAGCGGTTGGGGGAGAAGTAAACGCCAATTAGGGCGATCTCCCCCACGCGGCGGTCACGTATCCTTGGCCCCTCTCAATAATTGAGAGGGGAGGGGAATCCGTGGTGAGACGCGGGATGACCGCAACTACGCCGTCTCTATCTCCAATCCAGTTGTTGGGGACAAAATAAGGCTCGGCGACTACCGCAACGCCGCCGTCCCACTCTGCCAGGGTCTGCACGACCAGATCCTGTGCCGCCCGACAGTGATTTAGGTTGCCCTGCAGTACGATCTTTGAGGGCATCACTGTTCCATTCGATCGGTTCCTTCATCCACCGGGCTGGCCGCGGTAGTGGCAGTGGCAGGCGAGGTCAACGCCTGTGCTTTGCCCTTCTTAGCTGGGGGGTTGCATTTCAACCCCGCCATAACGTGCCCTGCAGGCTTACCACTGGCTGCACAGACGGCACAGTGTGGCTTTCGAGTGCAGGAGGCTGACTTGTGGCCCTCCTGCCCGCAGCGGAAGCACAAAGCCGTTCTGTCCTCCGCCACAGGGCAGCGCGCACGGGTGTGGCCGATGCACAGGCACTTGAAGCAGCGAAGCGGCTGCTCCTCCAGTGCCCGTACCACAGCCGTACTGAGCCCCACCATCAACCGCCTCTTTTTGAGGACGGCTTTCGCGGCCACAACCGGACACTGCAGGCGCACAATGCCTAAGCCCTTGCGGCCATGACCCACTTTTCCGGCCTTTATAGAATCCGGCGCGCAGCCTCCGGACGCCGCAACAGCCGCGACAACGTCAGCGCTGGAGACGGAGTCATCCAGTTCCGAAACGACCAGGGTTGCGGTCTTTACCGGCCTTGCTACCACGGCTACGTCAGCAACCACCGCCCTCAATTTGTCTGCAAACAAATCCGCGTGTCTGTCACGCTGCGCTCCCGGGAACTCAAAGATACGAGCACCCGTCTGGGTTTGGCGGCACGTGACAGCGGTTATGCCCAGAGCGGCGGGCTGTACCGTTTCACGGGCCTTTCTTAGCACCGACTCGTAGGTCACCCCCCGTTCCACGGCCTCCGGCTTGATCGTGATTACGACCGCCGCAGAGTCGGGGGGAGACAGCTTGAGCACCTTTTTCGGGGCCTGAGCTGCCGCCGACGTAGGACCCGCCTTCTTGGCCGCCGATTTGGATGTTGTCGATGGCTTCGGCGTAGAAGGAGCCGTGGCTGCCTTCTTTCCCCTCTTCTTTCTTCCCTTCCTTGCCACCGTTGTCCATCCATCGTTGGTGGCGGTGGTGGAGGGGAGCATTAGATCATGCTCCATCTGGGGAGGTCCCGCTTTAGCAACGGGATCCCTGGCCTTGGATGAGCCTGGCTTGAGTCGTGACGGTCCGGACTTTTCCTTCGGAACAGGAGTGGGCCCGGGTGGTGACACCCTGGAGCCTTTTCCTCTCTTGCCCTTGGTGGGTATGGGAGTGGTGACATCAGCCTCCGAGGCCTTCACCACTTCATCAGCATCAGCCTCTGAGGCCTTCACCACTTCCTCGGCGGTTGGCTTGGGAGCAGACTTAGCCACTGTAGCCGGAGCCGACTTTTTGCCCTTGCCCTTGCCTTTCCAGGGTTTGGGCACTTCTGGTGCCACAAACTCCACAACCACAGGGGTCTTGGCCGCTTTCTTTTTGTCCGCCGCCAGCGGTGGACGGACCGACTTCTCAGGCAGGAGCCGGTCCTCTATGCCAGCAAGGCAGGCCCTCGTGAAGGCCCTCTCCTCATCAAGGGTTTTGCGGAGGACTGCCGCAAAGTCCAGTGGAAGTGAAGGCTGAAGAACCTGCGAGGGTGCCGAGACGACCTCCATGGCCTGTGGCTCAGCGGGGTCAGGAGGAGCGTTGAGCTTAGCTCTGACCTCTTCCAAGTCTTGCCGAAGACGATTGATCTCAGATTGCAGGCGATTATTGGTCGCCTGCAGTCGTTGGGTCTCCTCGGAGACCGAGCGCTTGGTGAGCTCGGTCGCGACTTCCCTCATTGAGAGGGCCCGACATTTGAGGGACTTTTGGAAAGTCCCTTTCAGATTGGAGGACTTGCAGGCTATCTGAATGATCTCTTCTGCGTCCTCCTTGGCCATCGCTTCTAATTCGGCGACAGTTTTACCCTCGTAGAGGAAGACGGAAGAGCCATAGCCGCACTTGGCTCGAGCCGCACGGGTTTCACGCTCTTTAGCCTCAATGCGCTCCTCGAGCTCAAGCTGGAGCCCCTCCCTCTTGAGCCTACTAAGTTCCCTCTGAGATTCCGCCAACCCAAAGTTATGGCCGCTGGCCAATTTACGGCCCCGTTTGGAGACGGCCTTGGCCTGTTTGGCACTGGGCGTCTCTGGGCAGAGGTCTTCTTCCCTTTCTTTGCGCTTTCGCATGTATTTCGAGCGAGTGCTCGAGGCCGATGCGAAAGACGCCTCCGTCATCGTTGACGCATCGGAATCCGTCGCGTCAGCATCCTCAGTACGAAAAAACCGGCTTTCGCCATCCAGCCGCACCTCATTTTCGCCAGACAAAGACATTTCCGCGCTGCCACTGGGGTGCGCAAGTAACTCCGTAGGAGTAAGGCGATTCAGGCGAACAGTCGCAACTTTTCCCCCAAGCTGTGGGGTGAGGTCCTGCGGTAAAACCCCAGCGTCACCGCCGGAGTTGAAAATCTCCGCCTCGGGATTGCCCTGAGGCTGCTCTAACGGGTGTTGCCCGTTGTCAGACATCGTACAAGATATACGTTCGATAACCTGGGTCCCGCTCAACCTGAAACCGGAGTAAGCTCGACGGCCAGGGAGCTGGGAGAATCAGGGGATCGCAGATACAAACAAAGACACACAAGTCGCCTTCGGTCACAGTGCACTTTAGCCGCCGGCCTGCCACTCCGTTACGGTGGACAGGCGCGACGTTTCCAGGGGACACGACGAGGACGTAAGCACTGTGGGGGGGTCCCCCAACCTAACCTAACCTAACCTAACCTAACCTAACCTAACCGTCGCGCGCCACCCCCCGCGGAGCACGCACACTTTCAACGCTGCTCCGCGCTTAAAAAAATCGCGAAAATGGGAAAAAGTGCACCGATTTTCAATTGCAATATACCATAAGACGCGGAAAATTAGGACGCATATGCCTGTTATTGTGAAATTTGTGAGAATTTGTTTTTCGATTTGATTTTGGGAAAAAAAAAAAAAATGAATTTTCTTAAACTTTGTGAGTGTGCGCCGTGCGTTTAGTCGCGATGACCTATGATTTTTATTTATGTTTTTTATGTGCTTCTGTGTGCTCTTCAACTTGACACCAGTTTTGGATTTTTACTGTGCCTTGATTTGGAACTATTCAGAAAAAACTAGAAACCACGTGGCCACGAGGTCAGTGATCTAGCAGCTTACCACAAAATCTAAGGACGCACATTTCTGGACAGTGGTGAGCTCAGTGAAACAAAATTTTTATTTTTGAAAATGTTTTAAATTTGACTATTTTACGAACATTTTTGTGAATCGAAAAATTTCTAAAATCTATATCTTTCGAAAGCGATCGACGACCCGCAAGTTTTATTTAAGCATTATTTGGAGGTATATGGACTCTATAAATGTTATAAATTTCAAATTTTTCTGATGTGTAGTTTTTAAGTTATAATTTATTTTGTTTTAAGGGTGAACACGTGCTACCCCTATTGCCACCCCTAGAATAAATCTGTGAACGTGATAATTTTAAGGTGCAGTTGCTGGACATTATATGTTTTTTAAAGATTTTTCATGCAGTGTGTACATTTTTTATAACATATTTTTATGTAATTTGTCGTGTTTTTTGTGAATATTAAATCGGGGACGATCTTATCCTAATATTTACCTAAATATTGGGATAGAGCTCCGTGAGCCCTGTCCAACGAGCCCAAACTCGGGTACTTTTGACCCAATACAGCCAGAGCTAGTGCGGAAGCGGCCATCTTGGCCGCCATCTTGGAAAACTTTAAAACATCGTATCTCGGGAACCACAGGTCGGACGAGGCTGCGGCTTTCTTCGCTAAGGTCGGCACTTGAGTCTGTACCGCCCTGCCTACTCTACATAGAGTCTATAGAGCCCCAGATTTGATATCGGATTCCGAACCAGTATTCGACGCTACACTCTGCCGTCGAAATCCCGTTTTTCTAGGATACATAGAGCCGGAGATACTTCTGGTCTAGATTTTCGGCCGCCATTTTGTCCGCCAACTTGCATAACTTTGGGACACAATATTTCGGAGACCCCTTATCGTGGGTGGCCCGTGTTTGGGCTCATTTTGCTCAGCGCGCTCCCAGCTTTCTTGTGACTTGGCTATTTTCCACCTTCGCTCTCCCTTGTCTATTTTCTCCCTGTAGAGCAAACAAAAGTCACACAGTATGTCAACGGGAATGGGGTCGGGGAAGTCTATGCTCTCAAATAAGAGCAAGGGTGAACCCCCCGGGCCACCTAAGACTAAAATTAAGAAAACATCCTCCCAAAAATCCACCAAGTCCTCGACTATTTCCACCAAATTACGGGCGAAATCGGGGACCGAAGCCTCCTCCAGTAAAACAACCAACGTAACTAAGGCTAAACCAACTTCTGGGACACCGAATCAGGAAATGCTTTTTGTTGATGTAATCGATCCTTAATTAACCAGTCCAGAGGTTAATACACAGCATCAGTCTCGAAGGTCTGGCAGTGGTGGCGGATCGGCATTAGCGGAGCTCACTGCGGAACCAAACATTGGAGTGGTGACTATGGAGGCCGATGACGAAGCTAATGGCCTTTCATCCGCCCCAGTGGCTGCACGCAGCGAACACCCACTCACCTCGACCCCGTCTCAGGGAGTGGGTCCTGTTCCTCCAAAATTTGTTTATAGGGCGCCGAAGTCGGACTCGAGCCTACTTAGAATCCGAACTCAGATACGGCAAGCCAAAGCTAGTAAGATTCTGGAAGCTGTTGCCAAACAAAGGGAACCAGATTTGGAATCTGAAGAAACCGGTAGGAGTACTAACGACGACAGCTCTATTCACTCAATCACAGTCTTGGGAGGGGGTATCCTCAGCGATCTACCCAGACAAGCAAACACCATCCTCCAAAACGCAAAAAAAGAGCTGGAGAAATCGGGCAACCTAAAAAGGGATATCAGAGACAATGTCGTTGCGTCACTGCAAACCCTCTACGAAATGATATTGCGTCTCGCAGACTCTCGTATGAGGCATATGGCCGAACTTCACAAGGCGAAAGCTTCATACGAACAAAAGATTTCGTCTCTTGAGGCCCGGAACTCCAGGAACCTAGAAAGCTCTTACAAAGAACTAGCGAAGCTGCATGAGGACAACAACCTTATCTTAAAAGAAGCAAAAGCCATAAGAGATTTCCAAAGTTTCGAACTTGGGGAAATCAGACCCAAGCTGGATCGGTTCTCTGAGATGTTACTTCCAATCGCCAGTGGCACCAAAGCCCTGAACATGGAGGTAAGACCGGAATCACCTGACTCCTTGACACCCTGTCCAGCTGTAGAGGGAATCCAACTTATTCAGGACTCCGTAGGTAAACTGCGCGAGGAAATAAAAGATAACATCGATGTCATATACACGCACTGTCTTACATGCGTGGCAGGCCGAGACTCGGGAAAGAAAAGCTTCAAGTACCCCTCCCAGGGTGCTGAAGATGCCGCGAGAGCCACCACAGTGGAGATAGAGACGACCGCTGTGCGAGCGCCTATACGCTCTTACGCACAGGCGCTGCTTACTCCTAAGCCCAACTATCCACTATTACTTGAATCACTTGATCCGCGTCACACTAGTGACGAAATCATCAAGGAGATGAAGAGTACAGTGGATGTTGTTAACTTGGGGATCGCGGTGACTGGTGTCAAAAAGGCCAAAAACCAAAGAGTCGTTATAAGCTGCGAAACAGAGGTAGACAGACAAGCTATGCATCAAGCTCTAAAGACACCCAATTCTAGGCTTACTGTCTCCCAGCCGCAAAACAGGAACCCTCTACTCAGACTTACGGGGATCGTTAACGAGTTGAACGATAAAAAAATAGAGGATGCGGTCCTAAAGCAGAACTCCAAGCTCCTTTCAGGTGTACCACCAAACGAAAGGCACATCAAAGTTCTGCGTAGAACCAAAGGCAGAACAAGTTTGTGCAGCAATGTAATTTTGGAAGTGAGTCCATCAGTCTGGTCCAAGTTGAGGGACCAGAAGGTTCATGTAGACTATCACACAATAGTGGCCATAGACCAATCCCCGTTAATGCAATGCTACCGTTGCCTTGGATTTGGACATAGAGCCAGAGACTGCCAAGCTAAACACAGCAACTGTGGCTACTGTACACTAGATCATGACACAAGGGAATGTCCTAACAGAAACTGCGCCCCACAGTGCTTCAACTGTAAGCTTAAGGGACATCCCAATCTCGAGTGTCACCCTGCCTATAGCCCATCTTGCCCCGAGTGGCAGAAATGGGACAGGATAGCACGTGCAGCGGTCTCCTATTGTTAAAGGCACCCCAGTTGACACCACAGAACCATCACCATCACTAGACAGTCCTCCAGCTTCAACAAAGCCTCAAAATCAAACTAACTCCCACCATAGTGTCCTAAAGTTTGCGCAGGTAAACTTGGGTAGAGGTCATGCAGCTGCAGAGGAGTGCTACAAAGCTGCCCATGAACAAAATGTTTCAGTAATTTTGCTTCAGGAACCATATGTTGGCTCTAAAGCACATGTTACCAGCAGACATAGAGTTATACAGAAATTCACCACCAATAACGAAAAACCAGTAAAAGCAGCAGTCATCGTTGTAAACCCAAATCTCAATATAATTGAAAATGTCAACTTAATAAGCGAGAGTCTAGTAGCCTTTAAAATTGTAATAAATGATCTTAGCATAGGTATCATTAATGTGTATATGCACGAAAACAATGACATTGAAGAAACCTTTAATGAAATAACAAGAATCATCGACAATCTCGACGTAAAACACGTAGTGCTAGCAGGAGACTTCAATGCAAAAAGCCCCTGGTGGGGCTGTGAGGTGGAAGACAAGAGGGGGGCAATAGTCGTAGAAGCTTTGGCAAACTTAGACATGTCAATAATCAATCATGGAAATGTACCCACCTTCAGTGCATATCGTAACGACCGCACCTACTCAAGCATCGTAGACGTGACTGCTTGCACCAACAATCTTTTGAACAAAATTAGTAATTGGAGAGTTGACCCATCATTTGTAACTCTGTCGGACCACAGAACACTACTCTTCCGACTCAATACCACGTCTGAAAAGGAACTACCAGCAACCAGGAAATCGACTCGAAAATACAACAGTAAAAAGGCAGACTGGACCAAATTCGTGGAAGAACTGAAAAGTGAAATGAGTATAAAAGGCCTAAGTGCAAGTTCCATTGCTGATATTAATACAGCTGAATTACTTGAAGACAAGGTTATTGAACTTATGGAAAGTATCCAAAAAGCATGTGAGAGATCCATACCCTACATATCTAGTAAAGTCCCAGTAAAAAACCCTTGGTGGACCGAAAACCTAACTGTGAAAAAGAGGCAGGTAATAAGGTTAAGAAACAAAATAAGATATGCTAACCCTCGTCGAAGACAAATAGTAGTATCAGAATATCTTAAAATTAGAGAAGAATACAAAAGGGAAATAACCGAAACAATGACTACAAATTGGAAAGAATTTTGCTCAAAGCAAGAAAAAGAAAATATGTGGCAATGCATTTATAGAATAATTAGGAAAAGGGGGAAAACTGAAGAAGACAAGCTGTTGAGACCAAACCCAGGGAGTGAAATACTCCCTCCAGCACAATCCGCACAGCTTTTAGCTGAGGTATTTTTCCCTTGCGACTCTCCACTTACCGACACAGACGAACAACGACAAGTAAGAGAGGAATCCGACATCATAAGAGAAAACTTGATAAACACAACGAACGAAGAGGTAAATGAATTCACGAATCTCGAGGTTGAAACAATTTTTAAACATATGAGCCCAAAAAAAGCACCCGGGGATGACGGACTCACTTCGGATATTTGCCATCGTATATTTGTGTCGGTGCCTGAGGTTATGCTACAAATATACAACAAATGCCTACAACTAGGATATTTCCCCAGAGTATGGAAAAAGGCGATAGTCAGAATTATTCCGAAGCCCGGAAAAGAGGACTACTCACTACCGAAATCATACAGACCCATTGGACTTCTCCCAATTCTGGGGAAGGTATTAGAAAAACTATTCGTAAATAGAGTTCTTTGGGAGCTGGGCAGCAGGAATCAACTGAATAGCCGTCAATATGGATTCTTGCCTCAACGGAGTACTGAAGACGCACTTTACGATGCAATGGACATCATCAAGCAAGGTCTAAGAAACAGGGAAATGGTAGCATTAATCTCCCTGGACATACAAGGTGCATTTGACAACGCGTGGTGGCCGGCCATTATAAGTGAACTCTACTGCAAGAACATTAACACAACCATGCTAAAACTGATGTGCAGTTACCTATCTACCAGATCGGTCTCACTCAATTACGCTGGTGAACAAGCAAATAAGGAAACAAACTCGGGATGCATTCAAGGCTCTACCTGCGGACCATTACTCTGGAACATCCTCCTAAATCCCTTACTTGACCTATGCGAGAATTTTAATGTACACGTCCAAGCCTTCGCAGACGATATTCTTGTAATTGCGAAAGGAAGCACAGGAAAAGAAATAGAAGATAAGTTAAACCCAGCATTGGAAAACATTTGTTTATGGGGCCGAAAGCACAAATTGACGTTTGCACCACAAAAAACACAGGCACTACTTATCACAAAAAAACTTAAGTATGACGAACCACGAATAGTAATGGACCAAACAACAATACCACTCGATGAACATCTTAAAATTCTAGGCCTTACCATCGACAACAAAATTAATTTCATAAGACATATAGAACTACAATGCAACAAAGTGATTAATATATACAAGATGATTATAAGAACAGCAAAAGCTCAGTGGGGTCTAAACTCAGAAATACTTAGAACAATATATACGGCAGTAATCGAACCAACCATACTTTACGCCGCAAGTATATGGACAGAATCCGCTAGCAAAGTATTGATGAAGAGAAGGCTAGACAAGATGACGCGCATGTTCAGCATAATTATCAGCAAATCTCAACGCACTACATCTCTCACATCTGGGGTACTGCTTTCAAGAATACTCCCACTAGATTTAAGGGCAATAGAACATAAAGAAATCTACCAAGTTAAAAGAGGAAAGCCTTTAGAACAATTACCTGGACGGATACTGGAAACACTTATTAGTCCATTTAACCTACCCCATCCAGCAGAGCGAATCGAACTGTCATATGGACTTATAACCAGCCAACAAGATATAGAGGAAATCAAAAATGACTGGCCAAATATCTTTACTGATGGGAGCAAAATTGATGGCAGAGTTGGAGCAGCAGTAACACTGTGGACTCATGGCACGGAAGAACGAAGTGCAAGATACAAATTGGCAGATTACTGTAGCGTCTACCAAGCCGAACTCGTCGCAATACTAAAGGCTATCGACACCATGAAAAGAGTAAATAAATACAGAAAAGCTAACATCCTCAGCGATTCTAGATCTGCACTAGATGATCTTTCAAATCCCTCAACACTCCATCCTCTCGCATCCGAAATCCGACACAGAATCCAGGAGCTTAGAGAGTTAAATGGAGACATAAAGCTTTTTTGGATCAAAGCTCATATAGGAATAGCAGGAAATGAAAGAGCTGATGAACTTGCCAAAAGAGCAGCTGAAACAAGCAAACAAGCCCCAGTCTACGACCACTTCCCTCTGTCTTACGCCAAGCGCCTCACTAGGACTTCCACCTGTATGAAATGGCAAAAACAATACGAAGAAGCAACAACGGGAGCTGTAACACGGCGATTCTTCCCTGATGTTATGAAAGCACATAAGATCCTGAAAACCATAGAAATAAATAATATTAGGTCACAGATATTTACAGGGCACGGGGGGATTAGAGCTTATCTCTACAAGTTTAAGTTGGCGCAAACTCCTTTCTGTCCATGTGACGATGATATCGAGGAAACAATCGAACACATCCTAATAGAATGTCCAAGATTTTTAGCGGAACGTATGGATCTGGAAATAAGAATGGGATTTGCGCTAGACATAGATACTCTACATTTAACTGTAAGCAACGATGACTGTCGGGCAGATTTCTTAACTTTTGCAGAAAGCTGCCTACGTAGGGCCGCAAGGCTGAATGGGTCCAAAGTAAAGTAAATATTGTCAATATTTTGTATTCGTATAATAACAATAAAAACTAAACTTGTAGTATTGTAAATCAAGAAATATGACCAAATGTAAGTAATATAATAGAACATTACATATTAAAAAAAAAAAAAAAAACAAAAAAAAAAAAAAAAAAAAAAAAACAGTATATTACAACAGATTGATAAATAAAAGTATAAAAAGGTGCTGCAAAATAAATAGCAGCAGTTGCAAAAGGAAAAAAAAAAAAAAAAAAAAAAACCTAACTACACGCAGAAGTACACGCGCACTGGCCGGAGACGGCACCAGCTGTTCGCGTCCCCCGCGACGCTGCGCACGCATCACGCGCTCAACGCTCCTACGGCGCGCGCGCTAGCACTCCTCAACTATTTCGTGGGCGAGGTCCAACATGTCGACTTACACGCCAATTCACTTTGTCATGTGTACAAATTCTTAAGTTTATATTTGTCTCATTTAATATCTAACGCTCGTGTAAAATAATTATGTTTTAAGTATATTATGTTTTAATGTTTTTTAGTATGTTTTAGTATATCTTATACTATTAAACGAGTTAAGTGTCCCGACGATTTCGAAAACGACTTAAAACCTTTTGACGAAATTCAATCATTGTTAAAAATCATCAGAAATAGATCTATGAGGGAATTATCTTCGAAAAAATTCATTTAAGGTAGATATGAGCGAAATTACATAAAAGGAGAACGCATATGATGCTTATTTTTAACCATTGCTTATAAGTTCTTTCGTGGACTAGAGGTTTTGGCGCAAGCCACTTACGTTTTGCTGCTTTTAGGTCCGGATTCGAATCCCACCCATGTGTAGTGGGCATAAGATAGAATAATGAATATAATGTAATGTGATTTCTGAACCAGTAATACACGATATTTTACCGAAGACGGACGTTTTCGTTACTCCTTGTTTTCCCATCACTGCATGGCGACCCTGCCATGACATCGGATAGGATAGCATTTTTGCGTCAGCGTTTTTGCGTTAAAGTGTGTGAACTGTGTAGACATTATGCATCCATTGCATCTAAGTTCGATGAAGTGTAACCACGTGCAGGATAAGTTTCATATTTTTGAAAATGGGCAAAACTAATTCGAAACAAGAGCAGAAAGAAGTAATCATTGCTCAAAATGCCGTGGGCGACAATAGTGCGACAAGTAAAGATCAGGTGGAGCACATAGTTTTAAACAACGTGTTGCTAAGCGTCGTGATAGCGTTGGCCGGAGCAGTAATTTTATACATAGTATATAAGAAACTCAAAAATTCCCAACGCAATTGGATACAAAAAGAAGTACGGCAGGAATATTTCAAGAGGCTGCAAATTCGCCTGTCTGGGTGTGCCGGTGTTGGTGGTGCCGAGCGTGAGCGGGAGTGTGGCACTTCCGCCCCGAATCAGGAAATGATAGTGTGAAGTGAAAATCAAGGGCAATGAGTTATAAGTGAATAAAAAGTGTCGTGTAATTAAGCTATAGTTTTAAGGGTTAAGTAACTGGGTACGTAACTATCTATATAATGTTTTAAGTATACATTTTTTTTTTGCTGAGGTGTGTAGCCACCTTACTAGTAATATAATAATTGTGTTTCAGTGACTCTAAAAATGCAGTCCTACTATTTCTTTATGTAGAGCTTTGTAGAAATTAAAATAAAATGGTAGTTTATATTATCAAACATATGTTAAGTGGGTTTTCCATTTAGTTATGTAATGGAAAATGATTTAAATGCTATACTTGATAAGTTCGAAAATTTAAGAATTAGTTTAAGTAAAATAGAAGAAGCTAAGGAATTATATAACATTTATAAAGATATAATTAGATCGTATGACTTTTCTAAATTAAAAGAGGAATATACTACTTATATTGTAGAAGCATTAATGGAAAAAATACATAAGAGTTATAATAAAATATTAGAATATAGTATGAGTGAAGACAAAGGCAATACAGTTCAAATGGCGGATAAAGAGAAGTTCGATTTGAAAGAAGTAGGGAGTTTGATTCCTATCTTAGATGGGAAAGAAGAAATTATTGAGAGAATGATAGAAGGCATCGAGATGTTGGATAGCATGTACAAAGATCAAAATAACAAGAAATTGCTGATTACTTTTGTTCTGAAAACGCGACTTGACAAAAAATCTAAAATAAAATTGAAGGACACATACAACTCGGTTGATTCCTTGATCGCTGATATTAAGAAGTATTTACTAACAAAAAAGTCAGCAAATTCTTTGTTAATACAACTAAATAACATGTCTCAAGGTGAACTATCAATTGATGAGTTTGGTACCAAAATAGAAGAGTTGTTAGTTGGTCTCACAATTGCGCAAGCTAACAATAATCAAAAAGCATGCGAAATTTTGAAACCAATAAACGAAAGTTTAGCAATCAAAAAGTTTGCAGATGGGTTACGGAACAGACGCCTGAGTACCATCGTAGCTCCAAGAAACTACAACGAGCTAAAAGAAGCCATTCAAGCTGTCAAAGATGAGGAGTTGTCACAGCCCTCAACGTCTGGAGTTGTGATGAACATCAGGGGTAAGTTTAGTTATAGAGGCAACAGGTACCCACAAAAGACGCAATGAAATTACAGAGGTAATGGATGGCGAAACTCAAGGGGTCATTTTAATAACAACATGACAGGTAACAATTTTAACAGGTCTCGTGGTAATCACCAGCCCAGCTATTACACGCGTTCACGGGCATTCGGTGGACGTAGTCGAGGTCGTTACGGAGGATACCGTGGTTCACGTGGTGGTGGAAGACATAATGTATACACATACACTACTTCAGATAACAATCAGGTAAATCAAGATCAGGAAGCTCGTAATGATAGTCAGGAACCTGATTTGTCTCCGTTTTTTCGAGCATAACATATTTACTTGCGATGGGTTAGAATATGTAAAATTTTACATACAGGGACAGGAATGTACATTTTTGTGAGACACTGGAGCTAGTTTGTCAGTCATACATAAAAATAAAATTCCATTTAATATACAATTGAACAAAAGTAACACTGTAATAAATGGCATAGGAGGTCGAATAACATCTGACTACGTTGCAATAACATACCTAGAAAGTCACGGCTTATCGCTTTGTCATAAGTTCCATGTATTAAATGACATGCCATGTCATGCTGATGGCATAGTAGGGCTTGATTTCTTGAGAAATTATAATGCTAATATCAACTTGCATGAGAAACAGCTTACATTGGTGTGCATGAACAACAAATTGTAATACCTATTCACACGATTAATGAAAGTAAAATATATTTAACTTTACCAGCTAGAAGTGAACCAATTCATCATTTAAAGTTAGATTCAAATTTGAAATCAGAAAATGATAATGTGGTTTTGCCTAAAGAGTTGTCACAAAATATATTTTTGGCGGGTTGTTTAGTTAGACCAAAAAATGGTTGTATACCTGTGCGAATCCTTAACGTTAACGATAAAGACGAAAAATTATCAATTTTCAAACCGGAAGTAGATCATGTTAGTAATTATGACATTTGCAATTTCATCACTGCACTGCACATGAGACTTCATAGTTTTTTGTCTTTTTATTTTTTATTTTGTGTGAACTTATGTAAATATTATGTAAATAAATCAAAAGACATAAGAGTGATAAAAAAAATGTATTTTAACCTCTTTGTATTTTAGAGACAAATAGCGCCATCTTTCGCCATATAAGTGAATTACATACCTGATGATTGTGCCGCCCTGCCCCGTGTTTGACCGGCTTTCTCTAAACAGCACTAGATGGCGCTGATAACATTTGCAATAAGAAAATCTCTGAGAAGTCGCCAAAAGCACGGGGTCTCATTGCATACAACGAAAACCTTAGTTCATTAAAATGTCAATAGATGGCACGACAAGTATCGATTTGTAATCGAAGTTCATGCAAAACGAAGAAAAACCCCATTAAGTTGCTAAAAATAAGTGTTTTGGTTTTGGTGTAATAACCAAAAAGTATGACAAAGGCCGATAATGCAGTTTATTATCAATTACTACAAATTATCTGATGACGGCGATGCATATCAAAACTACTTTCGTCTTAACTTGTCAGCGTTGAGGAATGACACGTACTAGTTGAGTACCAGTTTATAGCATTAATTGATAGATGGCGCTGATACAATACGATTGAAAAACGTAATAGGTGGTTTACGTTTTGTTTTTCATATTTCAAATTATGTATTTTTATTTAGTAATATCACAGATAATATAATACTAGTAGGTTATGTGCAAAAAAAATCAACAAAAGCAAATGAAGGTACTGGTAAGCAACCAGAATATCTTCATTTATAGCCCGCGCCCTAGATGTCGCTAGTAGCAGTAGTTCTCAATGACTGAAAAAAATTGCCCGAAGAATAGCCCGAGTTACGGCAGTCACATTTCGTTGTATGACATGAGGTATCTGTACGTTAGTATTATAAAATCTGTGCCAAAAGTGATTGATATTACTGACTAATACCATAATAAATGATGAACAACTTTCTAATATTACGTATCTTTGAATATTTTTCTGTTTTTTATTAAACTTGTTTTTATTAACTCTTTTTTTGTATATTTTATTTTAAGCCTATGTATTATGTCTATTATGTGTACACAATAAATTGTAAAATAAAATAAATAAATAAATTAAAAGGATAATTTGCATGTATTTTTTTCAGTAGAATCAAATTATAAAAATATATTAAGTATAGATATTTTCAGAACAACTATTGCTTGTCCTTTCGTCCCTTAGAAGGCCACTGCCGACTAAGACAACACCCTGCAAAATGTTTCATTGAAAATATATTATCTTATATGTACTACTATCTTACAATTAGTTTATAAAACTCCGATTGAACGAGCGACGGTCGGTCTCCCAGCTAGTTTTCTATTATTGATACTGTAAGTGTAACAAAGTGAACGTTTTGGTTTAGACTGTAAGTTCATTTTTGTAAATTGACCTAAATAAAATACAATAAATCAAAGACGTTTTGCGCTTTTAACGTTGTGTGCTTTTACCATTTTGCTCCTTTACCAATTTACTCTTTTACCATTTTGCGCTTTTAACGTTTTGCTCTTTTACCACTTTTTCGCCACTTACCGTTTTGCGCTTTTACCATTGGTTGCGCCAATGCGCCTCTTTTCTTACGCGTCTGTTATATTATTATTGTACATTATTATCTTTGCTTACAAATCAATGTCATTCAATGTCTTTTCCATCGTATCGCTCCCGCATCGCATAATAATAAATTAATTATAAAACCCTTTTAAAGTGGAAATTGAACCGCATCATCCATTTCGCCACACACAGATTTACTCATACAGAGAAGCTGTCCACACAATCATCACTCCACATTCCATATTGTCGTCAGTCATAAGCATACACCTCATAACTTCGACTCCATACCGGTAAGTTTCATTTTTCTTATAAAATATATTAATCTTTAACTCTCCCGCCTGGTTTGGCACTCAACGGCCAGCGGGTGAAGCCGCTGCCCGGTCCAACCAACAATTATGCGCCTAAACGGTCTGGATTGATGAAGGTAAATATTATGAATTTCATCGTAAAATTCTTCTCTTGACATTCAACTTATCTTCTAGTACCTACATTTGGTGCTGAGAAACTGAAATTCATATAAGATGTTTTCTTTGAATCCTAAATTCTAATAGCTAATAGTGAATAAATGCCAAACAACATACACATTTTTTTTGCCCTGATATGATGATGATAAGTGATGATGATGCCGAAAATGGAAGCGGGCTTACCAAGATTCCCCAACGCAATGCGGAACTGGCTGTCTTGATTTTGTCTTGATATTATTTTTGTTCAAAATATCCTAACTCGATATAAGATGATTTTCCTGTTACTAAGTCGAGATACTTTAAGCGTTTTTTATTTGATTTTTTGATATTTTACACAATTCTATCTCTAAAACTATGACACTTTTTGGACCAAAAGAATGTTAATTTTTCATAGACGACAAATCAATAATAAAATGAAAACCGAGCTACGCGTTTCTCACAAAAGGCACAGTAATAATAAACAAATAAAAATGTAAATTGCAAGTATTTTTTTATTAGCTTTTGTTATTTTATTCATATGTCACTATGAGCTAAGTATTCTCTAACACTGCAAAAACAATTAGTAACCATCCATTTAGTCAATATATTGACTACGGTAACAATTTAAGTAGCTATGTTCATTTCGCAGGAATCTTTCATAGAGTTAGGTAGATTGAAGAGCCCCCAGAATACGAGCTCGAGGCCGCTCATCACGCTGATGCCCAGGAACATGCTGAACACTCCGCCGAGAGATGCTGAAACAAAATAAAAAACTTTTTCTTTTTTTCTCAATGGTTGGCCCTTTGCATCATATCAGCAGAGATGGTAAGTGATGTTGCCGAGCATGGAAGCGATATTTAAAAAAATGCTTATCAGTGCACTTAGTTACCAACGAATTTTATTTATTTAGTAACTTATTCTCTAAATTTTTACGATGCGACATTATACGAGCTGGCATTATAGGAGCGAGACAGAGCAACTTCTTTTGGGTTATTCCTGTTTGTGCCCACGAGCCCGTCCCTGAATGGAGACAAACAGATCTTTTCGTTTTGTTTGTCCCTGAATTTTTATGTTTGGAGAAAATACAAATTCCTGTTTGTCCCCACATAAAGATTCGGGAAGAAACAAAAAGAAAATTTCTGTTTGTCCCCATTCGTGGGGGAAAACGGGAATAACCCAACATTTTAGGGTTCCGTACCTTAAAAGAAAAAAAGGAACCCTTATAGGATTACTCGTGTGTATGTCTGTCTGTCTATCTGTGTGGCTCGTCTGACACAGCCAATTTTCTCCGGATCTACTGGACAATTTCTCTTGACATACTGGTGATGAAATCGATTCGAACAGTTTCGAACTCGAGTTCAGTCCCGTTTTAGGTAAAATATTATAATTTGTTGTTTTACCTAACGTGAACCTCAGTAGCTGTTCATTGCGTGAACTATTTTTGAAGATGAAACAAAGAAAACGGACATGAAGCAAAGGGGATTCTCTTTTTATGTTTGTATGAGAGGGTGGCATAGTGGTAACCACAATTTACTGAAAATTTTTGAGACTTTCCAAAGCAGCGGCGCACGATGAAACCTATGTATATCGATAAAGGACCTAAAGACGAACAAAAAATGCCATTTGACATACAGTCGTACGGCTCCCTGTTCGGGGAGCTTCCAGGCAGAGCTTGACGGCGCCGGGGCAGGCGAATATACCGAACATACTACCACTAATGTGACCCCAATGACCGGCCCGTATTGACGGGCAGCGTGGGCTACCACGTTTATGGGGCAGAGCCCCGACAAAGTCTCCTCGTCGAGAAGAAAACCGGAACGCCGAAGGTAATTCTTAATACTGATTTGAACTACGTTAATATAAGTAGGTATGTTACTCATATTATCGTAGGGTCTAAAGATTGTGATTAATTGAAAATCGACTGAACAAGATGTTGTAGGTAAAACACTTGAATAAAATCTAAGCCTAACGTTTTTACTATGATATGAAATAATGTGAATACGTCACTAATAAGTTTAGTACTTTCTGGTATTTTAAGGCACCGGTCGGCTACAAGTGGTGCCGTGACGAACCACACTCGCAACCAAAAATCCTCGCGTTAACGGTCCAATATTTTATTATTTTATAATGTTACTACAAGTTGTAGTATTAAAATAAAAAAATAAAAATAAAATAATATAAAATTATTTTATTTCAAGCTCAGGTCTCATAAAAGATTATAGTATTAACAATGACATGTATTTTTATCTTTGACATTACTGGTTTCTTTGTTTGTCATTTATTTTTAATGTATTTAAGTTTGACATTATTATTTTGTGTGACACTCATTATTAAAATCGTTTAATATTTTTTATTTCATTTTTGTTTTGACGATTATATAACCTCTGACACTTTTGTAATACTTACTGTAAACTTGACATTAATATTATGATATAAATACATCATATGTAATCTACGATGGTTACTAAGTTGTAGTTTTACTATAGTTTTAAAACAGCGGCTGTTATCGGGTAGTTATCCAAAGCAGCTGATAATAACGTATAAACAGTGGGTGACAACCGGCTGCTTGTGCTTATCCGACTCAATACCAGAAGGTCTTACAAAAAAAATTCGGCGAATCCTTTTTTTGTTCGCACTCTCCTATTTTTATTGTTGTATCGAGTAGGGGTTTCTTAGGGGAACACTTTTGGTCATGTGAAGTTTTTTCGTAGGATCAACCGTTTCCGGAAAAAACGGGTCCGAAGTTGTGCGTTTATAAAGGGGCCAGGGATTTTGTTTTTGTTCGCGACTCCCCTTTTTATTGTCGTATCGAGGAGGGGTACGACTACTACTACTACTACACTATCACCACCACCATCACCACTGTCACCGCTACCACCACCACCACCACCACCATTACCACCACCACCACTACCACCACCACTACCACCACCATGGCTACCACTACCACCACCACAACCACCACCACTACCACAACTACCACCACTACCACTACCACCACCACCACAACCACTACCACTACCACCACCATCACTACTAGAGATGCGCCGAATGTTCGGCCGAATATTCGTATTCGGCATATTCGGCGACTTTTAACTTTCGTATTCGGCCGAATATTCGGTTAATTTGCCGAATAATTAGGTATGTAAAGAAAGTATGTAGATTAGACATGTACCGGGTAATGGATTTGCCGGGTACCCGGCGGTTCAATCGGCCGGGTAGCCGGGTACTCGGCGCCGGGTACCCGTCAATGAAACACGTCTGCATCGCTCGCTTTCTCGCTCATGCTGAAGTGCGAATGGTGGCGGTGGAGGCGCCGCCGGCCGGCGCTTCACCAATCGTTCATTCATTCGATCAGTCATTCTGTTACATTTTTTCATTCGTTGCAATAGCGCGTTAAAAAAGTTTTTGTAAACAGTAAATAAGTGGCAAAGTGCAGTTTTCTTTTAAATATTGGATAGAGTATCTTTAAAATATGTCCAGTTCAACCAAAAATAATCACCAGTTTGGACTTATTTCATTGATTGCCCGTCGAGTGGAAATGCTAAGTGTGATTTGTGCGGAGCTGCGATTTCACGAGGAGGTGAAGGCAGAAAAGGAGGGACATCGTCTCTAAAGAAACATTTACGTTACAAACATAAGATCGAGTACGACCGGCTTTTCGAAACATCTAGTTTATCTGAAAATATTGATGTGCTAGTTGATGCCCAGTCAAGTACATCACAGCATTCGTCAACAAGCTCAAATTTTTTATTGAAGCAGCCATCTTTAGAAGAAGTGGTAGATCGGAAAAAGATCTGGGACATAAACGATTCTCGTTCAAAGCGGTACCACTACCCTATAGGCGAAATGATCGCAGTTGATAACCAGCCGTTTACTTTAGTGGAAAGTCATCTCGAATTCCAAAGGTTGATGAACAATATTTTACTCCAATATCAACTGCCCAGTAGAAAATATTTCGGTGAAAATATTATCCCAGATATTTACGACAGAGTGGTTAGCAAAATTAAATGAAGTTTATCGCCAGCTGAGACAATCACACTGACTTTCGATTTGTGGACATGCTCGGTGAACAAGTTGGCATTTATGAGCTGCACTGCTTATTGGCTATCAGAAGACTTTTCGCTCAACCATGCAGTGCTTAATATGTCATTTTTCCTGGAGTCACATAATTCGAAAAATATTTCCAATTGTATATTGGACGCAATGTCAAAATGGGATATTCCAGTCACTAAAATCCGTGCCGTTGTTCATGATAATGCGAACAATATGGTGAGAGCTATGAAAGAAATAAACCTTCCATCTGTTAGATGTTTTATTCACACTCTGCAGCTAGCCATAGATGACGCTATTAAAACACATCCTTCGATAGTCGAAACTTTATCTGCGGCTCGAAGAATTGTTACTCATTTTAACCACTCGGGATACACAAAACTGTATGAAATCCAAACTGAGCTTAACTTGCCTAATAACAAATTACACCAAGATGTCTCGACTAGATGGAATCCGACATTTGATTTACTAGAACGTTTACTCGAACAAAGACGCGCTATTTCTGTGTAGTTCTCGGAATCAAGGACTCTGAATGTCGATAATTTGTCAAGTGACCAATGGAAAGTCATACAGCAAATGGTCAAATCACTAAAGCCCTTCGAAGAGGTCACAAAAATAACCAGTTCTACATATTCACCTATTTCCGATGTCATACCTCAGGCGGCCACATTAACAAGGTATCTTCAAAAAGAACAGTTGATCTTACAAACTGATCAAGTCGCCGACCTGAGAAACACTCCTAATGACAATATGCGATCAAGATTTTATGTGGAAAAGTTGTACGAAAATAAAATGAATTTTCTCTCCACTTTCCTTGATCCACGCTACAAAACTCTTTTCTACAACTCATTTCAAATAGAACAAGCTCGTCAGGAAATATTAAAAGAAGCTTTAAGGCAATCATTAGATGATGATGATGATGGGACTTATGATCAGAATTGTTCAGCAGCGAATCGAAACAGATCCCGACCGAATGAGCATTATACTACCCTTGCGGAAACTCATGATCTATTTTGGTCATGCTTTGAATATGTAGTAGCAGAATCCTCTAAAGATCAGGGGCCATCAACTGCACCTAAAAATTCCGCTGCAGCAGAATTAGATCATTACTTAAACTCTGCCAGAGCTCGAAGGGATGCAGATATATTTAAGTGGTGGGCAGAAAATAGAGGTCACTATATCCTATCCTATACTGCGTAACCTGGCGGCCCGCTACCTTTCCCCACCAAGTAGCTCAGTATACAGCGAGCGTCTTTTTTCAGAAGCAGGCAACGTCTACGAAAAAAAGAAGCCGACTAAATCCTGATCGAGCTGAAAACCTCGTTTTTTTACACCATAATTTACTAATTATAAACTTTAAATATGAATGATACTTGCATAAATACTTATATGTTTAATTTTTACTGCAATTAAACTTTAAAATAATGTGTTTTTAATAACTAGGTAATTACCCGGCACGGCGCTATTACCCGCTACCCGGCTGGTTACTTAAAAAGTGCCGGATCCGCCGGGTACCGGATTAAAACCGGGTACCCGGTACATGTCTAATGTAGACAAACAAAAATAATCACTTAGGAAATAAAACGGATTCAATAAAACATAATGACATGTTTTCAACCGTAGACAGCCGCTGTTTATGTTTATGTATATAATAAAACAGCAGCTTCACATCTATAAGTTTTACTATAGGTAGGTATTTAATTGGAGAACTTTTCTTATACAGAATCTTTGACACGAAATTACTCGAAAACCTTGCACCGTACGACTATACATCATTTCGTCCCTTGCACAACTAACTCTCCTATCTCAAATTTTTGGTGAATTGAGTTTGGACTTTATGTAATTGAAATAGGGTTGTTTTTAAAAACTTAAGAAAAATGTGATAGGAGAGTTAGTCGTGCGAGGGACAATATGACATATATTGTTCGTCTATAGATTCTTTATCGATATACATAGGTTTCATCGTGCGCCGCTTTTTTGGAAAGTTCCCAAAATTGTCGGAAATTGTGGTTACCACTATGCCAAAATGTTCATTGGCCTTTGCGATGGTAGATGTATTCCGATACAAAATCTATGGTCTAAAAATAAGATAGTAAAATTATAAATATTATTTGCTTATTTTCGTAATTTGCACTCCAAAAAAAACAGATATTAACACCCATATCGATTTATTTCAAAAACGTATGTCCGCCAAGTTGGATTCAAAAATATACGTAATTTTCGTAGTTGGTATCCCAAAAATCCTGAAAAATTACAAAAAAATCACATTTACGTAGGGAGTACCAAAAGTTGTCAGCCTGAGTAAGAAAAAGTAAAGAGACAACTGAAAACTATTTATTTTTATATAATCTTTCTCTATTACAAAATATTTACTGAAACAAGGAATAAGCATCTAGAGGAATAATCTGAAGGAATCTAATTATATGCCTTATACTTACACATTAGAGTGATACTTACACATTAGAGTAATCCAAGTCTCTGAAGCCATACTGTGGAAAATTTTGGAGTCGGTGAGTCGTACCAAAATGTTGAGTACCGCAAGCGAGTCGGGGTCTGATGCCGCAGCTGCGCTAAAAGAATAATGTTGTTTGGTTCATTAGTTCCCAGAAAATTGCCGTGTATATTGCAGGTAGCCCTGAAACCTGCACCGGCTCAGCTAGCGCTGCGCTGGCGATGAGCACGTGAGAAGCAGCCGTAGCACTGTGGTCTGTCGGTCGATATACCTAAACCACATTCCAAGTTTTGAAAAGTTTGAGAAGTGAACATTTCCTGTCAGGATTGTGTGAGCTTCCCGGTGGCCGATATCGTACTATAAGAGTCGCACACGCTAATGGCTCAGATCAGGTGTAAATAGAGGGATGTGAAGTGATGCCAAGCTACGCCCTAAATGGGAAATTAAGTAGTTCTGTGTTGTCAAATGTATGGTCTAATATTTACTTGAGTTAGCGGGTAATAATACTTAAAGATCTCACTGAAAATATGAAATGCAAAACAAAAATACCATAAGTACTAGAGATGCGCCGAATATTCGGTCGAATATTCGTATTCGACATATTCGGTGACTTTTTTAACGTTCATATTCGGCCGAATATTCAGTTAATTTGCCGAATAATTCGGTATTTAAAGATAAACTCAAGACATAATAATAATAATAAAGCCTTTTATTACTGACACTTATGTTAACTTACACATATTTAAAATATACTATATACCTAGTTTATTAAATGTAACTATTTTAATTTAACACATCGGCAATCTTGTCAGTTTGCCTTCCGGCATAGGCCTCCCCCAGATTTTGCCAAAGACGTCTATCCATTGCCTTCCTGGTCCATGTTCCTCCAGCTGCTTTTCTAATATCATCTTCCCATCGTATTCTTTGTCTACCTTTTTTCCTTTTCCCCTCCCGAGGATACCAAACTGTTATCTTTTGTGACCATTTATCTTTTTTATCTCTTATCATGTGCCCAACCCAGTTCCATTTCTGCTTTTTAACTACATAAGTTACATCGGCTACTTTAGTTTTTCTCAAATTTTTGTAAGTCTTACCTTGTCTTTAAGTTTAATATTTAGCATACTCCTTTCCATTTTATTTTGACAAACCCTCAGTGCATTTCTTTGCTTTTCAGTTAGTGACCATGTTTGACAACCATATACCATGCATGGTAATATGCATGTGTTAAAAACTTTACTTTTTTCTTTCATTGGCATATGTGCGTTTTTTACTACTTCCTTCAAAGACCAGAACCTTTTCCATGAACTATTAATTCTGTTATCAATTTTCTTCTGTGTTTGATTTGCCGGTGATATTATTTGTCCTAAGTAAGTATATTGGTCTACATATTCAATGGATTTCTCATTCACTTCTACAGAATATTTTTGAGAGTTTGTCATCAGTTTGGTCTTATCCGTATTCATAGATAATCCAACTTCTTCACTTTCTTTTGCAAGTTCTTGCAACATGTCCTGATTACCGATATGTCCCCTTTTTTGTGAAGTAAAATTATCGTAGATGTTTTCCATTGTTTTGGTAATTCCTCTTTTTCTAGGATCTCCTTAAACAAATTTGTTATTGCGATTAAAATGGCGTTGCAACTTTCCTTTAGAATTTCATTTGATATTTTGTCATCTCCTGGTGTTTTGTCTTTTTTCTGTAATTGAATCGCTTTCTTGACTTCACTTTCTAGTATTACTGGAATTGGCTCTTTGTCACACTCCCTGTATCTCGTGGATTAGTATCCTCCACATCGTTGTATAAATTGCAATAGAAGTTCGTAGCTTCTTCTGAAATTTGTTTCCTCTTTGTTGCTTTCTTACTAGTTGACTTGTCATTTATTTTGGGTATCCAAGAAGAGTTCTCTCTTAGTTCTTTCAAAGCTTTTTTGATCCCTCCTGTCTTTTCAATGAAGAATTGTATTCTGGAGTTCCTTGTCTCTATTCTGTTTTTCCTTATACTCTTTGTTATTTGTTTGCTTATTTCTGAAATTGATTTTCTATTATTTTTCTTATCTTCCAGCAGTGGTTTCCTGCTCTCAATGATTCTTGATTCTTGATTCTTTTCTTTGATTCTTGTTGCTGTTGATTTCAACTCATTCTCTAATATGTCATATTTTTCCTGTACTCTCTTTGGTGCTCATACTTCTTGAAATTTTCCTTCTCATTGATTCCAATATCTCATCAGGAAGAGGACTTGGAATGTGTTTACCTATTGTTGTAATGTGTCTTCTCGATTTTTTCGGTTTATTTACATACAGCTTTCCTCTTACCATGCGGTGGTTTGTGTTGAAATTAAGTTTATTTACAGTGTCTATATCTTTAAAGAACTGAGGTTTATTTGAAAGAATGAAATGAAATGAATGAAATGAAATGAAAATATTTTATTCGAAGTAGGTAGCAGTGTACACTTTTCGAACGTCATTCTTTTATCTACCTAATACGAGGTTCCTACCACTCGGAACTCGTATACCCACCGTTTCGGGAAGTGTTTGCGGAGTGAGAAGAAACGGCGGGCCCTAAAGAAACTCCCTCCAACACATTTTTTTTTTAAGTCTTATATTCTATTACATCTTAATGCTAGATCAATAAATGAATTATACAATGTCATGTCTGTAAATAAAATATACAAAAATAAGAATAAAGAAAGGATTCAAAAGAGATAAAAGTAAAAATTGTTTGTAGCTAATGACTAACAAATTCCAAAAAACCAATGACAAGAGCAGGCCAGTTCACACGGACAGCACCCGATCACGAGTATAACGCGAGAGTCAGCCATCGCTCCCCTCAACCATATTTGAGGGAAGGGAACGACCCGGCTCCCGATACGCCACCATCCGCACGTCGAGTCGAATAAAGTCGATTTCGTTTTTTACTTCTCCGTTGGGTGATATCCATGTCCATTTTTTGTTTTTGTTTTTCTTGTAGAAATATTTTTGTATTTAATCACTGTTATCGGATATGTTTTTATTTATGCACACTTTTGTTGACACCCCTTTTTACTGTTTGTGCCGCGATAACCACTTGGACACTATTTTTTTACTATTTTCTGCCTAATTTTACTTGGAGCTATACACAGTATGTATTGACTATTTGACAACCGGAACCGGAATCTCAAGACATACTAATTTCAAAACCATTTCGAGATTTTTCCTTAATTAAAATTATTTTGCTATTGTTAACTCCGATAGCTTGATGAAATGAAAGATGGTAATTTAACCAAAAATCTGAAGTATTCACGAAGAAATTAAAATATTATAAAATATAGGATGTGTCGCCTAGTAGCTCCAATCGTAGTCTGTTCGGGTGTCCGTCGGCGCTGCTCGCCGCACAGCGCGTCTCTCTAACGAGAGTAGCTTGGTAGTGACGCTGCGACGATACTAGTCGCAACAGCTATTTAAAAGTTTTAAAACAATGTGATTTTGCTTATTTTAACGAAAATATTCAGTTTAACTTGACTTTCATTTGACCTCACTAACGTTGACGTCACTAACTAGTTTACCGGCTTCAAATCTTAATAAAATTAGAAACCAAAGCTGTAAAAAAAGTCCAAACACATTATGGTAAATACGCTGTAGAACTATTAAAATTACAATGTTGTTTAAATATACAAGGCATTGATCTGGGAATAAGCCACTGCTTTTAAAAAAACGTGTATTTGTAATGCGACCAAACGAGTTTTTGAGATACTGCGGTATTTTAGACGCGAAGATATTGCGAAACTTCCCGAACGCTACCCAGCCGAGTTGGATTCGACGATTGATCTCTTTCTAGGACAAACTGTTTGTCCTAGTTATACATATTCGTCAACAACTTCGAGTGTAGAGTCTCCAAGAGGACTCCAGTTCAGAGGATTTTAGAGTCAGGCTCCGTCTTTTCTCCATGACTTTGATGGTGAGTACCGAGATCCTGAATGTTCTTTCTGAACGGCTAGTTTTGAATAATAAAATTTACCAGTAGTTAAAATCAAGAAGTTTTGTAAAGTATTTATTTTTATTTTAACTATAAATAAGAACATTCTGGCTTAAATAGGAATCTGGGATACAACAACATATCCAGTGTTTAGTATTTGTCCTCCTGAATGTTTGCAAATCTGTGCTTTATTTCTGTTTCTAATTTCCTTTGAATTTCATAAACATTTGGTTCTATGGACACGCCTGTTTAGTTTCCGGTTTGTGTAAATATAAATGTAGCAAGGGGGCTTAAACTCGTAGATTATTTACTGCGCAATAAATGAACCGAATAATTCGGCCGAATGTTCGGTTCGGTACATTTTGGACCGAATATTCGTATTCGGTTGAACCCACATTCAGCGCATCTCTAATAAGTACTCCTTTAGGTACCTGGGTAAAGAAATAAATTATTATTATTTTGATTTTGGTATGTACTTACTAGACTGAATAAAAGCTGGACTGAGAGGCAGTCAACATACTTGAATCCATAGTAAGGTATGTCATAATCTTTTGAGTCGGAGGTTTACATTTGCATGTAATTTTATCTGAAACAATAAGCCAAATTACAACTTAATTACCTTATCGCAACAGAAATACCTATGTAGTTGATTATCGCATTAGGCTAAAATTATTTTGAGTTCAACCCACCCTCAAGCAAAGAGTAAAGTAACTATACCAAAACCTCAAGTTATTATACGTATTATAATAGTTTTCCTTGGTTTACACTGGACTGCTGATTTATGTACACTAGTATCGTACTAAAAAATTAAAAGATTCAACTCAAATATTGATGTTTTCCAGCCTCTATTCCCACTAGTTCAGTTGTCCAGTTCAGTTGACTGGACAAGTGGGTTTTGTTTTCTCGTTTGTTCAGTTAAAAATAAGACTAGCTCTGCACCTTGTTATTGTTACATTTATTTACATTTAATAAGTAGGTATTTGCATTTATATTTTAACAATCTATTACAATTTTGCATCTTATAAATTAGGTGTTTACAGATTTACAAGCAAGTTAGTAAGAAAAAGGGTATCATAAATAGACTTAAATAATTATTTAAGAAATTATTTATAATATATGAGTTTACATCATTAATCTTACCAGATCCAAGTAAACGATTCGAGAGACAATAATTGTCATAGTTGTTATAATTTATATGACCAGTTGTGATCCAATAAGACCAAGGTCTGTGCCATCTGCCACACAGGTCAAATACACAGGTTTTTTACACATTATTTTAAATCGAATTTTTTGTCATCTTGCCACACGAAAGTGTTTTAACCGACTTCAAAAAAAGAGGTTCTCAGTTTGACCTGTATGTATGTATGTTTGTATGTATGTTTGTCCGCGATTATCTGGCGTTTGACTGAACCGATTTTAATGCGTTTGGATAGTGAGTGAGTTTGTACTTACAGCGTAGGTAGTAAGCAATTAAACGCACAGTTTATCACAAGCAAGAAGGAGAGTTTATTGAAGATAAAAGCACAGTAACAGTTTAGGCACAGCACAGAAGTATTTAGATAGGAATTAGAAAGAATACAGCAAGAGACAAAGCGATTAATATAAGCAAAAATGATAACGAGATGCACTCCGTGACGAGGTAACGATTCGACTGAACATAACGGCGGCGAGTGGCGGGGATGCGCCAGCGCTAGCCGGCCGGTAGCGGTCAGGTAGGCTTCCTCGGACCATAGGCGACGTCATCGGTGCCGCGTCTCCACTGCGGCTTCAGTGGTTCGTCCGATACGGTAAGTATAGTCATACGATAATATTATATGTATTACATATTGAAGTATTTATATTATATTGGTGGTGGTACATATATTAGTATTTATATTATTTATAGTTAATATTTGTTTTATGTATATATGTATTTATTTTATATATTATTTATGTTGTAATAATATTTATGATTTTTTAGTATATAAGTATAATATATTTACGTAGGTATTTATAATATAAGTATATACGGATATATTTATGTATATATGTAATGTGGTCACGCCACATCACTCCCCTCCAGAGACCATCTTAGGATGGGCGATAGTAATCTGGGAAGTGGACTCTGCGACCAGATCTTGTGGTCGTGTTTCTGTTTCTTTTCTTTTCTTTTACAGGTTCATCATCAGAGTCAACAGTGTGGTGATCAATGAAATGAGGCTGCTCGTCAATTATGTAGGCTGGCTTGATACGGTCTATTGACACTTTGATTGGCTTGTTTTTTATCAGCAGTTCGAAAGTCTTGTCTCCTCTTTTCAGAACTGGGTGAGGTCCTGTGTATGCTGGCTGGAGAGAATCACGTAGGGCATCCTCTCTCAAGTAGACGTGGCTTGATGTTGCCAGATCTTTAAAGATGAAAATGGACTTTCTTCCATGACGAGATGCTGGTTTAGGTCTCATAGTGTCAACAACTGAGCGAAGACGAGCAGCGAAGTCAGTTACATCAGTAGTCGTATGACCAGCATGAGCGACGAAAAATTCTCCTGGGAGTCTCAAGGTTTCGCCGTACAGTAGTTCTGCTGGAGATGTTTGCAGGTCTTCTTTGTATGCGCTTCTCATGCCAAGTAGGACTAACGGGAGTGTTTCAGTCCATACTGGGTTTTCGTGGCATTTGATGGCTGTTTTGAGCTGTCTGTGCATTCTTTCCACGAGACCGTTACACTGCGGATGGTATGCCGTAGTTCTTTTGTGTTGGAATCCCGCCACGTCGGAGAGGTATTTGAACAGGGCTGATTCAAACTGCCTTCTACGGTCGGTAACGATATCCAAGGGGCATCCAAATCGCGCGATCCATCCGGGTATGAGCGCCTTTGCAACGGTTTCTGCAGTCATGTCTGTGATTGGTATTGCCTCAGGCCATCTTGTGAATCTATCGATTGCAGTGAGGCAATAACGGTAACCTTCTGATGGTGGTAGTGGTCCGATCAGGTCTATATGGGCACATTGTAGTCTGGCTCGTGGTAGCTGGTACACGCCAAGTGGAGATGATACGTGACGTGTAATCTTGGCTCTTTGGCATGCGTGGCACATTCTGGACCACTGTCGCACGTCTTTTTTCATTCCAGGCCAGACGAACCGCTGCGAAACTAACTTCAACGTTGCAGATGCTCCTGGGTGACTGAGCGAGTGAAGATTTTCAAAAATTTGTCTTCTGAGGTCGCTAGTAACGTAGGGTCTTTGTGTCTGCATGCTGTCATCGTAGTATAGTGTTATGTCAGTGCCTGGTATTGTCACTTCTTTGAGGCGAAGTGATGTTCCACCTTGTAGCAGTAGTTTGAGCTCAGGATCTGAAGTTTGCGAGTTGGCGAGTACGTATGGGTCAACTGGCTGGGCTATAGCGCTGATTCTAGACAGTGTGTCAGCTACCACGTTATCCTTTCCAGAGATATGTTGGATGTCGGTGGTGAACTGCGAAATATAGTCCAGGTGTCGGAATTGTCGTGGTGAGCATTTGTCTTTCCTCTGGTTGAAGGCGAAGCAAAGGCGAAGGTGAAGCTTGTGGTCAGTGAATACGGTGAAGTTTCTGGCTTCCAGCATATGTCGGAAGTATTTGATGGCTTCGTAAATGGCAAGCAATTCTCTGTCATATGGAGAGTACTTTTGCTGCGATGGACTCAGCTTGTGGGAGTAGAAAGCGAGTGGTTGCCATGCGCTGTCCTTCAGTTGCTGTAAAGCTGCACCTATGGCGGTATCTGACGCATCTGTGACGAGTCCGAGCTTCGCTTCTAAGTCAGGGTGTGCCAACAGAGTTGCACGGCACAAGCTTGCTTTGCATTCTTCAAAAGCCTTCAACTTTTCATCGGAAATGTTCACAGGATGTGAGCCTTTGACTGAGCCCACTAGCAATGCATTCAAGGGAGCTTGATATTTCGCTGCACCAGGAATGAAGCGGCGATAAAAATTGAGCATCCCCAAGAACCTTCTTAGTTCCTTAACGGTCTTCGGAACAGGGAAGTCATTTATGGCTTGTATCTTGGACTCTAGCGGCTTGACTCCCTCTGATGAAACATGATAGCCGAGGAAGGTAACTTCAGGGACTCCGAAGGTGCATTTTGCCGGGTTGATGACCATGCCAAATTCTTGAAGTTTTGTGAAAATTTGACGCAGGTGTTCCAGGTGCGTTGATTCATCTTTCGAGAAAATGAGGAAGTCATCAAGGTAGCAGTAGCAAAAGTCAAGTCCCCTCGTCATTTCGTCGACGAATCTTTGAAATGTTTGTCCGGCGTTCCTCAGGCCGAATGTCATGAAGGGAAACTCAAACATATCGAACGGTGTAGTGATAGCCGTCTTCGGTATATCTTCAGCGCAGACAGGAATCTGGTTGTAGGCTTTCACTAAATCGATTGTAGAAAACATGGTGCAACCAGAGATGTTGTGCGTGAAATCGTGGATGTGACGGATTGGATATCTATCTGGTATGGTTCGAGCGTTCAGCATCCTGAAATCGCCACACGGCCGCCATCCGTTACGTCCCATTCTTGAGCATCGCTTCGAACTCCTTCTTAGCAATGTTCAACTTGTCCGGTGCTAAGCGTCTAGGTGTGCATGACACTGGCGGTCCTGGCGTAGTCCGAATGTGATGTTCGGTAGTATGGCGTGGAACACGTTGCGTGCCAGACGGATGTGTTATTTCCGAAAATTGACGAAGGAGATCAATGTACTTCGATTCACCAGTGGTAGTCTTCACCGAGGCAATATCTTTGGAAGATGTTGCTGAAGTTGCTGTAGCAGACAGAGTAGTGCTGTTGTCAATTAGTCGACCGTTCCTACAGTCCACCATCAAGTTGTAGAAAGATAGGAAATCGACTCCTATTATAGGCTTGGTGACGTCAGCAACTATGAATCGCCATGTGAAGTCTCGGCGGAGTCCAAAGTCCAATTCCAGGTGTGCGAACCCATAGGTAGCGATTGTGGAGCCATTGGCTGCGAACAGCTCGTAGGTGGTTCGTGGTCGTCTTTGTTTGGCTGCAGAGCGAGGAAAAACGCAGAGGTCGCTTCCAGTATCGACCAGGAACTGCATTTTTGTTCTTCTGTCCGTGACGAAAAGGCGACCATTTGAACTGAGGCAATCATCAGTCGCCATTAACGACTGCCTTTGGCATTTCCCGCCTTGTAGTCGCAAGGTAGCACGCATCGTTTTGCTTTTTCCCCAAACTTGGAATGATACCAGCACTCAGGGAATCTTCGGTAGCTGGAGTCTGATCTTCTACCGCTGTTGCTCCGTCTACGACGGTCCCTGCAATCGTGGTCTCTCGATCTTGAATGAGGTCTCCTTTGCTGTCGTGTCAGCTGTTGCATTTGATGAGAGAGTTCTGCAATCTGCTTAGCCATCAGATCGATTTTAGATCCTTGCATTGATGCGACTTGAGGAGTAGAGGGGGCTATGTCGTTCACTTTATCGGCGACTTCAGCCCGAGTTTCGAGAGGAGTATTAGGCTGAGCAGCGAGTACGGTTTGGATACTGCTTGGAAGTCTGCTGGTCCAAATGGTCTTCAGAAAGTCCTCGGGGATGTTCGGTCCTGCCAGGTGCTGAAGATGTCGGAGGAATTGAGACGGTTTACGGTCCCCCAGGTCTTCGTGCATGAGCAGCTGCTGGACTTCTTTTTCACGGGAAGCCGAGAGACGCTTGATCAACTCCGATTTCAGCTTCTCGTATTTATTATGAACAGGCGGGGCTGTTATTATATCTTTGACCTCTTTTGCGTACTGATGATCGAGTTGAGAGATCACGTAATAAAATTTGGTCGAATCTGATGTTATATTTGATAATATAAATTGTCCCTCGACTTGGGCGAACCAAATAGCGGGTTCCTGCGGCCAGAACGGAGGTACTCGGACACCGACACGATAAGTTTCGCCGGATGACGGATCAGTGGAAACGCGCCCTTCGGAACGTTCGAGATCTTTTGACGCGTCACCGTTATTAGTTTCTTTATTCATAGTTCTTTCACTGTGCACTAACTTTAATTGTCAATTCCTCTTCGTAATGTTCATAAACGGGTCACCAGTTTGGATAGTGAGTGAGTTTGTACTTACAGCGTAGGTAGTAAGCAATTAAACGCACAGTTTATCACAAGCAAGAAGGAGAGTTTATTGAAGATAAAAGCACAGTAACAGTTTAGGCACAGCACAGAAGTATATCTGTTACAATTTTGCGTCTTATAAATTAGGTGTTTACAGATTTACAAGCAAGTTAGTAAGAAAAAGGGTATCATAAATAGACTTAAATAATTATTTAAGAAATTATTTATAATATATGAGTTTACATCATTAATCTTACCAGATCCAAGTAAACGATTCGAGAGACAATAATTGTCATAGTTGTTATAATTTATATGACCAGTTGTGATCCAATAAGACCAAGGTCTGTGCCATCTGCCACACAGGTCAAATACACAGGTTTTTTACACATTATTTTAAATCGAATTTTTTGTCATCTTGCCACACGAAAGTGTTTTAACCGACTTCAAAAAAAGAGGTTCTCAGTTTGACCTGTATGTATGTATGTTTGTATGTATGTTTGTCCGCGATTATCTGGCGTTTGACTGAACCGATTTTAATGCGTTTGGATAGTGAGTGAGTTTGTACTTACAGCGTAGGTAGTAAGCAATTAAACGCACAGTTTATCACAAGCAAGAAGGAGAGTTTATTGAAGATAAAAGCACAGTAACAGTTTAGGCACAGCACAGAAGTATTTAGATAGGAATTAGAAAGAATACAGCAAGAGACAAAGCGATTAATATAAGCAAAAATCATAACGAGATGCACTCCGTGACGAGGTAACGATTCGACTGAACATAGCGGCGAGTGGCGGGGATGCGCCAACGCTAGCCGGCCGGTAGCGGTCAGGTAGGCTTCCTCGGACAATAGGCGACGTCATCGGTGCCGCGTCTCCACTGCGGCTTCCGTGGTTCGTCCGATACGGTAAGTATAGTCATACGATAATATTATATGTATTACATATTGAAGTATTTATATTATATTGGTGGTGGTACATATATTAGTATTTATATTATTTATAGTTAATATTTGTTTTATGTATATATGTATTTATTTTATATATTATTTATGTTGTAATAATATTTATGATTTTTTAGTATATAAGTATAATATATTTACGTAGGTATTTATAATATTACGTTGTTCGGATCAAACCCGCCCACAGAAAAAAATAAATAAAAGATATAGTTTATCTTATGTTAGACTCTATATTTAAATATCAACTAGAGGTAGTCACCCTGCGAATTTATAACTGCTTGCCATCGCTCAGGTAACTTTCTTACAGACTGATACCTTCCATGTTGGTTGCCATCTATTATTTCCTTATCCAAAGCTTTTTGCAAGGCATTGGCATCAGGGTATGCAATGCCACCAATTCTTCTCTTCAGCTGATGGAAGCATCCATAATCGCAAGGATTCAAGTCAGGGGAATATGGTGGCTGGATCCAACGCTCAATATTATGTTGATTCATCCAGGTCTCCACAGATGAGTGACGATGAGCTCTTGCGTTGTCATCTAATAACCATATCGTGTGCTTTTGGTTTTTGCCCCATTGATCCATTAGATGGTTCAAAAATTCGATATAACGATTATGGTCCATGGTTTCATGTTGACGCAATAATTCATAGTAGCATATGCCGTTGTAGTCTATCGCTAACACCAACATGAGCTTCGGTCCAAATCTTGAATCTGGTACAGCTGAAGGCCGTTTTTCCCCTTTAGCAAGCCACACCTTGGTTTGGTCTTTCTCAGGTGGTCGGTGGAGTTTGACCCATGTTTCATCTATTGCCACTGTATGTCTGAGACGGCTCGGTTGTTGAGTATATGCACGTAAGTTTACTTTTGCATAGTCCACTCGCACATTTTTTTGATCTTCAGTTAATTGACGCGGAACCCACTTGGCATTGATTTTCCTCATGTTGAGTTTTTTTGTAATTAATTCATAACATGTGGTTTTAGGTATACCAGTCTTAGCCGACAGCGAGGTCAACGACCAAGATTTTGATTCACGGAATGCATCTTGAATAATTTCTAGTCGTTTGTCGGTTTCGGGTCCAGATTTGTGATCACCTCCACGGTGCTCCCCAACATCGAAGTCTCTATTATTGAAGCGTCTGTACCACTCCTTAACCGTAGTTTGGGAGAGCGCATTGGAAGTCATCACCTTGACTAGCCTTCGGTGGGCTTCAGCCGCTGAGTGTCCTTCGAGGTACATAAACTTGATTATTTGCCGCTGCGAAAATACATCGATAGAGTTCCGACCTTCAAAATTTGTATTTGTAGCCATAACGCGTAGTGATCACAACGAAAGATAAACAACAACTAAGTGCTTTCCTTACTGATATGACAGCATTACGCAATAACAGTTAAATATTGCGCAATATTTTTTTAAAAGTGGGCGGGTTTGATCCGAACGACCTATTATAAGTATATACGGATATATTTATGTATATATGTAATGTGGTCACGCCACAATGCGGTTTCCAGAAAAGTATTTGTTACATTTAGGAGAAGGTTTTAGTATTTTAACCGACTTCAAAAAAGGAGGTTCTCAGTTTCATAAGGGATTTGCGAGAACGTGCACACTGCACAGCGTGGCTATACAATTAAATTTTTTACCCAATATCCGTTTGATCATGTAATGGTGAGGCCAAAAGCAACAGCCTTTTTTCAGCAATTTTCAAATAGTAGCCATAATATTATTTATTTTATTTCGGCATGTTTCGGCAAACATAATTAATCCATAATTATAACTTCGATAGAACAAAATTTAAGAAAAATATAGAGTGACTTTAAATTAGTTCTTGATACGAAAGACTATGCATGTGCCCATGATAACAAACAACTTTCCCTAAGGAACCCATAGTCAAATCTCAAAAAAAGTTTTTGGACCCTCCATACAAATCGATCAACGGACCGGCCAAATTAGTATGAAGAGTCCAAAATTTTTTTGCAATTTGACTATAGGTTCCATAGGGAAAGTTGTTTGTTATCATCAGCACATGCACACCCTTTGGTATCAAGAACTAATTTAAAGTCACCCTATATTTTTCTTGAATTTTGTTCTATCGAAGTTATAATTATGGATTAATTATGTTTGCCGAAACATGCCGAAATAAACTTCCTTTTTTCTTTCTTTCTATAATTGAACAAAGCGGTTCATGTCATTTCTTTCGTAACCAGTTCACCACTGACCGGGGCCGCGGACGCGGGCGCGCGCCAGCAGGCAGGCCAGGCGCGTGGCGTCGCAGGGCGGCCGCGGAGGTGGCGCCAGTGCCGGCGGCGGGGCGAGCGAGCGTGCCTCCCCGCGCAGCAGCGGATCGGCGCAGCCGCACTGCCGCTCCATGCATTCAAGCTATTTAGAATAATACAAGATTATTTTTCACCTCTACAGCACGAAAAGGGAGCTTTTGGTCCCTAATACCTCGCAGGAAAAACGATTTTTGCTGCGAGCGTGAGAAAAAGTTATTCGAATTTTGAACACCACCTTTTGCGCGGCGCTGAAATAAATAGGCGATGGTTCGTTCAGAAACTCATTTTGGCCTAGCGATTTTACTCATAGGCACAAAATGTTGTATGTTATTTAATTAAATTTAAGTTTATAAATTGTGTTATTGCATTTTTAATGACGTAATAAATAAGTACTAGTAAACATTAATATTTTATTTATTTTATTTTATTCGGAAAACAAAGCTAAACAAAATATCAATAAACCACTTATATGTTTTCGCATATAAAAGTCTGGAAACACTTGCCTGACAATAAAAAGTGACAGAAGCTGACTACACAAAAAAAGGTTAACAAACGAGTATATCGTTTACTTAAAAATATCATGTTTGGTTTTCATCTTAGATTTACGTAAAAACGTCAAGCAGCGCAGTTTCCGGACGCAACCTCTAAATTAAAAATATTATGATAAAAAACTATATTTTCTCCAAAGAGAATTGAATCAACTACGTTTAAACTTTTCTCGCTGGTCGAGGTGAAAAATTGTATGTTTCACACGAGGCCAACTTATTTTTATGTCTCGTGCCTTTAAATCACTCACTGTGCTCGCTACGCTCGTGATTCAATTCTAGACTAGGTACTTCGCCAGTTCGTTTTAAATATATATAGGGTGACCTTAAATTAGTTCTTGATACGAAAGGCTATGCATGTACTCATTATAACAAACAACTTTCCCTAAGAAACCCATAGTTAAATCGCATAAAAATTTTTGGACTCTCCATACAAGTTAATCAACTGACCGGCCAAATTAGTATCTATCTATCAGCCGAAAGACGTCCACTGCTGGACAAAGGCCTCCCCCAAGGATTTCCACACCAACCGGTCCTGTGCGGCTCGCATCCAGCGGCTTCCTGCAACCTTTACCAGCGGTCCACCGAGTCGGGGACCTGCCCACACTGCGCCTTCCGGTGCGCGGTCGCCATTCGAGAACTTTACTGCCCCAACGGCCATCTGTTCTACGAGCTATGTGCCCTGCCAACTGCCACTTAAGTCTAGCGATTCTGAGAGCTATGTCGGTAACTTTAGTTCTCCTACGTATCTCCTCATTTCTGATTCGATCACGTAGGGAAACACCAAGCATAGCACGCTCCATCGCCCTTTGGGTGACTTTGAGCCTTCTTATAAGGCCCATAGTAAGCGACCATGTCTCGGATCCATATGTCATCACTGGCAACACACACTGGTCAAAGACTTTAGTCTTGAGGGACTGCGGTATTTTGGACGTAAAGATATTACGAAGCTTCCCGAACGCTGCCCAGCCGAGTTGGATTCGACGATTGATCTCTTTCCCGAAGTTGGACCTACCTAACTGGACTGTTTGTCCCAGGTATACATATTCGTCAACAACTTCGAGTGTAGAGTCTCCAACCTTCAGAGGAGTGGGTGTATGTATGTTTAGTATGAAGTATGAAGAGTGAAAAATTTTTATTGCGATTTGACCATAGGTTCCTTAGGGAAAGTTGTTTGTTATCATGAGTACATGCACACTCCTTGGTATCAAGAACTAATTTAAAGTCACCCTATATAACTTTGCTCACTTGTTGAACAAAGAACTATTTGTTAAACACAACCGTTTCCCCATAAGGTACTTTCCAAATATTCCCAATGTTATACACATGCAACCTGACAGCGGACTTCCTTGATTATAGCGTTACACGCCTGTCAACTCTGAAGATGAAAATCGTAATACTTACAGTAGAAAAAAAAGTTTTATGTTCACCAAAAAGTGTTAGATAAGCGGCTCGCGAGACTCCTCACCAGTAATTAACCTGCAGTTTTTTCGGAACTCCTTAACGATATGGCCAAGTCATTTTATGATCTGGCCACGACAGATACCTGCACATTCAAGTCTGAGATCTCCTTTTAGGTATAAAGATACCTGTGTTAGGAAATCTCACTCCTCCATCACTTATGCTATCATATTTTAAGGTAAGAGCCATGATCATTGTGTGTGTGCTCGCTGTGAATAGACGTGTTTCTTGTGCTCCTCAACTTTTTCTTGATTCTGCTGTAAAAATGTCTAAATTTGACATGGAAACAGCATTTACTGAAGTCATGAAGAAAATAACAGTGTTGACAAGTAAAATTTTTGAACAAACTACGTTAATAGAGACTCAAAACAAGAAAATAGACGATCAACAAAAGCTGATTGAAATGCAGAAGAAGGTAGTCGATGAACTACTTGCTAAGATGGATACTTTTCTTCCAATGTGTGAGTCAAAGAAACCAACAAAGAGTGAGACGAAAACAGTCTCAAAACCCGGGAGCCGAAAGAGCGCCTCACTGGCTCCAACCCCGACTCTATCCGATCGGGAACGACGAGCTGCGATTCGAAGCGATAAACGCACGAGCACAACAGAGACACAGCAGAAGCAACCCGCCTCTGTACGTGAGACAAAGACGAACGAAACTGTCAACCATCAGAATGACGCTGTATCACCGCCACCGAAGACCGACGAGGTAACACCGGTGGGGCCACGAAAACTGCCTACGGAAATAGCACAGAAACCAACAAGCGACAGTAAAAGTGCTACGACTAATGTTGCTGAATTGCAAAATCCTTGGCAAGAAGTGCGCAGAAACAAACGCAAATCAAAACCAACTGTAGTTGTTGGCGCTGGAAACAAGGATGATAATATTCAAACAGTCGAACGTTTGAAATATATCCAGGCGTGGTCTTTTAAACCAGACACTTCTGAAGAGCAATTAAAATGCTTCCTAAGAAAAATCGAGCCAACTACCGATATTACTGTACAAAAACGCGAAATTAAAACTAATAGACATGCAGCGTTTGTCATTGGATTTCCGGAGAGTATGTACGAGCGGATGACCTCGCCGACTTCGTGGCCACCAGGCGTGCGGTTCTCGGACTGGTTTCTCGTCCGCTCCCCCGCCACGCGGGGATCCCTACCACCAGCGACCGTGCCACGACCGACCGACTGGCCGTCGGCGCTTGGACAGCCACAGTGAGCGAGCGCCGCCGCCGCCGCAGACTACTATGTTACCTACGTATGACTCACAACACATGTCACGCTCGCGTAAGTTAGTTATTTGTCACCAGAATGTGCAATCGATTAATAATAAAACACAAAACATTGAAGTTTTGCTCAAATCTGAATTAAGATGTGACGTTTTAGCCGTTACTGAGCACTGGCTGAGAAGCGACCAGCTTAAGTGCATTAACCTAGAAGGATACACTTTGTTGTCTTGTTTTTGTCGTAAACAACACATTCACGGTGGGTCAGGCATTTTTGTGAAAGACAATTTCAAAGCTATTGAATTGACTGATTATTGTAATCTGTCCAAGGAATTATACTGTGAAATTTCAGCAATTGAACTTATTGACTTTAATTTAATTATTTTATGTATTTATAGGACAAACTTAATAAGCGCTAATGATTTTTTGATTCACCTTGAAATTCTGCTCGAAAAAGCTAGCGAGAGTGGAAAAGACTGTGTCGTAGTAGGCGATATGAATATTAACTGTGGCAGGCAAAGTCCCGACTCCAAAAAATTAACCGATATTTTATCGAGTTACGATTTCAGCAACAAAGTCGACTTTCTCACACGAATCACACAGGACTCGGGGACTACCTTAGACCACGTCTATACAAACGCTCAGGCGGGTACGGTGTATGTATATCCAGTCACGACCAACCTCTCCGATCATGTCGCTGTGCGTGCGGAAGTTACACTTCCGGGAATCGAACCTGCACAAACACGCGTGGTGCGCGACTACTCAAAAAGTAATCGCGCATCTTTTGCAATGTCAATTGAGAGTATCAATTGGCCTGATGTGTGGGAACGAAACGGAAGTTGCGCTTTAAATATGACGATATCTGTTATAAATATTATTTCCAATAAACTGGACACATGCTTCCCATTTAAAAAGAAAACTAACCCTAAAAATAAATCATGGGTAACTAGTGATATTATTAATAAAAAACTATTATTATTTGATATGATAAAACTAAGCTATATATTTCCCTATAATGACGACTTAAAGAGTAAAATAAACTCCATGAATTTGTTATATAATGAATTAATATCTAATCAAAAATATGACTACTATTCAAATTTAATAATAAATAGTCAAAATAAAAGCAAGATGATGTGGCAAATCGTAAACAAAGAGAGAGGTAGATCTGTTCAACCTCTTACACAGTTTACAGATATCGTCATGTTTAATGGTGAAAAATTTCCTTCGAAAATTGACGCCGCGAATGCAATGAACGCGAGGTTCGTAGGAGCTGCTGCCTTGTGCGGAGCCCCGCGCGCTGACATGACGCTGGCCTGTGCCGCGCTGCGCGCTGCCCGCGCGCCGGCTGACCGGTCGCTTCGCCTGACGCCTTTCAGCGCTCAAGAGGTGTACCATATAATCAGCACACGCATACCCAGCAAGCCTACGAAAGACATATATGACGTTTCAATGAACCTACTCAGCTCGGTGGCGTGCCCGCTATCGCCGGCATTAGCAGTACTGTACAATCAATGCCTTAAAGAGGGAACATATCCATCACCCTTGAAGCTCAGTAAGATCTCTCCGCTTTATAAGGGAAAAGGAAAGAGGGAAGACCTAGATTGTTACAGACCGGTATCCATAATACCGGCGATAGCCAAAGTGCTGGAGAACGGGCTGTGCTCCCGACTGTCAGAGCACCTGGAGGCGACGAGCGCTCTGTCGGAGAGGCAGTACGCGTACCGCGCGGGCCGCTCCACGGGTGCGCTGGCGCGGCAGGTGGTGCGGCGCGTGCTAGAGGCGCGCGAGCGGCACCTGCAAGTGGCCGTGCTGTGCTGTGACCTGTCCAAGGCGTTCGACGTAGCGGATCATGCTGTGCTTTCTGCTAAGTTTCAGTACTACGGAATCGGTGGCCGAGCAGCCGATCTGCTCTCGAACATCCTTAGTGATAGGTCACAGATAGTTGTGAGCGACGGAGGCAAGGTAAGGTCGGATCCGCTGACCACTGCGATGGGTGTAGCCCAAGGCTCATCGGTGTCGAACATCCTGTTCTCGTTGCTTCTGAATGACTTACCTCAGGCGGTGCCGGCCGGTGACGTCTTCATGTACGCCGATGACGTTGCCACCGTAGTCAGCGCGCCGAGTGTCGATGAGCTAGAGCAACGACTAAATGTCACCATGTCCCAGCTATCGCAGTGGTTCAGTTACAACGGATTGGCCCTTAATTTAAAGAAGACCCATTTCCTCCACTTCCATCTTGGAGGAAAACTACCGCGTAATCTAACATTAAGTGTAGATGGAGTACGCGTAGAACAGGTGAACACCACTACCTTCCTCGGATTTGAGATTGACCGCGGTCTCACGTGGGAATCTCACATAGCGAAGATATGTGGGAAACTTGGTGGAGTCAGTTTTGCGCTCCGACGACTGGCTCGAGTCGTCCCGAGGGAGGTAGTGAGGTCCAGCTATTTCGCCACGGCACAGTCGCTCCTGCAATACGGTGTGGATCTGTGGGGGTGCGCGGCCGACTGGGAGCGCGCCTTCCGCATGCAGAAAAAAGCCGTACGAGCGATCGTGCAGGCATCGCGTCGTACTTCCGCGAGACCTTTATTTAAAAGCCTGGGCATCCTCACACTTCCGTCCTTACTGATCCTTCAGGTAGCTTCTTATGTCTACAGCCACCGTGAGGAGTACGTGACACCCAGGGACATACATACCCGTAACCACCGCAATATGGACAGACTCCTGCCTGTGCGGTGTAGACTCGCAAAGTCCACTAAGCTGACGCATGTGCTGGGACCGTCAGTCTACAACAAACTCCCAGCAGAAATCACTCAAGCTCCCTCGTTAGCGAGCTTCAAGACGAAACTAAAACGCTGGCTTATCGAGCACACTTTTTATAATATTCAAGAATTTTATAATTCTTAAAATTACACTGATGTGTAGAATTTTTATTTTATTTTATTGTATCTTAGTTTAATCATTCTATTACTTTAGTAAGACATCACGTAATTAGTATTTTATTTCTATTTATTCACTGTATTTGATTATTATTTTGACATTCATTCAATATGTAAATTGCATTATTTTTTATATCATTGTATTTTTAATTTCATTATTTTGACATTTAATGTAAATTGTATAATGTTTACTTAATTGTATTTTTATTTTATTATTTATGACATTCATATGAAAATTGTAAAATGACGTGTAAAATTTCTTTACCAATAAAATGATTATGATTATGATTATGATTATAAGTTACGCAAGTAGACTAAGGCAAACAGAAAAATCAAGATAAAATAACTTTAACTCAAAAAAAGAAAGCAAAAAAAAAAACAATCGTAAATGAAAGGTATGTTCTTGTGGTTGTGGTTGTATGCGTGTGTCTGTGTGCGTGCATCTAAAAATTGCCAGTGTGCAAATTTCAAACGGGTAGAGAAAGATACAGTTACTATTTTACCTATCTTCTTATTAATAATTTAAATTTCGTTCGTTAATTATCCATATCTTCCCCACTGCAGGGGCATGGGTCTATTCCCATACTTCGAGAAGGTAAGACCACGGATTAGATAATTATCATTCTCATTTATCTAATCCGTGAGTTAGACCTTACTCCACACTAAGTCCAGGTTGGTGGAGGTTGTGGGACTAATTAAACTCCAGTGCCAACTCCAGTGTCAGAAGTTTTCAAGCTGTCTATATGATCTCCGACATAGCTTAATGACTACCATCTGGTGAGAGCAACCGGCACCAAGTGCCTTGCGAAGCACGGAAACGGTCGAGATAAATGCCACTAAAAATCAAATCCATCGAGGTTATGAGCGGCTCCCGCGAACCTTGAGTCTTAAAGGAATGTCTCTTTTCAGTTAATCTGGAAGGTGTAAAATGTACAATCACCTAAAAGGTCATGTTATGTAGCTTTTCTTTCAATTTTTAAAACTAGAGATGTATCATTTGCAAACAACATGATTTTTGATAACGATTCAACCATGAATCGTTGATGTAAATCATAAAGTAATTTCCCTAGAATAGATCCTTGAGGAAAACCCATTGTAACCATAAACCTAATGGCTTTGCACCATTGATTTTTAACTTTTGGGATCTATTTACCAGATATGATTATATAAGATATTAAGTGCTATAACCCTTTGTTGATCCAGTGGGATAAAAATAACAGGCACCTCGTATCGTATCGTAGTGTTTTGCCTTTTAAAGGCAAAATTACACTGAGCTATGGCCCTGTTGTATTGTATTGTTTTTTGTTGTATATTTATTAGTGTAATTTTAAGTTACTTTATTTTTGTCTCTTGTATCTGAAGTTTTTATGTCTTTTGTTATTTTTGTAACGTGTGCAATACAATAAACGGATTATCTATCTATCTATCTATCTATCTGTAACTAGGTTTTCCTTAAGTGAAATTTTTAAATTGGGGTGATTTCGGACGTCCATATTTACCCCAACTTCTAAGTCCGTTATTAACCTAATCATAGATTTTATGTTTAGAAATATTTCTAGGGTTATACAGGGTTATTTTTGGACCCCCCACCTAAACTTCACAGTGGCTTCTACTCATGAGACTGAGCAACTTTCCCAAATAACCAAATAACCAATGGTCTATTCGCAAAAAAATGTTGGGCATCTCCATACAAAATAGGCCGATCACCTGAACAAATTGGTATGAAAGGGCCAATCATTTTTTGCTAATTGACCATTGGTTACTTGGGGAAAGTTGCTCAGTTTCATGAGTAGAAGCCACTGTGAAGTTTTGGTGGGGGGTCCAAAAATAACTCTGTATAAGCACACATGACTTCTTTGTTGCTACAGTTTAAATGATGCATCCCACAAGTATCATATCATTGTTTAAATAAACGTTTCGGCAATTACCATATCAATAAATATACACGGTATTGAAAATAGTAAAAACTTTTATGGAAAGGTAAAAAAACTTTGATGACCCTTAGTTTCGAGAACATGCGTGCACTTGCAACCTAGCTAATCTCCTTGGACTAAGGATGTTGGATACGATCAAATCATTGGAATACTGGGTGCGGAGGGGAGTTAACCTTCAAGAAACAACAGTGTCTGGATTTACCCAGAGTCCGCAATCACCCCACTCTCCCCTAAACAGCAAACAAAAACTACATTTCTTAACTAGAGTCTGACAAATGAAAGCGTAACCTGGAATTTTATTTAAAGTTTTTACATGGCAACAAAAAGAAGCTGTCAGAGGCTGTCACTGTTGAATGTTAGTATGACTGTCAATTATTGATACTTGTTGGCTTAATATTCATGTTTATTATTTATTGTATTGTTGAGCGTAAGAAATGATATAATGATATTATATTTAGTAATAGCCTTTCGTAAATGATAGATTTTATGGTAATTTCAGATTTTTCAGTGCAGAAATAAACTGCAGATTATCAAAATCAGTTTATGAAGTAGACTGTTTTTATGTTTATATTTATAAACAAGATGTACAAGGAATCAATAAAATTATAAAAAGCTAATTGTAAATTGTAATTTCAACTAGTATAAATAAATTTTAATAAAGATTTATCACACAAGTATTAAATATATTTTTGCCTGCTATAGGTTGGTGATACCACATGAAGATTTTATGAATTTGCCGCGCTTTCTCAGGTTACGCTTTCATTTGTTAGACTCTACCACATCAATTTTTGCAATTTCAAATACTGCCAAAATGCACGTCAACGTCCCGTTCATAGTTGTTATGAACTTTAATTATGAACAGCTATTTTATTGGCGTTCAAACGTAACAGTTGTTTTCTCACATTGAACTACATGTTTTAAAAAATAATCAAATAACATGAAAGTCGTCTTAGAAATTAGAGGAATGGGGATCGCCATAGGAGAAAGCAAGATGGTACCTATGTTTGTTGAGAGAGCATAAAAGTTCAAACGTACCAAACCAAGGTGAAAATTGACTTTTGACTGATCATGGACCTAATTCCAGGATCACTCTGAGGTCGGCACTCAGCAGTAAGAACGAACGCCGGCTCCACGCCGTGACAACAGGTTCAGTCTCACCTCGCATCGCGGCAGGCTGTGGCGTGGCTCGGCGGCGGCGGCATAGGCATCCTCCAGGATGACCTTGAACGACAGTTGCGCCAGGTAACTGTGGCCCGACATGATGCTGCACGACTGCAGGCCTTCCTCGCCTTCCTCGCCCTCGTAGCTTGAGTAGAACTAGTTCAGAACATCACTCTTCAACTTTTTTCTATGATATTACTCGTATTATACCTAAATATTACTAAGTATATTATAATATTTTTTAAAGTGATATAAGTGCTTTGTGTAAAACTTTAGAAAAGTTTATAATGTCAAATACTTAGTGTGGTTTGTAACGACACTAGCCCTAAAAAGTTGCATAAAGAAAAACTCACAAACTTGCACCAAAGCACTCGAGGAGCGGAGCGACGATATAAAAAAGAAAAGTAAATAATTTACAACAATTTTCAGTTTTTTTGCTGTCAATTTTATGTTCGTTTTAAATAGACCAGACAAATAAAACGCCTACAGTTTCTTTTTTTAAAATCTCCAAAAAAATTTTTTTTTTACGTGATAGGTGGTCAACGTGGAACGGATTGATAGAGTCTGACAAATGAAAGCGTAACCTGAGAAAGCGCGGCAAATTCAAAAAATCTTCATGTGGTATCACCAACCTATAGCAGGCAAAAATATATTTAATACTTGTGTGATAAATCTTTATTAAAATATATTTATACTAGTTGAAATTACAATTTACAATTAGCTTTTTACAATTTTATTGATTCCTTGTACATCTTGTTTATAAATATAAACATAAAAACAGTCTACTTCATAAACTGATTTTGATAATCTGCAGTTTATTTCTGCACTGAAAAATCTGAAATTACCATAAAATCTATCATTTACGAATGGCTATTACAAATAATATCATTATATCATTTCTTACGCTCAACAATATAATAAATAATAAACATGAATATTAAGCCAACAAGTATCAATAATTGACAGTCATACTAACATTCAACAGTGACAGCCTCTGACAGCTTCTTTTTGTTGCCATGTAAAAACTTCAAATAAAATTCCAGGTTACGCTTTCATATGTCAGACTCTAAGCGATTACCTGCCGCCCATAGACACCCACCCGCAATACCAGAGAAAAAGTAAAAAATGTTAAGTAAAAGTATTGATGTTTTTCAGTTTTTCCTACTTTCACGTCTAAAACTAAAAGGGTTTGGATAAAAGTTGGTAAGTAAATCAAGCGATTTTCATCAGGAAAAATAAATGGTTCCTTTAAGATAGCTATTATAGCAAGGAAATTATTTAAGAGCCGACTTTTCATAATAATGTTAAATCCACTATGGACCTAAGCTTTACTTCGACGTGATTTATTTACACTGAGATGTGATTTTAAGCAGGGCAGGGTGCGAAGCGAAATACAATATTTTTATGTCTGAAAAGTAGTCCAGTCATCGAGGAGGTTGAGGTATGCATTAACTCCTCTGTCCGTAAAACTTTGCAGTATGATTAAGTAGGTTCCATAGATGAGGTGTGACAAGGTATCCCGGAGATTTAAGTTTTGGAAGTAGGTATTTTATACTTATACATGAATATTGCTAATAACTCGTACCGAACAATTTCTCAATCCATTATTCCAACGTAGTGTTAGGTTAGGTTATATATTAATATGTATGTGAAACTGTCCAAAACTTTTTAGAACTTTTTAACTTCGATATTTAACAAAATATGTTATTTTGCTATAATTACCAAGGTATAATTTCTCGATTAAATTTTATTTTTTACTATGGTTTTATACCTTACTAGACTTTTCTATGTGTAAGTATCCTAAAACATTTTCCTCTAGGAACATAATGTTATAGTTTCCGTATAAATGCTCACGGCTCATAATTTCTCAGTCCAATTTTATTCCTTTAGAAGTCACAATTTACAGAAGTAAACGGCTTTTTAAAACTATCCAATGAAATTTCGGCAAATAGTAGTTTTAGAATTTCTTTAGATAATACGTTTATTACACATTCACGGCTTACGGGGCGGCGGCGGACGTAGACGCGATGCGCGTGGCGCGTACCGCATCCGCTCAAGGTCAAACAATGAAGCGATACATACATCTACATTCATTTGAAAAAAAATCGATATACTCTGCTTGGGGAGTCTAAGGAAGGGTGCCGATATTCTTTTTACTGTAAAGGATACAGAGTTTAGATTTTTCCTTGACTAGTACTATTGAATTTTTGCGTATTATGTACCGTAAAGTAAAAAATCAAATTTTACTATTGTTACCCCGTCTGAGTGTACGGATATTAGGCTATGTAAGTATGCTCGTGACCGAAGACTGTCATTTTCAGTAACTTTTTTATCAAATGTCAAAAATGGCATTTTGTTCTGAAAATGTTTGAAAGGAGAATGGGCGATTTTGGCCCATATGTTGTAACACTTGTAACGCATTATGACCTATATCGTAAGATAGGTCACATAAAGTACAAACTTTTTTTTGTATGATAGCTCACCTGGATCTCGTGCAGAAGAAAAGTTATTAGGCATAACCTAACGAAAAAGTTTGTACTTGATATAGAATAGAAAAGAAATATGTTTATTCAGCAAATAGAAACATATATGGAAGCAACAAATACAGTTGATTAAAATAACATAACATAGTTAAAAAAAGAGAAAAGAGCAATAAAATTACATCAATTAATTGTAAGTATTATTGTAACTTATGAAAATATAGCATAAATTATACCCACTTATCGAGGTAAAATCATGATTATGCTCATCGTTACAGCCAAAGCACGCTGTTAACTGTGCAGTGGTCATGGTCATCAGATCATGTAGGTTAACTGATTACACGTACGGTCATTACCTAGATGGGTTTGACTGTAAGTGGCTGTTTTGGTGCTTTGAAAGGCAGTTGTTAACTTGTTATACCACATAGGAGATCCATGAGGATTAGGCCATCCATCCCCATACAGAAAAAGTATATGCGCTAACACTGGGGACGACATTGATTATTATCAAAAAACGTTACTGATTTGCTTACTGAGGCATGTAGTTCCCTTATTCTATTTTTTTACTTTGAAATTAAAACTATTAGGTATTAGGCATTATGAAGCTTCTTAATAATAATAATTTTTCAAGGTTATTGATAGGCTTCCCTGTAGGGTTTTCAAAACTGGTCTTCGATATCAGACAGTGAAATTGTTCAATTGCCTCCCAGTCCACTTAAAGTCTATTAAAAGTGTGGTGAAATTTCAAAAATTATTGAAATGCTTCTTGTTAGAAAAATGTTTGTATAGTTTAAGTGAATTATAAGCATGTTAGTGAGTTTTAGATTGTATTTATACTTTGTTTTTTTATGTATTTTGTTTTTAGATTGTATTTACACCATTTTTCCTACACAATGTACTTTGTTCTGGAATAAAGAATTGATTGATTGATTGATTGATCTTGCGTTGCCCGTCTCTAATGGCTTTCCACGTCCGTCACCAATTCTATGAGCTATCTGCTCCGCCCATTACCACTTTCGTTAAGCGATTCTGTGAGCTATGTGCGTTACTTTATATTCTCACTACGCACCTCCTCAGTTCTGATTTGATCACGTAAGGAAACTCCAAGCATACTTCATAGCGCTTTGGGTGACCTTGAGTCTTCTTATGAGGCTCATACGAAGCGAACATGTCTTATTGTTAGTTCCATATGGTTATTACTAACAACACAAACTGATTAAAGACTTTAGTCTTGAGACACTTGAGAGGTATCTTTCTTGTAGTTAGACGTACCTAGCTGGACTTTTTGTGCAAGGTACATATATAGGGTGACTTTATTAGTTCTTGATATAAAAGACTGTGCATGTGCTAATGATAACAAACAACTTTCCCTAAGGAACCCATAGTCAAATCTTAAAAAAATGTGGACTCTCCATACAAATTGACCAACTTACCGGCCAAATTAGTATGAAGAGTCAATTTTTTTTGCGATTTCACTATGGGTTCCTAAGGGAAATTTGTTTGTTATCATGAGCATATGCACACCCTTTAGTATCAAGATCTAATTTAAAGTCACCCTATATTAGTCAATAACTTCGAGTATAGTCTCCAAACTTCAGAGCCATGGGATTTCAGGACATGGACTTTTGACATCATTTTTGTCTTATGTTCATTTTAAGACCGAGTTGTTGAGATGGTCTATTGAGTCCATTGATATCTGTACCTAGGACTTCCAAAATCTCAGGCAAAATCATAGTAATTATCGTCAACGATCAAATGTGAGTGATGTACTCACTGTTAATGTTGGTGCCGAGCTCTTTCAATCACAGGCAGGACTTCTTCCATAACAACAGTGAACAGGCTGTTAGATATAACGTCTCCCTGTTTCACCCTTTTCTGCAGTGGGACAGATTTCAAATTTTTGTTTTGAAGACGTAACGTTCTTAGTTAACGTTAGAAGCGCCCTTAGCTGTGATAGTTTTCCTTTTAACTTCGTTATGCCGTGAATTTTTTAACATTTCTAGAAACAACTGCCGTGTTTTTTTTTTCATTTCTAGTAACAACCGTTTAGCTGGAAGAAAGATGGGGGACATGACTTTAACAAAAAAAATGCATATTAAAGCTTAATATTTCGAAAACGGATCCCTAAATTGAAAAATGCTTTTCGCAAACCTACTATATTTTAAAAAACCTACCCGATGACTCCCTAACTAATTAATGTTTTGTACAATAAAGAGATTACAAACAAACAAACTCCCCACACCATGAGATAGTCGAGAAAAAAAAATCATCCCCACTTCACGTGTAGGGGAAGTACCCTGAAACATTTTATTTTACGACTTTGTCGGCGTGATTAATATACATATCCGTGCCAAATTACTGGCTCTCTAGTACTAATAGTCTCTGAGCTAAGCCGTGGACAAACAGATAGACAGACAGAAAGACGAACATGGCGAAACTATATCCTTGTCGACTAGGGAACCCTAGAAATTGAGTGTCCTAGAAGTGACGTTTTTAGTGCAGAGGTGCATAAAAATTTAAAAAATCTATAGGAACTGTGGCGACAGCTCTTCAGCAGGAAGTGAGGTACCTTCGCCGGGCGAGGTGGTATGCCTGGGGACCGGCCGTGGTCCAACCGTGGTCCAACCGTTGATGGTTGGAAGTCGTATATATCCGTAGTGCGAAGAAACTTTCAATATCGCGTTCTAGGATTAGTTGATGGCGGTGCGATAGATGTCGCCACATCACTCCCCCTCCGAGACTGGAGGTCAATCCGTTTTGAGTTGACGGTCCAGTGTTGCCGGTGCATACGGCGGGGCGATGACACGCGTCGCGATGCGGCGTCTGCGGTAAGTAGAGAACGCCAGGCCGAAGTGCTCAACTCAAGTCCAAAGCTGAGTCAGGACGAGGAGGTTCAGGCGTGCGGTGCAGGGGAAGCAGGCGTCGTGGTGCGCGTGCTCTATACAGCGTGAGCTGCCGACAGCTTGCTGCGTCAGCGTCTGGGGTCACCACTGTAGCAACTGTGTGTTACCACTCTTCGGAGGAAAAGGGAGGTACCTCCGCCAGACGAGGTGGTATACCTGGGGACCGGCCGTGGTCCAACCAATGATGGTTAGAAGTTGTATAGTTAATCAGAAGAAACTTTCAATAGCGCGATCTAGGTTTAGTTCGTGGCGGTGCGATAGATGTCGCCACAAATCTAAGGCGGAAAACACACTGCTCCGCTCACCGCGACGAATTGCGGTGGAGCAGATTTAAACTTTGTACTGTAAAATATTAATTTGTATACAAAAACCGCGGGGTACCATACACTTCCACCGCTTCTCCGTCCGGAGGCGCGATTCGCACGACACGGATCCGCGCTCCCGGACGGAGACGCGGTGCGATTCACTGGTATACCACTGCACCGCAGTACCGTCCGGATTTTGTCTACGACGGAATTCGGACGAAAACCGTCCGGTGGTGCGGAAACCGCGCCTTCGTCGTGTACCGCAGCTTCGGACGGAAACTGTCCGGTGGAGCGGAACGCTGCCGCATGCGAATTTCGTCGCTTCGCACTCCCGTCCGATTTCCGCCTCAGTGTGATATCCGCGTAATAGTCGTCCCAGGGAGGGGAAGGATGATGGAAGGACCCCATAAAGGGGGTTGTTTTAGGGTAGAAATGGGCCATTCGGGATATACTGTATATGTACGAATATTAATCGACACATTAAAATCAGGGAGGCTGGGGATGCAAATTCTTTGAAATCCGCGGATGCGGATATTTAAAGGCTCATCCGGGGATACGAATCTTAATACTACACAAAAAGAGAAATGGACTACACAAAAAAATCGCCCCCACCCACAACAGATTCCAAACGCATCTCAGTCAATACATCTGTGCAGCCTGATGTTTTTTTTTGCTATGACGACATCCGCCGTAGATATGGGGTTTTCATGCAAATCGAATTTGATTTCCAATACAAAGAATTATGGCAAGATCATACCTGACTTTTTAAAACGTATAAAATAAAGACGAAAACAAAAATAAGTTAAATATTTACTCTTGATTTTTAAATAAGTCAGTATGTTTATTGCAACCGGAGGAAATTAATACATTCTTTTTGGAAGTTTAGTTGACTGGAAGTGTAGTTACTGGTCCCGTAGCGCGTTCCGAGGGTACGTTCAGACAGCACCCGTTCACTTTGACAGCAGGATAGCCTAATATAAATCTCGTGAGTGCGAAAGGGAAAGTACATAACAACAACAGTTGCTCTCAGAGTGTACCCATTGAACGCGGCCCTGAGCAAAATGTCATTGTTGTGCTTTTAGTGTTGCCATTCGCTAGATACTTCACAATTGTAGAAGATTATTTCTTATTTCACTTTTAGTGTAAGGAAATTATTCTCTTTATCTTTTTTCTCTGGTTTAGATAGTCTTAATTCTTGAAGGAATACGTTATGGAGTAACACCTGAATAGTTTTTTGTGTTTTTTATTTTTATACTCTAACAAATTTAATCCAGGTAAATTAATGTATGGCAGTTTGCCATTATTCTTTGGAGGCTCATTTGATCAAATAGTATGAGGAGTTCAAAATCTTTTTTGCGGGAAATTTGTTCAGATTCATGAGTAGTTGTTAGTCCAGTAAATAAAAGATTTGAGGTCGCATTAAAGACACCTGACTAAAATGGTTTGGAAATAAAAGAATTGGTGTTTTACTAAGCATTCGTGGTAATTTTGTGTTTGTAAGGACGTTCAACCCTTAGAAATACCTAAAGACGCCTTTTAACTTGTATTCGCCAAACAATAAATGCACTTTTGGTGAAAACTGAGATTTATAACTATAGTTACCTTATAAATATGGTACTTAAGTTGTCTCTAGTTTAAAGCAATAAATTCTTAATATTACGATATTTTTTATATTATTGCGTGAAAAATAATACTTACAAAATGGAGCCATCGGAGATTTTTATGTTTTTTAAGTCTTATTGTAAGGCTTGAACATGTGTTAAGTTTTCACCTATGTGACTATTTCAGAACCCAGTTAAAAACGATTTTTTTAAGATTTCTGTATTACACATTAAAGACACTAGAAATATTTTCTTGGCTGTGCCGTAACACTAATATTATCTATTGGAAATCATCATCGTCCCTTGTACAAACAAAGAGGTTTCTTCTAAAAACGCATTTTAACTAAAATGTATTAGACATTATAATTAAATTTCAAACGCCGAAAAGGCGCATGAACTGGCACGTACGCATAGCCAGTGTGCGACAGAGACGGAGCTATTGGGCGCGAAAAAGACAAGTGCGCGGATAGCTAGATGAATAGTGCGAAACGCAAATGTGATAAAATGCACAATATGATAGGTAGGTAGTAATTATTTAATAATTGTGTCATATTCATTGGATTGTGGGCATCCAAACGTATTCATAGTACTACCTTCCTACTGATTTACCACATAGATGTACCTACTGTAAATTCAATTCAATAGAAGAAACTTTGTCCTATTGATTCGACGAACATTTAACTCCAAAAATTATACATAATAATTATATTGTCATCACATGAGTGTCATTGCCATTTTTCCATGACTTTCCATGAGCCTGCCAAAGCAACCCCACTTCCAATGCCCATGGGCCTGTTCTTATGAAGTAAAAATTGGTAGGTATTTACCCTAAACTTCGCGAGCTAGATGCGACATATCATCGTTGCGATTTACCGTAATTTTGGATCAAGAATCAAGACCTCAAACTTGGCATAGTTGTTCCTTAGGTGGTCTTAAATGGAATAAGCCCGGGAGGCATCGGGAGGCATCACGGGGGCGGCGTTATTATACCGCAATAGCTGTCCACTTTGCTTGCGCTTGCCCTCTTGAAGCTCTCAGTAACCGACACGTTTAGCAACCCAGCATACGAGTCACATGACCACACCAACGTAATTTTCTTCGCTTAAGGTACGCCTCAATTCCGTATACGTTTGCACGGTGTAGAACCTCTGTATATCTTACGTGGTTGGACCAGTCGATGTTCATGATATCACGGAGGCACTGCATGTGAAATCTATCGAGGCAGCATATTTCTTTCCTATTAGACTGGTGGCGAAAATAACAAAAGTGCTCTATTTATCGAGTTCGTTTCTCTGGTTCCTATATAGCTACAACAAGTATCATTATTTTCGTCTTGATTCGTAGATCATCAAATATCCAGTCATAAAAAAGGGGTCATAAGGGAGGGGGGCCGACATAACTATGACGAAACAAACGACCTTACAATAGGCTATTTCGTAATATTTTTACCAAGATGAAACCATCGATCTATACCTGTCGTAGCTCTATATAGAGCTATAATGTATAAACACTATGTCTCCCTGAATTGAGGAGGTTTGGAATTACTTTGGACATGTACACTGAGATCTTAGCAGCTAATATTATGCGACCGGAAGAATGTAGCTCTACAAAAACTGCTAAAGCTGAGCCAATCCCAATGATCTCAGGGTCGAGGACACATGTTAAAGTTATTGCACTTCCCAAATACTTAAACTTCTCCACATGCTTCATGACATTCTAACCGAGATACATGTGGAGTTGGATTGTTCAGTTGTGTCGCAACACACATAACATCGATCTTGCTTACACTGTCAGTACTCAATCTTTTTTAATGACTCGTCAAAACTGGTCATCATTTTTTACAGAGATATTAGCGGATTCCGCTGTAAAATATAAGTCATCCACGTACCTTATTGCTGTAACTATATCGCATAAAACTTTGTTACGTGCCTTCATTCGGTCTAGGTTGAAAAGTTTACCGTCAGTTAAAATAAAATGTATATGTGTATGTATATCAGTCTCTAGTTCCCAAGATACAGGGAATCCTAGTTTGGGGCCAGATGACCGTGTGTGATTTGTCCCGGATATTATTATTATTAGTTGTTAGTACGGACTACGGAAGTGTATAAAGATGCCTATTGGGATGTTATGTATGTGGCATCATAAAGTATGCTAACAACCCATTACGTCCCCACTGCAGGGGCACGGGTCTCTTCCCATAACTCGGGAAGGTTAGGCCATTCTCCATACACGGGGGCCAAGTCCGGATTGGTGGAGGTTGTGGGGCTAGTGGCCAACCCCAGTGTCAGAAAATTTCAAGCCGCCTATAAGGCCTCCGCATTGACTGGAAGAAAATGTTCAGCGTTATGAGTGAAATGGGCATACCACACCATAACCTTTCTTGTACGAAGCCTGTATCTGAGCAGTAATTCAAGAGTAAGACTGGAGGAAAGCGTGTCACAACCCTTTAAAGCTGAAAGAGGAGTACGTCAAGGATGTATCCTGTCACCGCAACTGTTCAATCTCATCGGTGAACACATAATGAGACGAGTTTTAGAAGGTTGGGTTACAATCTACGGTTTGCAGACGACACCACAATCATAGGCGCCTCCGAGTCTGAACTGTCTGAACTCCTCGTGAGAATTGAAAGCATCAGCAAGGAATATGGGCTTCTTATCAACAGAAGCAAAACTAAGTTAATGTTCGTTGAAGTGTCATGGCGCGAACTAATGAACTGAGTGACCTTGATGTAGTGCACAGGTTCGTATACCTAGGGTCACAAATTAGCGACGATGGCGACTGTGACCAGGAGGTTATTCGAAGAGCACAGATGGCCAAGGCAGCGGTAAAGAGGCTTGAGAAGATATGGAGGAATAGAGGCATCAACCGCAAAACCAAGATCAAACTCATGCGGAATCTTATCTTCTCAATATTCTTGTATGCTTCGGAAACCTGGACCATAAAAGCCCGAACCCGTTGCAGGATAGATGCATTCGAAATGTGGTGCTGGCGCAGAATGCTCCGAATATCATGGACTGAGCGTCGTACAAATGAGTCTATCTTGAAGGAACTCAACAACATTGACTGACTCGGTGGCTAAGTGGTTAGCGATCCTGACCTCTAATCCGAGAGTCGTGGGTTCGATCCCCACACAGGGCAAACTTTTCTGTGATGAGCAGAATTGTTTGCTCTGAGTCTGGGTGTATTATATCTATATATGTATGTATTTAAAAGTATATTTATATGTATATCAGTCTCTGGGAATCCTAGTTTGGGGCCAGATGACCGTGTGTGATTTGTCCCAGATATTATTATTATTATCTAAACAAGGCTCTCCACCATCTGCATGCAGCGAGTTCTAAAATTCTTCGGACACACGGTCAGAAATAGACTAGACAGCTTGGAAAAGCTAATAATAACTGGCCGTATGGAAGGAAAGAGGAGTAGAGTACGCATGCCTAGGCGATGGACTGATGCGATCAAAGAAGTCACCGGGATGACACTGCAGGCCAACATTCACCGTGCTCAAGACCGAGCGGCCTGGAGAGCTGTGGTGTCACGTGTGACCCATGATGGTCACGTCCCTCAGACATGAGGATACGACGAGGAAGAAAAGGCCTCCAACATGGCTTAACGACTGCCATCTAGCGATAGCAGTGGGCACCAACGGCTTAGCGTGCCTTGCGAAGCACGGAAACGGTCGAGATAAATGCCACTAATAGTCATACCCATCCAGGTTATGACCGTGTCTGTAGTCAGTTAACCTGCGTGATCGACGCGACCACGCAAGCTGCCCTGAGCTACGACCGCTTCTCATATAAAGTATATTTACTAAAATTAACATAAAGCTTAAATGTATTATTTTTTACTTTTGGTCATACCCAATCATGGCAATATAGTAGATCCTATCCATTGCTTTTATTAAACAAGTCATGTATGGATCAGATTTGTATTCCAAAGTACCGACGGATTATTTGTGTTTGATGTTAATAATATTTTTCTTCACGATTATAAATAATTTAAGCACTTATATTGCATTTCTTAAGTTAAGTGAATTTATAATTATTTTTGAGAAATAAATATCTCAAACCGTGTATGGATCTTCCAGCTCATAATTTTATTGTTGACATGAATTTTAATAGAAATTAAGTGTTAAAAAAATCTGTGTTGAAGTGAGTTTCTTCTGAACTCAATGTTTCTTCTCGCTTCGCAAGCATTTCCTGAAACGTTGAGTGTACAGAAGACTCAAAGTCACCTAAAGGGCGATGCAACGTGCTATTCTTGGTGTTTCCTTACGTGATCGAATGAGGATTCCCAGAAAAGAGGAGATACGTAAAGTTACTGACATAGCTCTCGGAATCGCTAGACTTAAGTGGCAGTGGGCAGGGCACATAGCTCGTAGAACAGATGGCCGTTGAGGCAGTAAAGTTCTCGAGTGACGACCGCGCACCGGAAGACGCAGCATGGGCAGGCCTCTGACTCGGTGGACCGACGACCTGGTGAAGGTTGCGGGAAGCTGCTGGATGCGAACCGCACAGGACCGGTCGGTGTGGAAATCTTTGGGGGAGGCCTATGTCCAGCAGTGGACGTCTTTCGGCTGATGATGATGATGCATATTAATCACGCTGACAAAGTGGTAAAATAAAATCTTGAAAAAAATATTTTTCAGAGTACATCCCCTACACGTGAAGTGGCGATGTTTTTTTTTCTCTCGACTATCCTATGGTGTGGGGTATCGTTTAATAGGTCTTTTAAAGATAATTTTTCGATTCATGGATCCGTTTTCGAAATATTAAGCTTTAAAGTGCAATTTTTTGTTAAAGTCATGTGTCCCCCCCCCCCCCCTGCCAACTAAACGGTTATTTCTAGAAATGTGAAAAATTCACGGCAGTAGTAGATTTAACGAAGTTAAAAGGAAAACTATCACAGCTAAATAGGCTTTACAAGTTTACGGGTAGTAGTCAGTTTTGTAAGACGGGAGGTTTTCCCCTTGAAGCAGTGTCTATCGAAGTAATACGAAACCCTACACTGCGTGTAGCCCGACACGCACTTGACCGCTTTTTATACAATAACAGCACCCTAACTTAACGCGTTTTGACGGACACTTTTGTACACAAAGATAGATCTCCTTACATCTACCCTCCATAGCCAATTTTTTTTTCTTGCGATGGAAGCAATTATTTGTTCCAAATGAATTGGTATTCCTTTAATTATCCGTAAATTATAATTATCACAATTGCCCCAGTACATATAGTTATGGAGACATAAGCTCGAAAGAAAAACGCGGCCGAATCGAACTTTCCCCGTCTTCCCTCGCCACCTTTGTGATGCCTCCCGATGCCTCCCGGGCTAACACTCAAGACCACCTAAAGAACAAATATTATACCAAGTTTAAATCCTTGATAACACACACAAAACCCAACAGGTAGACACGTGACCGTGAATGATGCTAGGTGGAAGATCAGGCAACCGCCATCTATACCTTGTGAATAGTAAAAAAACGTGCCACACGAAAAGAAAAGAGAGAGATAGAAACATTCAACATCCAAAATTAAAAACAGTTCTCATACAACATGTTGCACTAAATCCCCAGCTAAGCTAGACTAGAAGAAAGAACTCGCGGGGTGGCGCGGGCGCCGCGCATGCCGTATTCCCCCGCCCGCGCCCCCCGCTCAGCCCGCTCGCGAATTATAATTGTTATTAGATTATTACAGAAAATGTGTAAAAGATTGACCGGGGATTTTTTGTAGTCTTAGTTTAAAAAAAATATTACTATTAGATTTCATAAAAATATTCCTAGTGTCTTTAGTGTGCAAGGGTTAAAATCGAAAAAAACTTAATAAAAAAATAAATAACCAAGTCACCTTGGAGATAATTCTCATGGTTATTGACAGTGGTTATGTACCCCCTAATACAAAATATCACTCACCTTGCAGTATTTCTTTTCAAGTTATAATTTTTTTAATATATTATATTCAATATCTACTCAATGTTTTGATCTCGATCGGGGACGATTATAAATATAAATAAAACGTCTTATAAGAAGCCCTCATGTAAAAAATCACCAGTTTTCTATTTTTTGTTCACGCTTAAATTTAATTTTGTTTCTTTAGGGGCTAATTACTGAAAATTTATCAAATACTCATAAGAGATTTTCGTGAATTTTCATTTTGGAACTATTTAAGTAACATATTCTAAGTTTTCACCCAAAGTGCATTAAATGCAACCTGCTCCATACAAAAATTCGTAGATTGACTGGACTATGTAGAAAGTTGTTGTTACGACATACAACTTTTCACCTGTACCAGCTAGAAAACTTTACACGATAGTGATAGAAGCTGGTGTTCGAAATTCGAACACTTTAACTAACATTCGTAGCAACAAGCTGCTTTGAGTCAACAGATTAATAAATAGTTTTTCACCTGTCCAGCGCGAAAAGAGTGCCTTTGGTCCCTGAAAACTCGCAGCAAAAGTTGTTTTTGCTTTAGGCGTGAGAAAAAGTAATTCGAATTTCGAACACCACCTTTGGCGCGACGCTGAAAAAAATATGAGCGATGGTTGGTTCAGAAACTCATTTTGGTGTAGGGAGCGTTTTAACTCATAAGCACACAATGTTATATGTTATTTAAAGAAATTCAAGTTTATAAATTGTGCTACTGTATTTTTAAAGACGTAATATTTAAAATAAATATGTAGTTACTAGTAAACATGAATATCGTTTACCTAAAAATATCATATTTATATCTAAGGTTTTTATAAAAATGTTAAGTAGCGCAGTTTCCGAACGCAACCTCTAAATTAAAAACATTATAATAAAAAACTATATTGCCTCCAGAGAGAATTTAATCAACTACGATTTTACTTTACTCGCTGGTCGAAAGTTGTATGTTTAATATGAGAGCAGGTCATTTTTATATCTCGTGCCTTTAAATCACTCACAATGCTCAGTAGTCTATATAAGAATCACTTGCTACGCTCGTGATTCAATTCTAGACTACCACGCTAGCTCGTGATTTAAATCTAGCACTCGTAGCAAAAAATAACTTTGCTCATTAGTTGAACAAATAACTATTCTCGTATATTTTAATAAATCCCTATCGTTTTTGGATTGAAAATGGTTATTATTATTTTAATGGGACGTCACAATAATTTTGAAACTAATGCCACTTCTGTTGGTGGGTGCGGATATAATTAATATAATTTTTTGCATAGTCCTTTGTATGAGTTTGTATGGGCATAAATAAATGAAAACCGGCTAAGTGCGAGTCGGACTCACGCATGATGGGTTCCGTACCATCGTACAATATTTGGAATTCCACAAAAAATACGTTTCTGGTGTCACCCTACCAGCCCCTTTAATTTTTAAGTTTTTTATTTTTTTTATGGCATAGTTGACAAACGAGCACCTGATGGTAAGCGATTACCGCCACCCATAGACACCCGCAACCTCAGAGGAGTTACAAGTGCGTTGCCAGCCTTTGTTGTTATAGTGGCAACAGAAATACACACTGTGAAAATTACAGCTATTTACCTATTACGGTTCATGAGATACAGCCCGCTGAGAGAAAGACGGACAGACGGACAGACAGAGGAGGCTTATTAATAGGGTCCCGTTGATCTTTGGGTATGGAACCCTAAATAATAATACTAATCCTTGTTTTTTAGGGTTCCGCAGCCAAATGGCAAAAAACGGAACCCTTATGGATTCGTCATGTCTGTCTGTCTGTCTGTCTGTCTGTCCGTATGTCACAGCCACTTTTTTTCCGAAACTATAAGAATACTGTTGAAACTTTGTAAGTAGATGTATTCTGTGAACCGCATTAAGATTTTCACACAAAAATAGAAAAAAAACAATAAATTTTGGGGGCTCCCCATACTTAGAACTGAAACTCAAAAAAAAATTTTTCATCAAACCCATACGTGTGGGGTATCTATGGATAGGTCTTCAAAAATGATATTGAGGTTTCTAATATCATTTTCTTCTAAGTTTGCTCGAGAGACACTTCCAAAGTTGTAAAATGTGTGTCCCCCCCCCGTAACTTCTAAAATAAGAGAATGATAAAACTAAAAAAAATATATGATGTACATTACCATGCAAACTTCCACCGAAAATTGGTTTGAACGATATCTAGTAAGTAGTTTTTTTTAATACGTCATAAATCGTAAACCGCAATTTACCTTTCATTCAAGTTACAACGAACTACAAGAACTTTTATATTATGTTACTTGCTGCTACGGAACCCTTCATGGGCGAGTCCGACTCGCACTTGGCCACTTTTTTATTAAATTATTAAAGTATTGAAAGTTAAAAACCTGGACCATTTTATTTGATTAAAAGTAACTTTGCTGCCTTTTGGTGTAATAATGTACTTTGCTACTTACTTGAACATTGTAGAACAAAGAAATATATGGTTTGTGTCTTGTATTCGTTTATATCACATTTATATCGTCTGATAGTCTTTTTACGTCTGTCTGTCACAGTTGTCGTCGTCGTCGTGTCAGTAGCATACCAGCCAGTCAGTCATGTCAAGTCTATGAAGGCTGGATGGCCACGACATCCCCACCTCCAGTATCAGAAAGCTGATACTTAAGATGAGGAGCGTACATCCAGCCTGCATAGCTTGACCACAGGTCTTGTGTATGTACGTTGGTCCTGTCCTGTCATAACGTCTGCGGCTCGTACTTGTCGGTCTCTCCCTGGGTAGGTGCGAGTAATGATGCCCTTTACCCACAGATTGCGGGGCATCTGATCATCTGTAATCTTTACTACATCACCCACGCTAAGCGGCTGCGCAGGCCCAAACCATTTATCGCGTCGGGTGAGAGATGGCAGATACTCTTTGACCCACCTCCGCCACATAAGGTCTGATAGTCGCTGAGCCTGTTTGAATCCCAGTCGCAGTGAGTCTCCGTCGGTCGTCTGAAATCCCGTCCGGTAGTCGACGAGTGCGGTTGTTGTCAGCAAGAAGTGGTTTGGAGTAAGCGGTAGATCATCAGCATGGTCGAGAGGCACGTGGGTCAAAGGCCTACTGTTGATCATGAACTCCACTTCTGCTAAGAGTGTCTGCACGGTTTGATCAGAGGGGGCTGTTTCTCTCAGGGTAACTTTAAGTGCGGTCTTTGTCGAGCGGATGAGGCGTTCCCAACATCCTCCCATGTGTGGCGAATTAGGCACTATAAAGTTCCACTTAATTTGGCGTAGAGATCCAAATCGTTCTAGTTCGGCGTGGTCAATACCGAGTACAGCATTCTTGAGCTCTCTTTCTTAACCTCTAAAAGTAGTGGCGTTGTCTGACCAGATCTCCTTTGGGGAGCCCCGCCTTGCTATAAAGCGGCGAAGCGCCATTATGGCACTGCCGGTCGTCAGGTCGTGGACAAGCTCAATATGTACGGCTCTGACTGTCAGACAGGTAAATAAAGCACCATAGCGTTTTTCGTGCCGCCTCCCTACCTTGACAGTCATTGGGCCGAAGTAATCAAGGCCTGAATAGGTGAAGGCTCCAGCCTCATCACAGGTAGCTGTCCCATAAGGGGGGGCACTGGCTTAGCCCGCCTATTTTTGCATTCCTGGCAATGGTTCCATGCAGATTTCACTGCACTGCGTCCATTCGTAACCCAGAACCTCTGCCGCAGATGATTAAGTACCATTTCTCTTCCTACATGTGCGGAGTTCTTGTGTTACTGATGGATTAACATTAACGTGAACCTGTCTTTTGGGTGAAGTATGGTTGGGTGCTTAGCATCGTCCCCAATGTCTGCTCGTTCAATCCTCCCGCCTACACGGAGTAGTCCGTCAGTATCCATGTAAGGTGTCAGCTGGCGAAGGGAGCTGCTCTTGCTTACTAAGCCATTCTTTTTGATGTCCCGAACCTCTGATGAATATGTTCTCCTTTGACTCTCCTTTATCCATAGGATTTCAGCAGCGGACACCTCGTTCGCCGTAAGTTCACCGATCCTCTTGTCATTGGCGTGCCGGAGGTTGTGGATGAATATTTGAACCCAGGCCATGCTCCTTATGAGTCGCCAATAGAGGGAGAAACGTTGGTCGTTTGGAAGCGATTCGCTCAGTATTTCGAGTTGCAGTGGGCAGACCAGCTTAACTTCGCAATCACTGGGATCAAGGTTGGAGTTGATCGGGAGATTGAGATCGGGTTGTGGCAGAATACCAGTGTATTGCTCGAAAGAGCAAATCACACACTGAGTCACGGCCCTTTTGCACTACTGCAACACACACATTTAAGTATTGTTTATATTTTTTTTTTTTTTTTTTTTTTTATTATTATTCGGGAGTCTTACAGCAAAATAATTTACGATATCTTATCAAATTAATAGGTCTATGCTAATTACAAGTCTCCACCTATGTGTAACAAAGAAGGAAGTTATACAAGGATATGGGGCTACACACAATCATGAAAGATAATTGGGGATGACAAAAAATAATAGTATGTATATATGTAAAATGTGAGCAATGGAAAACAAACAAGATACCCAAGATAATACTTGAAGATTACCAAACCAATTACGGAAAGAAGCTTTTAGAGATAGTTTTCCTTACAACTGTGGTGCTGGTACAGAACAGATCAAAATCTAAATTTGCGTTATTGATCTCGCGAGATACACGTGGGAAAAATGAATTACGTCTATAGTTCGACTTAGCTTGGGGCACATCTAACCTCACTCGTTGTCTGAGGCGTGGCACATTGAAACGGATCTTAATATTTGATAAAAGCTCAGGGCTATCCACGGAACCATTGGCTATGTTCATAAAATAGCAGATATCACTGGCGCGCGACGCACTGAAAGTGGTAGGAAATGATAACGCATGCATCTGTGGTCGTAGTCAGCAGATCTTTGGTGAGCTTTATAGTCGAGGTAACGTAAGAATCTCTTTTGAATACCCTCAATACGAGATTTGTACACCTCATATTGAGGATTCCAAATTTAGAGGCATATTCCAGATGACTACGCACAAATGCACAATAAATAATCTTGATTGATTTTAAATTACGAAATACAGCTGAAGTTCTCATTACGAATCCGAGGGCTTTAGAAGATTTTTTAACAATGTGGTCAATATGTTTGTCAAATAGGAGTTTACTGTCATGTATCAATGAAATGAAATGAAAATGAAATGAAAATATTTTATTCGAAGTAGGTAGCAGTGTACACTTTTCGAACGTCATTCTTTTATCTACCTAATACGAGGTTCCTACCACTCGGAACTCGTATACCCACCGTTTCGGGAAGTGTTTGCGGAGTGAGAAGAAACGGCGGGCCCTAAAGAAACTCCCTCCAACACATTTTTTTTTTAAGTCTTATATTCTATTACATCTTAATGCTAGATCAATAAATGAATTATACAATGTCATGTCTGTAAATAAAATATACAAAAATAAGAATAAAGAAAGGATTCAAAAGAGATAAAAGTAAAAATTGTTTGTAGCTAATGACTAACAAATTCCAAAAAACCAATGACAAGAGCAGGCCAGTTCACACGGACAGCACCCGATCACGAGTATAACGCGAGAGTCAGCCATCGCTCCCCTCAACCATATTTGAGGGAAGGGAACGACCCGGCTCCCGATACGCCACCATCCGCACGAACATTTAAGCGAGCATGCACCACTCCGATCAATGGACAAAGAAAAAGGAGAAGAAAATGTCTTACCGAATCCCTTCAGTTCTTTCACAATAGAGTTTGTATCTTTATTGTCTCACAATATGTCATGAAAGTGTTGCTGTGTTGGTTGGAGAAACACTTACCGTCCAAGTATTTCTATCATCTAAGTACTCACATGTCTTATAGTAAGCTTTATTACATAGTATCTTTTTTACATAACTTTTGAATTTATTCTCTATTTATTCCTTCTCTATCACTCCGAGGTCTTTAATCACCGAAACTTTAGAAATGTTAGTATTTTTTAGGGTGTAGCCTTTGTCTACGACAGTAAGCTTTCTTGTGTATGACACATAGTAACATTTATTAACATTAAGATCTAATTTGTTATTTGAACAGAATACGACAAACCTATTCAGATCTGCTTGCAGGATATCAATATCGGAAACGTTCCGAACAACCTTTAAAATTTTCATGTCATCTGCGAAAAGAAGTATTTTAGAATTTTGAAAACAAATATGGACATCATTGATAAATATGGTAAAAATTAAGGGCCCTAATAAGGAGCCTTGAGGTACACCCGACGGTATATGCGTCCAGCCAGATGTAAAACCGTTCAGCACAACGCATTGGGTGCGATTATCAACATAAGAACAGAACCATCTGTAAAGATCGCCGTGGATGCCAGCTGCAGCTAATTTATCCAATAATATATGATGATCTATACGATCAAAGCATTTGCTGTAGTCAGTATAAATAACGTCCACCTGACCCACATCATCCATACCCTTGGTGATAAAATCATTAGCCAGTACTAGGTTCGAGACCGTTGAACGCTTTCTCAGAAAACCGTGCTGCTCTTCTCCAAATGAACATTTAAGTGCAGAATATACTTGGTTATATACAACCCTTTCAAAGATTTTAGAGAATAACACAGCTTAGAAATAGGTCTGTAATTCTGAACTTCAGATTTGTCGCCTTTTTTAAGGATAGGCGTAACAAACGCTGATTTCCAGACAGATGGTACAGTTCCCTCGGAGATTGAACGCTGGAACAATATGGTCAACGGTGTCACAAGACTATCAGCACACTGAACAATGAATGGAGCAGGTATGTTATCTGGGCCCGCTGATTTAGTGATATCTAACCCTCTCAACAACCCAAGAACTTCAGTTGGGGTAACTTCAATTGACCCAATGCTACAAGTGCTGCATTCAGAGGTGGAAGTCGATGGCATCGAGTTTGTGGTAAAATTGTGCTCTGGCGGGAGAAATGTGGAATGGAAATACTGAGAAAATAACTGGCTAATAGCTTCACCCGAATTCGCAGTAGTATCTTGGTATTTCATAACACTGGGGTAGTTGTTGGATTTGAGCGTACGACCAGTATGCCTTCGGGTTTTTAATAATAGATGCTTCGATACGTTCCATATAAGAATTAAAACATTTCCTTTCTAAAGCCTCAGCTCGACCACGTAAAAATTTAAAAGAGTGATAGTCCGATATGTTACGATACACTATGTATTTCCTATGGTATTTGTGTTTTTCTTTAAGTGTCTTTATTAATGCGGCGCTGTACCAAGGAGGATAAAAATTTGGTCTGCAAGATTTAGTAGGCACATATTTGTCTCGACATTCGTATAGGATCTTATAGAACTGGGATAGAGCACTATCGACATCGCTTTCACTCAAAAGCCGATACCAGTCGGTTCCATCGAGCAAGGAACAAATGGCGCCGTAATCGCCTTGATTAAACAAATACTTTAGTCTTGGCTGACACTTCAGATCAGGTAACTGAATGCAGTCTGTCTGTACACACAGCGCTTTGTGATACGGATCTTCAGGTGTGAGCGGCTGCTCGCAAGCGGTAACTCTTACGGGTGAGTTTGATAGAATAAGATCGAGTATTCTACCCATGTGATTACTCTGGGCATTGTACTGACAGAGACTGCACGAATCAAGAATGTCGAGAAAATCCACAAGATGATCACCAATAATATCAACTGGGGTAAGTTCTAAGTTCCCGGGGAAAGGACTCCAACCAATATTTCCACCAAAATTAAAATCCCCTAAGATTATGAATTTATCCTGAGGGTGGGTCAAAACTACGTCACACAATTTAATTTGGAAATTTAATAATTGTGTTTTATATGAATAACCATTGTTTTCTCCAGAAAGATACAGTGTACAAATATTTATATTGTAAGATGCATGAGGTTGTTTATAGTTAAGTGAGATAGTTATCCACAAGTCCTCAGCCGAGCTACGCCATTCACTCCTCTCGGTGACAACTAGATCACGGCGCACTGCGATCATAACACCCCCACCTTTGGACTGGCGCGTGCGAACGTAGTTTCGGTCGCGACGCCAAACTAAATAACGATCGTCGATCAGCTCAGAATCACTAATACCATCTAATAACCATGTTTCGGTGATACAAATGACATCGTAGGAATTTAAATACACATTTCTCAAAAAATTATTTGTTTTTGTTCGTAAGCCGCGAGCGTTTTGGTAATATATATTAATAGGCGCAACTTTTAAGTCTTACTATAGCATGATAATATAATCCAGTAGGGAGTTTAATTTGAGTAACAAAGTATAAATGCCACAATTCAGTGCTGAATAATAAAGAAATAAGAGAATAATATCCAATAAAAAAGCACCTGCGGTCAACCGGTCAGTAGGCAAGTCCCCGTGTGTACTGATGTTATACTTGATATGTGTGTTTGTAGTAACAAATAAACGACTTATCTATCTATCTAAGGAATACGCTGTCCGTGTCCTCTTGGGGCCAGCCCTCGTTGGGGCCACGTAAGTGTCAATGACCCCAGCAAGCACTTTTTTCCTGGGGCTCCTACGAGAATCCTACCTATCTCAAATTTTAGAGCATAATTAGAGCAATCATCATGCCAAGGAAAAAAATTAGAGCAATCATACTTTTCGAAATACGAGCGCCTAAAGGTGTGCTTGCTGGATGGCAGTCCACCCAGCAAGCACAACTGGTGCACAAAAACTACGAAGGCTTGGGAAAAAATTTTGATGCACAGATTTAGAACATCATAAAGTGAGTCGGACTGCAAAGTTTCATGAATGTCATGTCAATAGTTATCTCGCTAGAACGCAAAACCTGCTTCACGTTCTTTTCACGAATCTTTCTAGCAGTCACATCAGATCTCAGCAATTACAGCATCTTGGTTCAAAATTTTTATGCCAGGATTTAGAGCAACACGAAAAACCTATGCTGAATTATTTTTGAATCCCAAAATCAGTACTTTTTGTGCTACGAGCCAATGTTTTTTCCTTGCTGGGTGGACATAACAAAAGCTTTGCAACTAATATGAATACAAGACTGGTTCTTATGCTCAGATTTAGAGCAAAATTACAGCATTCTGCTAAAAAAAACTAGAATCCCAAACGTTATAGTTACAGCGGTAGACGCTAAAAACTGATTTTTCCCGCCAATTTTTTGAATAATTACGGCGACTCGCGGCAGATTGTGACGTTGCCGCTCTTATTTATTTCTAGTTCAAGCAATAACTGACTTTGTGCTGTGAGTATAAGGTACATTTGAGTTTCAAACTATCGATTGTCATTTACACTGATAGACAAGAAACAAGCAGGACAAATATAAATGGAAGTGTTGGTGATCTTACAATACGTAAGGGTTTAATATGACAGGAATTGGTATTATTGTATCGAACCGGACGACGTACTGCCGTTTTAGTTGACAGCTGATATTATATCTTTATATTTTATAGCTTAAAAGACATGTCACGAGGTCACTAAGTGTTAATAAAAAAATAACTCTTGAAAAGCCTAAAAGTAAGAGGAAGGGTCTCATTGATGTCGGCTATCGTTGTTTAGACTTCAGGAATCAGTGTCACAAATTAAACGCATTTAGGGCTTTCACATTTTGTTTAATAATCAGTCTTACGCAGCAAAATATATTATGTAGAATCTTTTTATTTACCTAATAATTAAACTGTGTGTAAAAAAGTACCATGCCAACTCCATAATCAGTAAATGTGTCATCAATTCTTTAACCTGTATACTAGTAAAAATATAGATATTAAAAAATATATATTTTAGAAACAGACATCCATAATCAGTCAAGACGAGCTTCTCTTGTTTTGTTTTGTTGCTTATAATTTTTTTTATATTTCATTCTGTGTGTTACCAACGCAATAAACTAATGACAAATAAATTTTACCCTACATCCACTCATTCGGCCAATGCAACGATGAAGACCGATAGTAATAAAAATTGGTCACCACAGCCGCAGTTCAGTGTGACTTGCACTCTTGCTTTTTCGCGTCGATAACGTAGGTTAACTGAATAAAAGTTAGATAATTATCTGGATAAGTTTTTCTGTTAGTAACATTTAACTCGACGGTTTTCGCGTTTTTCAAGACACTCTGACACATTCGTGCCAATTAATGACCGTGTGTGATTTGTCCCAGATATTATGATTATATATTATTATTATTTATAAGACATTCAATTAATATGTTTAGATGGTAGTCGTAAAGTTATTTCAGGTGTCTGACAGTGGGGTTCACCACTAGCCCTATAATCACCATACAAATAAAAATATTTTTATTTGAAAAAAACTGACTTTTATGTAGGTACAGTGGTTTTGAACGGTATACCTTGTTTCAATCCAATTTAAAAAAGGCAAACAATTTTATTAGGGAACTGACACATGAAAACGTCAAAAATTTCGTACCTGCTTCATATTTTCATTGATTACTTTGATGAAGTTATACCACTGAACCCTACACTGCGCGTGGCCCAACACGCACTTGACCGCTTTTTATTCAGTCGAATTTATTGGATTTAGTACGGAATATGAATATGACTAATGTGTTGGTCGAATGTGTGGATGTAGGGCGTTTTGCGTTTTGTTTTTGTACTGCTATATACAAATACTAGTTTTCTGTACGCGACTTCGTCCGCGTTAACACGTGAAGAAAACCATCTAGTTTGTTTGTTTGTTTGTTTGTAATCTCTTTATTACACAAAACATTTTACAAAACATTATTGTGTAATTAAAATAAATAAATAAGTTTGAGAGTTACCCCTCTGAATGTTACAGTTTCGGCCGGCAGTAGGGTCACACCCTGATAAGAAGTATATTCACTGCCAACCATCGTTTGTCAAAATTTTTGCCAAATTTCAGCTGGATCAGCGCAACTAAATTTTCAGCCGCCATTTTGAATCCGCCACCTTTGATTTTTATTACGTTAGATAGTTGTCCCTCTTTATTCTCAGTGACTTTGGTTCAAGCACCCCATGTCAATCTCAAATACTTTTGGAGATGTTGCACTTTGAATGTTGTATGGCGGCCATCTTGTTTTCCACCATTTTGTTTTTTCTTGCCACCGTTCAATTTTGACCAAGGTGTAGAGATTTTTTTGTTTGAGAGGTACCCCCCAAGTGTCATAGTTTTAGCGGGCAGTAGGGTCATTCACTGATGAGGAGCGGCTTTCCAAGATCTGGAGGTTTTCCCATATTCACTGCTACCCATCGTTCAAATTCCCTAAACACAACATTAACAAATTCTAGGTCAGAGCCAACAAAACTTTTCCGCACAGAAAGATTTAGTATGGCGGCCATCTTTAAAAATGGCGGAATTGAAAAACCGACCCAATATTCCTGATTAGCGATTCTGAAAACCTCCGGACGCCAAATTTCAGCTGGATCAACGCAACTAAATTTTCAGCCGCCATTATGATTCCGCCATCTTGGATTTTTATTACATCAGGCAGTTGTCCCCCTTCATTCTCAATGACTTTTGTTCAAGCACCTCATATCAATCTCAAATACTTTTGGAGATGTTGCACTTTGAATTTTGTATGGCGGCCATCTTGTTTTCCGCCGTTTTAGTTTTTTCTTGCCACCGTTCAATTTTGACCAAGGCGTAGAGATTTTTTTGTTTGAGAGGTACCCCCCAAGTGTCATAGTTTCGGCGGGCAGTAGGGTCACTCCCTGATGAGGAGCAGATTTCTAAGATCTCGAAGTTTTCCCATACTCACCAGCACTCACCCTCTATACCCCCAATATATCATTTTTACCTCCCGTGACTCCTTCTGGGAGAACAATTATGTCAGTCAGTCAGTGGGTTTGCAGCTATATATATTGTAATAATTGGAGCATGGCTGAAATCGGAACGATGCCGCCGCCGCCACCACCAGCAAAACGCAATGATGAACCACAAGCGTTCCGTATTATAGGTATTCCGCTATCGTATGATTTACATGTATTTATTTCCATAGAAATATATAAAATCGTCCTTGTTTCTAGTCTATATCAATGTAAGTGACAATCGATAGTTTGAAACTGAAATGTACCTTATACTCACAGCACAAAGTTAGTTACTGCTTGAACTAAAAAAATTAAGAGCGCCGCGAGTCACCGTAATTATTCAAAAAATTTGCGTGAAAAATCAGTTTTTAGCGTCTACCGCTGTAACTATAACGTTTAGGATTCTAGTTTTTTTTGAGCAGAATGCTGTAATTTTGCTCTAAATCTGAGCATAAGAACCAGTCTTGTATTCATATTAGTTGCAAAGCTATACACCTTTGTCACTTTTGTTATGTCCACCCAGCAAGGAAAAAACATTGGCTCGTAGCACAAAAAGTACAGATTTTTGGGATTCAAAAATAATTCAGCATAAGTTTTTCGTGTTGCTCTAAATCCTGGCATAAAAATTTTGAACCAAGATGCTGTAATTGCTGAGATCTGATGTGACTGCTAGAAAGATTCGTGAAAAGAACGTGAAGCAGGTTTTGCGTTCTAGCGAGATATTGACATGACATTCATGAAACTTTGCAGTCCGACTTACTTTATGATGCTCTAAATCTGTGCATCAAAATTTTTTCCCAAGTCTTCATAGTTTTTGTGCACCAGTTGTGCTTGCTGGGTGGACTGCCATCCAGCAAGCACACCTTTAGGCGCTCGTATCTCGAAAAGTATGATTGCTCTAATTTTTTCCCTTGGCATGATGATTGCTCTAATTATGCTCTAAAATTTGAGATAGGTAGGATTCTCGTAGGAGCCCCAGGAAAAAAGTGTTTGCTGGGGTCACTGACACGCCACGTAGAAATGTTGGCCCAATGAGCCACTTGGAACCATCCACCATGCCGTCACGTGTTGCATCGTCAGCAGCGTTCATAGCTGATGGTACCCACCTCCAGTCATGGGGTGACGTAAGTTCCGCTATATCGCTTATGCGGTGGGCTACGAAGGGTTTGAAACGTCCCGTATCTGATCGCAGCCAGCTGAGGACTGTCTTTGAGTCGGACCAGAAACATGTACTTGAGATTTTTGTAGACGGACTGTCAACATATTTCCTTAGAACTTGAGCAAGTCGCGCTCCCATGACAGCGGCCTGAAGCTCTAGTCGAGGTACACTAAGTGTCTTAAGTGGGGCGACTCTTGCACGAGCCATTACGAAGGAAACGTACCAGGAATGAGACATTGTTTTCCGCCGTAGGTAGGCAACCGCACAGAAAGCTCTCGAGCTCGCATCACAGAAAACATACAGTTCGACGGGCCCGTCGTCGTTGTCGCAGCCGTCTGTCATCATCCACCTGGGCACCGTGACGTCACATACCGAGACAAGTTCTTTTAGCCAGGTCTGCCATCTGTCATAAGTTGACGCCTCGATCTCATCATCCCAGCCTATCTTCGACCTCCAGACGTCCTGAAAGATTATTCTGCCCTTGACGGTCATATAGAGCAGGAAGCCCAGGGGATCAAACACGGACATAATGAGCCTTAGTACTTCTCTCTTGGTTGGCCTTTTCTCTCCAGTCACAAGTTTACCTTCAACCTTGTGAAACTTCAGTCGGTACGTGAAGTTGTCAGTGTCTGGGTCCCAGCTAACACCAAGAACCCGTTCGATGTGTTCCTCTTCCAAGTCTGAGAGAAGTTTCACCCCACCAGGGGCCAACTTGTCTTGGGGTAGGTGTCTCAGTAACCTTTTGGAGTTTGACATAAAGTTCCTCATGTTGAAACCTCCTTGTGCGTGAACATGGATCACGTCATCAACGATCCGTTCCGCGTCGTTCTCGGTGTTCACCGAAAAAATAAAATCGTCGACATAATGGTGATCGACTATAGCTTTGACAGCTTCTGGGTACGTTGCATCGAATCTCCGTGCATTTAGGTTCTTAACAAACTGCGAGGAGGAGGGCGAGCAGACCGATCCAAAAGTCATAACGTTCATGACATATTCACCGTCGTCCCACAGCAACCGCTGCGCTTGTCGGTCTTCTTCGCGTATTAGTACCCGGTGGAACATTTCCTGGATGTCCCCTATAATCGCTATCTTACCACAGCGGAATCTTAAAAGTACCCCCGGCAAAGAAGTTAACAGGTCCGGTCCACTTAGCAGAAAATCGTTCAAAGATTTTCCCATAGATGGCGCTGCGCAGTCCTGTACAATACGTAGTTTGTTAGGCTTATTTGGGTTAAAAACGGCAAAATGAGGCGGATACCATGTCTTCCAGGTTTTCTGCTGTTTCTAGTGGTCTGACAACTTGGCGAAATATCCCTTTTCCAAGTTCTCAGCAAACTTCTCCTTGTAGCGGATAGCAAACTCGGGAAATCGTTTCATTTTGTTCTGAACCCCGCTCAGGCGTTTACGGGCGACGGGGTAGCTGTCGGGAAGCTCTAGGTGATCCTCACGCCAAAGTAGTCCGGTCTCCCACCGGTTACCTACTAGTTTGGTGGTCTTCTGCATGATGTCGAGTGCCCTCGTATCCTCCCTGGACCGAGGGGTATCAGAAGCGGCCTTGGTGCCGAAGCTCTCGGTCGAAAAAGTCTGACGGTAGGCCTCGTTCAGCTCTTGACAATCGCAGGCATGTAGTACGCTCACGCTGTCGGGCGTCGACAGGCAACTTACCGTGGACTATAGGACCAAGCCTGGTGAAGGAGACCAGCGGCGCGTTCTTCGGCCCTTGCACCACCTGTCGGGTAACAATTAAGTCGATGTTGTCGTGTCCAATTAGTAACATCGGTCGGCCGTAAACAGTCTTGTCAATGTTTATAATATAATCCATCAGATAAGTCCAGTCTTTTACAAGTTTTTTATAGTAACATTTATACAGAGGCAAGCTCAAATTATGTACAGAGTTTACATTAGATAACTTAAAAAAATCAGAACTATTAACACCACGCACTTCAAAAGAAACTCTTTGTGAGGAGCGTTCCGTCACTGTCATGCCAGAGGTGCCCTGCATTTGAAGTTGCCTAGAGGGGCCGGAGGCACCGACACGGCTTGCGAGTTTCTCATCAATGAGGCTGATGGACGAGCCTTCGTCTAGTAGAGCCAGAGCCTCGACTTCTCCCGTTGAACCTTTTATTACCACGGGCGCGACTTTCAATAGTACGGTGCCACCGTCTTTGGTCACATGGTTCACTGCGGCCGGTTCGACCGGTTCCTCCACTATTGGCAAAGGTTCTAAGTGTAGACTGAAGTGGTGGGCCCGCTCACATGACGTGCACTTTTGCTTTCGTTTGCAACCCTTTATCTGGTGTCGTGCCGACAGGCAAGAGAAACAGAGCTTTTTCTCCGTCACCAATTTCCACCGCTCGTCGGTAGTCATGCGTAGGAAATCAGGACAAGTGTCTAGTCCATGTTCTCGTTGACAAAGGATGCATGTTCGGGCTCGGCTAATCGTTGTAAAAACTGTGTGTTTCTGGAATAGATATGGAGGTTTAGAAGATGCAGTTGCTGAATTAGACTTTGTTGTTGTTGTGGTAAACTGTGTTCTGTCATTCGATTTTGGCATCGGTGCGATGGCAGTTGCTGCAGTCGCAATTTTCATAAGCCATTCTGACAGATCAATAAGAGTTGACTGAGTAGATTCTCTTTCGTTATAATAGAAACTCCATTGATACTTCACTATGGACGGTAATTTGGCTATGACTTCTCTTATCAGTGACGTGTTTGTCAGTTGGCCGGACTCGTCTGTCGATGTCATCATGGCCACAATGTTTTGTACACTCGTTGCGTATTCGATCAAACCATTTACATCGTCATGTCGTATTTCCCACGAAGATCTCAGCTTGTTCAGCATTACTTCAACGATGTATTCTGGTCGGCCAAAACGAAGTCGAAGTGTGTCTATAATTTTTGTTAAATTAGTGGCGCTTACAAGCAGTGCAGAAACGGCGTCTCGCGCCTTCCCTCGAAGACACTTGGCAAGCCGAGCAATATTTTCGTCATCGCTATATCCGCATAGTCGTGTTGTCGATTTAAATTGCGAATAAAATAGGGGCCAGTCTTCGGGGTTTCCTGAGAAGATTGGTAGCTCCTTAGTGGACGTCTGTCGTGCCATAAACTTGCTCATATTATCACCCCTCTCAGGGGCCCGCGGGTGCTCGTCACGTTCGTAGGAAGAAGGCAGATTAGGTTTCGCACAAAACTGTGTCAAGGCGTAAGAAGCGGGCATCTTCGAGGCAGCAGCGTTGGCAGCTGTCGGCTGTACCTTTTGTCTAGGCACGCTGCATTTCGAGGCGTAGTCTTCGCTTTTTTTGCTTAAGCTTTCGGTTTCGATGCGCAACTTTTCGTAGATTAGCTGTTTTTCGATTTCCAAGCCTTTTTCCACTGCCTTTCTATCTAGCTCTGCTGCTCGCTCGGCGGCTTGTAGTTGTAGTTCAACGATCTTTTGTTTTTTCAACGTCGATGTTGTGCTCCGTTGTGAGCGTGCAGAGACGATTGTGGGGTTTGGAGAGGTGTCGCGACTATTGCGCTGCGAGTCAGTCATAGACCGCTCAGCGACGTCAGGCAGATCGTCTTTACCTTCGGCGTTAGCAGTAGACAGCGCCTGCAGCTTCGTCATGCTGCGCGTCACGCGCTTGTCATCTCCCATGGTACCGGGTCAGAAGAATTCGAAGGACCACTTTGTAGAACAAAGAAATATATGGTTTGTGTCTTGTATTCGTTTATTTCACATTTATATCGTCTGATAGTCTTTTTGCGTCTGTCTGTCACAGTTGTCGTCGTCGTCGTGTCAGTAGCGTACCAGCCAGTCAGTCATGTCAAGTTTATGAAGGCTGGATGGCCACGACAAACATATTACTGGTTTATAAAATTGTATGAATAAAAAAACTTTTTATAGAGCTTTTGTTATTAATTATACAATTATTATTAATTATTTATATTAATAATTACAATTAATAATTTACAAAATTATATTCCTGAAATAAAATATTACAATAATTAGCTATGCTGTCCTAGATCCGCATCCGCATGAAAATCCGCATTGAATTAAAGCTTCCATTATGTGCCATGGGAACGACCGATGGACTGAGTCCTTACCCTTGGTGTTGTTGGGCATACGCAGTTCTTATAAAGAAGAACTACAGGCTTCCTCAGCAGAGTTGGTATATGGCGAGCCGTTAAGGTTGCCCGGTGAATTTTTTGAGGCCAGTGATGCTAAGCCCTCGGATATCACCGAATTCACCGCCCGCCTTCATAACTTAGCTGATAAATTACGGCCAGTGCCCGCATCGCGTCACACCAAAGAAAAAGTATTCATTTTCAAGGATCTCGCTACTTGTGGTCATGTGTTCCTAAGGGAAGATGCGCTGTGTGGTGCACTTCAGCCTGCGTATTCGGGCCCCTATAAGATTATATCAAGGGCAGATAAATATTTCAAGCTCTTGGTGAAAGGTAAAGAGGTCACAGTATCAATAGACAGACTTAAACCTGCCTATACATTGACTGACCCTAAAGAAGAGGATTCCCTACCGATATGCAATAACAGAGAGTATATTACTCGTTCTGGTAGACGCGTTAAATTTACAAATTTTTTTCGCTCGTAAGACGAGCTCTGGAAGGGGGTGATGTAGGGTACACTTTCAGCGTAGCGTTCGACGCTCGCGTTGATGTCTTTTATATGAAGGTGTAAGGTACACTTTATTATCCCTACATATTTGACTAGCATTTATACTACAACATTCATACTAACATTCATACTAACATTTACACTATACATACTTCTATACTACATACCAAACCTATATATTTACATTCTTACCAACAATCACACTTTACATATTTACCAGCTCGTTGAGTTGATTTGTTGGACTCGAAATTATACAATGGAGACGCGCACTTTAAAACCCGTCCCATTGTTCAACGTGTGACGTAGTTGCCTGGCTTACCGGCCGGCGGCCTGCTCCGGCGCATCCGCGCGCCCGCGCCCCGCGCCAGTCGAGATCTACTCACGACGCTAGACGCACGATTGCTTACCGCTAAATTACCTAACTATTGTTCTGCTTACGCTTGTTATTTCTCTTCGCTTTTCTGTTCTAAATCTACTTAAATTCTTAACTATTCTTGTGACTATATTGTGCTGTAAATCTGTGCTTCTATTTTCCTGTTTCTCCTTCTGAACTTCATGTGATTTCTGTGTAAACGGATAATAATAAACCGGACCTTAAACTGTAAGTGTTGGATTATTTCTTTATTACCACACTCATATCTACACGGATATTACTACACTACATTAGGCGTGGATGGAGCGATGTCATGCACTCTGTCCGCCAGATCCGCTAAAACGTCCAGAGAAGCTGTTGGGTGACCCGCCAAAACTGTCTGAATGTTATTTGGCAGGCGACTGATCCATAAGGTGCTCAAAAAATCGTCGCGTACTTGATCACCAGCAAGGCTCTGAAGATGACGCAAAAACTGGGAGGGTTTTCTATCTCCTAACTCTTCATGCATCAGTAACTGCTTAAGTTTCGTCTCTTTCGATGCAGAGAGTCGCTTGATAAGCTCCGTTTTCAATTTCTCATACTTGTTCTGCGCTGGTGGATTAGTGATAATGTCTTTAATCGCCACTGAATACTGGTTGTCGAGCTGACCAATTACATAATTAAATTTGGTAGCATCATTACGTATTCCAGAAATCGCAAACTGTCCTTCTATCTGAGCGAACCATATCTCCGGCTCTTCCGGCCAGAACGGTGGAACTCGGACTCCGACTTTGAAAATCTCGGATGTCGGTGTCGTGGAAACGCGCGCTTCTTTAGCGGGGTTTTGTCCGGTGGTAGGTATCTCAACATTATTTTCCTTGCTCATGATGTTCAAATGGGGTCACCAGTGTAGTAATATCCGTGTAGATATGAGTGTGGTAATAAAGAAATAATCCAACACTTACAGTTTAAGGTCCGGTTTATTATTATCCGTTTACACAGAAATCACATGAAGTTCAGAAGGAGAAACAGGAAAATAGAAGCACAGATTCACAGCACAATATAGTCACAAGAATAGTTAAGAATTTAGGTAGATTTAGAACAGAAAAGCGAAGAGAAATAACAAGCGTAAGCAGAACAATAGTTAGGTAATTTAGCGGTAGGCAATCGTGCGTCTAGCGTCGTGAGTAGATCTCGACTGGCGCGGGGCGCGGGCGCGCGGATGCGCCGGAGCAGGCCGCCGGCCGGTAAGCCAGGCAACTACGTCACACGTTGAACAATGGGACGGGTTTTAAAGTGCGCGTCTCCATTGTATAATTTCGAGTCCAACAAATCAACTCAACGAGCTGGTAAATATGTAAAGTGTGATTGTTGGTAAGAATGTAAATATATTGTGGATGATATAGATACGGATGTCAAAATTTATGCGAAAGCTCCATATTTACGGATGCGGATGCGGATATTAGCAACATCTCTGATTAAATGATTTATTTTTATTTTTTATATTATTTTATTGTATTTTTTAGCTTTATATTAAATATAATATATAATTATATTAATAATAATATTTTTTTACATTATTTATAGGTACCTAACGAGTTATTTGATGTTGATGTTTTTGTAATATATATTTAACAGTCTTTTAGGGAGTTTTTTTTTACTATCTGTGGAATACCTACTTACGCGTAATTTTGTGCAGATCAAACGAATCCGAACATATTTTTTTAGAACTATTACTTACTATTATACAAAATAATGGATCCGAGACATGGTCGCTTACTATGGGCCTTATAAAAAGGCTCAAAGTCACCCAAAGGGCGATGGAGCGTGCTATGCTTGGTGTTTCCCTACGTGATCGAATCAGAAATGAGGAGATACGTAGGAGAACTAAAGTTACCGACATAGCTCTCAGAATCGCTAGACTTAAGTGGCATTGGGCAGGGCACATAGCTCGTAGAACAGATGGCCGTTGGGGCAGTAAAGTTCTCGAATGGCGACCGCGCACCGGAAGGCGCAGTGTGGGCAGGCCCCCGACTCGGTGGACCGACGACCTGGTAAAGGTTGCAGGAAGCCGCTGGATGCGAGCCGCACAGGACCGGTCGGTGTGGAAATCCTTGGGGGAGGCCTTTGTCCAGCAGTGGACGTCTTTCGGCTGATAGATAGATAGATAGATACAAAATAAAGTGCGAAAAGGCTGGAAATGGGTAGTGGCCGGCAAACGGGTCGCGTGACCTTACGTACGTGTGTGACGCTTCATACATATAAGTTTAAAGTATCGAAATTTTATTGGATAACCTGAAATACTGTTTATATTTATTATTATGTTCCATATAAATAAATAAAAATGGACTGAGAAATTTTACATAATTAGTTATAGCATAAAAACTATTATGCTATGATCTTAAAGGAAAATCTTTTGGATACTTATACAAAAAGATGTCCAGCAAGATATAAAACTATACTGAAAAATATAACTTAATCGAGAAATTATTCATCGGAAGTAAAATCGAAAAAACATGTTTTGCTTAACTTAAGTGTCACAAAATTCGAAAAAGTATTGGATACTGCTATATACGCGTGCCATTAAGTTACTACTAACGAATAGTACAGAAATATTCGATCGAGCAATTATCCACCGAATTTTAAATGCAATTTTCATGTTTAGGTATAAAACACCTAACTCCAGCCACAAAATCTTTTGGCTTCTTTGTCATCTTCCATCTATACACTATCCTTTACAATCGTGCAAAGTTTCATTGATAGAGAAATTAATGTTGGGGTCTCCATACAAAGAAACTCCTCGATGACTAGGCTAAGATCATGGTTCCCGAAACGTAATAATATGTAGGTCACTACATGATTTTTGTCGTACTTAATATTGTGTTTTTGTAAAAAGTAAGTTTTATTAAATTAACAAATGGTTTCATAAGATGGAAATAATAAATAAATGTAATTTTCATAATATCAGAATTTTAACAATGTTTTGAGAGTCTTATATTTAAGTTCTTATTGGTCAGTAATTCTGATTGGTTATCCAATCATATTCGAGAATTTGTTGTATTGGTTTAAAAAAAAGAGTGGTAAAATAGTTTCATTGTAAAATAAACTGAAGCCGAGTGGCATAAAAAGGGCTGTAATCCTAAAATTCAGGACATTTTGTTCGTGATAAATCAACCAGTCGGATTCCCTACTAAGTTCTTCTGGTCTTCAAATAAAGATAAGTATTTTGAGCTGTAACCATGTTTGATAACTTATTTTCTGGCTAAATGTGATATTTCTTTAAAATATGTTCTTGTGTTTAAAGAAGGCCGATTCCGTTTTTTGTAACTCTTTGTCAGATATAATATGAATATTAGACTGACAAAAATGCCCCGGTTTACCGTACTTCTTTTGCAATGGATTTTCAGAAATAATAATATTGTAAATTATTGTTTTGAGTGACTATCTGGAGCCACAGTAGTGGCTCCGCCAAGTCGTTGTGCAAAGCAAAATAAGGCGGACGGAGGCACCCGTATCCTTTTCTCGAAGCAACTCACGGTGCTTTTAGGTACCCTGTATTTTCGTTCTGGATAAAGGTAGAAGTTAAAAATTCCGGTTTCCAAAAGTACTTACTGAACCTATCTCTGACCTCAAATTAAAACTTTTTACCTAATATAGTTTAGATAATATCTCAAGTCAAAAATCTCTGATTTTGTCACAGTTATCAACGTTTCAGGTTCGGGTTAAATGTAAAATAAGAAACCTGAAGATATTAACATACACATAACAGTATTATTTTAGTATATTAACGTAGACTCAAACAGGAAAAAAAAACAAGAGCAAAACAAAAATAAAACCAAATTAAAGACATGCTTGTGATGTTCTTGATTTAATAAAGGGTTCTTGAAATGGGGAAGGTGGCGGTAAGCTCTTAATAGATGGCGTTACAGTGGTTTCAGACAATTCGATGTCTGCATTAAATGTCTTATTAAAAATGAAAATGATTAATTAACTAATATCAAATAAAAGTGAACAATTAAACACAGTTTGTCCAAGTCTGTCTAGTAAAAACCATAAATGAAGAACACAACGTCACAAGTGCATCACTCTATCACGGGGTCTCATTGCATACAACGAAAACCTTAGTTCATTAAAATGTCAATAGATGGCACGACAAGTATCGATTTGTAATCGAAGTTCATGCATACATATTGTGGAGGGTCTGGAAGGATTGAAGATTCATTAATTAATATATTTTCCCATTGACCAAAGCGGTGCATGCTCGCTTAAATGTTCGTGCGGATGGTGGCGTATCGGGAGCCGGGTCGTTCCCTTCCCTCAAATATGGTTGAGGGGAGCGATGGCTGACTCCCGCGTTATACTCGTGATCGGGTGCTGTCCGTGTGAACTGGCCTGCTCTTGTCATTGGTGTTTGGTCACAATAATTACCTGTTTGCACATTGTACTTGTATGTTTTTGTTGATCCTTTCACATTCGTTTGTAATAGTATGCAACTAAGCTAACTATATCTTTGATGTTTACCTGAATTATGTAATAGCATATAAGAATTTTATTTTAAAAAATGTGTTGGAGGGAGTTTCTTTAGGGCCCGACGTTTCTTCTCTCTCCGCAAACACTTCCCGAAACGTTGGGTATACGAGTTCCGAGTGGTAGGAACTTCGTATTAGGTAGAAAAATATGACGTTCGAAAAGTGTACAGAGATACCTACTTCGAATAAATATTATTTCATTTCATTTCATTTCACGAAGAAAAAACCCATAAAGTTGCTAAAAATAAGTGTTTTGATTATTGTTGTAATAACCAAAAAGTACGACAAAGGCCGATAATGCACTTTATTATCAATTACTACAAATTATATGATCACGGCGATGCATATTAAAACTACTTTCGTCTTAACTTGTCAGAGTTGAGGAATGACACGTACTAGTTGAGTACCAGTTCATAGCGTGAATTGATAGATGGCGCTGATACAATACAATTGAAAAACGTAATAGGTGGTTTACGTTTTGTTTTTCATATTTCAAATTATGTATTTTTATTTAGTAATATCACAGATAATATAGTACTAGTAGGTTATGTGCAAAAAAAATCAACAAAACCAAATGAAGCTACAGGTAAGTAACCAGAATGTCTTCATTTATAGCCCGCGCCCTAGATGTCGCTAGTAGCGGTAGTTCTCAATGAGTGAAAAAAATAGCCCGAAGAATAGCCCGAGTTACGGCAGTCGCATTTCGTTGTATGACATGAGGTATCTGTACGTTAGTATTATAAAATCTGTGACATTACATTATCATTATCAGATACAATGGTTAGGTCAACAAGTCAACAGTACATCTAATGGCTACTAGATGTCACTATGCTCTGTATGAAAGATATTTTCTTATTATCACTATGCAGTCAATAATGAACTTTTTTCTCATTTTATATATTTTTTTCTGGTTTTTTACACGTGTTTTATATTAATTTATTTTTTAATGCCTTTGAAGGTACCTTGTTGAAATAATGTTGAGGAAACGAATGACGTTCAAGCTCCAGATCACGGAAGCGAATCTCTGTGTTTAATATTTGCAAATCTAATGAAATTTTCAATATTCCTTAATTTTACAAAGATTATAGTGTTTTATATATGTGGAGTAAGTTTGGTGCAGATGAATTATGCAAATCGTTATGATTTGTTTCAGTGTAAGGTCATGTCCTTTATGATTCGGAAATAAGGAAGTAGTTTTGCTAGGATATTTTTGATGATTTCGCATGTTGGGAACGATTTCGAAAACTCATACTTCCAAATAGGTAAGTTGTCCTTTCGATGATACCGAAGATATGTTTCGACTGATCCCATAACGTTCAGCTTGCAGGGTGGTATTGAATTCGGCTTCGGTACGTTAGTATTATAAAATCTGTGGCTTCGGTGAGGAAACTCGTGTTTCAAATCTTGTATGGACAATTTCGTTTTTTAACTTAATTTTTATATTTTTGCCTTAGTAATAATGAAATGATAGCATATTTTTTTATACTGTTTATTTTAAATGAATTAAGTTTAGTTATACTAAAGGTCATATTTGTAGATATTTTTATTTAATATATTTATTACTGTTTTTATTGACAAAGGTACATTTAGTATTATATTATCTGTGCAAAGGCATGCAAAGGGGAAGGCGGCTGCCAAACCTTACTAGAGTCACAGATTTTATAATACTAGTAATGTTAAGACTCAGGGGGTGCTGCCGTGGCCAAGGTAGAAGAGACATCTAGTGTCGAGTAACATGTACTAAAGTGATATGCTACTCGTCGCCAGGTGGCTAAAAGCCTATTTCATCATCGATAGATATTTGTAAGTAGCAGAGCACAGACAGATAATGGCCAATGGATTAGCAAATGTCGAATAATTTTAATCAAGCACCATTTGGTCAGAATTTATTCAGCAGAAACTATCTAATAAAATAACCCGATACCAGATCGATGTCTTCTCAATACACGAGTGAAATCTATTCTTTTCTATCACTGTCACGCAGTCGTGTAAAAAAAGAGTCCTGTTATTACCCGACTACGGCGAAGCAAAAAGGAGGGTTATGATTTTAAGGAGGGTTATAATTAATTATCTTATTATACTAGCGATATTAAAAATATTATTGCATAGAAAATAGGTTGTTTAGAGCTTTCTACATAAGTACAAATCCACTATGGGCAAATACGCGTGAAAAATATAAAGCTTTCTTTATCTTTGACTACGGCGAAGCAAAAAGGAGGGTTATGTTTTTATTATGTTTGTATGTATGTATTTACAACTGTTCTCGCATAACTTCTACTTATCATAATCCGACAAGTGAGGTATCATAAGAAGCGCCTTGATTGTCCACTGGTTATAGGATATATGATGTCACACTAAATTCAATATAGTACCCTCTAGAGGACATAAAGTCATAACCAGAACTTTTATTTTAAAGGGTACCGTGTGGGATATCAAATGAAATGGCTTAATGAGCACATTTCAGTAATATATATTACTAGTTGTTGCACGCTGCTTTGCTTGCATTCGCTCGATAATGTGAGCCAAACTCCAAAATAATGAAAAAAAATAAGTTTAAAGTTTAAAACCCGACTACAGAAAATCTCTGTCAGAAAAGTATGAAACAAGAAGACATTATTATGGTCGTATGCCATCTTGCCCTAAAGGATCGGTTACTAACATTGACTATAATAGTACATTATGGTACTAGTGTGTAACATTGGTGATTACCGTCGAGGCGCCATTGAGACCCGAGCCGTAGGCGAGGTTCTTAAGAGAGCCAAGGACGGTAATCATCAATACACACGAGTATCATACGACGTTTTTCAACACACTTATGAATAAAATAACAATAAAAACTCATTTCAACAGTGAAAACGAGTTGTGAAAATTTTTTCGCTATGGCGGGAAAAATTAATCAGTTTTCCTATGCGCGCGCATTGCGATCGGCCACAGACTAAAGGGATGAGGTTTTTTTTTATTTTCGGCGTATAGGATTTGCGCCTATTCTGCCACGTACAAAATGGGGAATTTAAAATTTTCTTTTATTACAGAGAAAACAAAAGTTATATTTGAGTGAAAGTTTTATTTATTAAACACGTACGAGTTAAAATTATCTATTTAAATAAGAAGTTGCATGAAATGAGCAAGCAATAGGAACATTAATTTATTTGTTCTATTGAACAAGATCTTTTTTTTTTTGAATAAAAACTTTTTTAAGAACAAAGCAACTCAACCAATAAAATTTTAAAAAAATCTATAACTCACTAGTATATTAGTTCGATTTTCGCTGAGAATAGGCGCGTCGAACGCGTGCGCTCCTCTAGAATATAAAGTGCTGTCACATCAAAACATTACCACGACAGCGGCGCGGCGGCATAGTGACTAAACCGCGCTAGTCGCGATGACCCAGATAACATCACGTGCACGTGCGGCTTAGTAATCAAAGGTCGAATAATATTGTTAAAGCGAAGTCATCGCGCGCAGCAACTATGGCTAGCCAAAACACAAGCCCCATCAAGTTAAAAACAGAAACTGAACATCTGTTATACACTCACTATCGGCAAAAGAAAGCCGAAAGAGAAAAACTACAGAATGTTGTAAAATCACTGGAGCAGCAAATCGAATTACTGCAAAACCAGCTGAGATCTTTTATGGAGCAGACGAAAGTGCCAGCATCAGTCCCTAACCAAAACACTAACAATGAAGTACCTTCTCAACAACGTGTTGATTACAACACTGATGAATAAGAGCTCGCTAAAGAAACTGAGTGGATAAGGTATAAGTCAAGAAAAAAACGAAAATTAAACACAACTCCCACTCAAAAACACTTGGAAAATGACAATACTCCTGAGAAAATGAAGGAAAAACGAGGAAAATACCACCACCTCCTCCTATAATCGTTGATGGCATCAAAAATTACCAAGGTTTTTATGACTTCCTGTCTGGAAACCAATTAGATGAGTCATTTATCATAAAAATGATGAGCGGAGAAAGCGTTAGACTCTTATAGAGCTATCACAAAGATTCTTGGTGATAACAGTTATCTTTGGCACTCTTATGAAAATAAACAAGAAAGGCCAATAAGAGTCATGGCAAAAAACATACACCACTCATGTGAACCAAGTAGGATTGTAGATGACCTCAAAAATAAAGGATTTAAAATAAAAGAAGCTGTGAATAAGCTGAGATGGAAAAATAAAGAGCCACTGAACATGTTCATGCTTACATTTGAAAAAGATGAAGATGTGAACAAGATCTACAATATAAAATCTATATTGGGATGCAAAGTTGAGATTCAACCATTAAAAACAACAAAGTTGGTACCCCAGTGTAAAAGATGCCAAGCATATGGCCATACACAAGGTTACTGCAGTAAACAGCCAAGGTGTGTCAAATGCACAGGAAAACACCTGACAAGAGAAAAGCCAAAGTGTGTGCATTGTGGGGCACCACACCCTGCTAACTATCGAGGTTGCATAGTTGCTAAAGAAATACAGGCTATGAGAAACAAGCAAACCAAAAAGCCATCCCCTTCGCAACAAAAAAAATCACTTGCAGAGAAACAAAATAAAAAACCAAACAGTAATACACAACCATCCGATCAAATAATAGTTAATAGGCAAATATCATACGCCCAAGCAGCATCTTCAAAAACTGCACATGTCAAACCACAGAGTAGCGAAAACAAATTGAATGAGATCTTAAACTTCTTGAGCTCACTCGATCAACGCCTCAAAAAACTAGAGACGAACATTCAAAAAACACAAAAATGAACAGAACATTAAAAGTTATGACCTGGAATTGTAATGGATTATTACAACATCAATCTGAGTAACAAGTAATCCTAGAAACAGTAAAAATCGACGTCTGTCTGATTTCGGAAATACATTTTACAAAACAAACTTATGTTAACTTTAAAGGATACAAGATCTATCACGCACTACATCCTGATAATCGTGCCAGAGGAGGAAGTGCTCTCATAATAAAAGAAAACATATCACACTATGAACATAGTAAACACGAAGAACAAGAGATCCAGGCGGTCGCTGTGACTGTCAAAGCGAAAATATATTCATTGACAATAGTATCCATTTATAGTCCACCAAGGTCTTCTTTAAAAAAGGATTATTATCTGAAATTCCTACAGCGGTTTGGAAAAACCTTTATAATAGGAGGTGATTTTAATGCCAAGAATACGTATTGGGGGTCGAGGCTAACTACTCCAAAAGGTAAAGAACTCTATAGTGCTATTAAAGAAATGAACTGCATTGTTGCATCGACGGGGAAACCTACTTATTGGCCTACAGATCCAAACAAAATCCCAGATTTGATAGATTTCTTCATATGTAAGAACTTATCTTCAAACTATATAGTTATGGAAGAATGTTATGATATGAATTCTGATCATTCTCCGGTAATATTGACACTATTTAGTGTCAAGTGTGTTGAAAAATATATTGTTGTACACATAACCTTTAGGATAAGATGGCATAGTCGGGTTTTAGTTTTTAAACTTATTAAGTCTTACGATCCAAAAATATAACAAAAAAAACTAAAAGTGAACTTTAACCCGAGATTCGAACCTGCACCTATGCGACGGCGTTCGATGGTGCTATCCATTGAACTATCTAGGCCTGGAACATTATAGTGAAATACTTGTAGACTTTACATCTCAATTATAGCTTATATTAAAACGCGCTATAGAGTTGTACTTCTCCTGAAATAAGGTCATATTCAATGTTTGTTGCATTCAAAGGTTGTAATCGTAATCGTGTGATGATAATCGGGTTTGTCTGAGATATTCGATATTAGCGAAGATCATAATGGGTGGTTTGGTAAAAAACACATTATTGTATTCGGTGATCTCCTACAGCTTCCACCCGTAAGAGAAAAATCACCTTTTGAGAAACTGTCAACCGCTGAAACTAATAAGCTGTTAGGCTGGCTAAATATGCCCAACCTTTGGGCTGAATTATTTATTTATGATAAACTCACTATAAATATGAGACAGCTCAATGACTCTGTTTTTGTTGAAATGTTAAACAGAATAAGATTAGGTGTTACTACAAAAAAAGACCGAGATATTCTATCACGTAATTGATAAATCTTACTTCTAAATCAAACGAAAGCAAATTACAAGAATTAACCGAATACCTTTCAAAACTTCCCAATGATACAGTTTGTTTATTGCCCACAAAAAACATGTGCCACCAGTTAAATAGTGCTATGTTGAAATCTATTCCTTACTTTGAAATAAAATTAATAGCTGTAGATATTATAGATTGTCCCAGATATCTTTCAAAAAGGGCCCGAGAATACATAAAAAAATTGTAGATGATGCATCTATGACTGCAGGGCTAGAAGAATATGAATCGGTTATTTAAGAAAGGGAACATGTCAAAATGACCTTACTTTTTAGGAGATGAAAAAAACGGATTTCTGTTTTCTAAAATGTTCTGTTTCTTGTGAAGGTAAGCTTGACGCTTCATATAAGATTCAGACGAATGTTTTTACGTGTTCCATTTCTTAACTATTTCGTAACTTTTGCCTGTAAGAACCAGAAGGCATTTGACTTATTCCCTTTCTTGAATAACTGATTCTATATAGTCATTAAAATAGGAGCTAAGGTGATGTTAAGGCGAAATATAGATGTGAGTCTGGGTTTAGTGAACGGTTCAATAGGTACAGTACAAGTAGTAAAGACTCATCCTGAAGATACAAAAAAAATAACAAAAATTATAATCAAACTTAATAATGAACATATTTACGAGCTCGGTCCGGTCAAAACTAAATTTGAAATTATTAGTAGAGCTTATGTCCATCGCGAACAGTATCCAATATGTATAGCGTACGCTATAACTATACATAAAAGTCAGGGCCTAAGTTTAAAAAGCACACTTATAGATATAGGTTCTTCGGTGTTTACGTGTGGTCAAGCGTACGTGGCATTGTCAAGGGTGACAAGTCTGGACGGATTGCATTTAATTAATGTTGACTTCGGTAGCCTCAAAGCTCAGGAGTCTGCTATTAATGAATATATTCGATTGAGATGCATTTACCGTCCAGACTTATCTAACTTTGTTATGGCAAAACCATTACGTAAAAGTAATAGAGACAGAGAGTGGGCTCTTAGAAAATCGAGAGCCGACGTTCAAGAAATTATATCCGAAAAAAAATTGAAGGTACTACAAAAAGAAGTAAGATCCCAGCAAAAACATTGGAATGTAAAATAAGCCAAGTCGTACACTGCGCCCTCTATAGCTTCTACACTGTAAAAAAGTTATCAGATCCCACTATTTACCGCCAAGTTTGTATTGTTTTATCATTGAATCGCCAATTCGATAATTTTATCATAAATTACGCACATATTCTTATTAAAAACCAATATTTTATGATTCTATAATTTACATAATATCTGTTTTTATATTTAAAAAAATATTGTGACTTGGCATCGCACAGCAAAAATATGAAAAAAAAAATTACTTACGGACGTAAACACCTAACGTAATGTCTATTTATTGATATATGTTTAGAAAACTGACAGTACCTATCTACATAGCAACATGTTTATGCTGTGCGATTGCCTGGTCACAATATTTTTTTTAATATAAAAACAGATATTATGTAAATTATAGAATCATAAAATATTGGTTTTTAATAAGAATATGTGCGTAAGTTATGATAAAATTATCGAATTGGCGATTCAATGATAAAACTACAAACTTGGCGGTAAATAGTGGGATCTGATAACTTTTTTACAGTGTAGAGGCTATAGAGGGCGCAGTGTACGACTTGGCTTATTTTACATTCCAATGTTTTTACTGGGATAAATATTTGTAATAGATTTTTAAGTACCTTTTAAAAAAAAATGTGTTGAAGCGAGTTTCTCTCCGGCTCAGCGTTTCGTTTCGCTAACACTTTTCTGAAACGCTGAGTGGCCTGAGTATACAAGTTCCATGTGGTAGGTAGGAACTTAATAATGGAAGGAAAGGAACTTAATATAAAAAAGACTAAAATAAAAATTATAATTCACTGGTTAATTTCTTTTCTATTTTCTTGATTTTAAATAACCCCCACTCCAAATTAAATATAGGTAATTTTTCTATAACAAGATACCATTTCTATTTCAAAAAATATATTTATTTGTCTTTTTGCAATTATAACTTACTTTTAGCTTTGAACTTATCTGTTAGCTTTGAACTTGAATCATAAAGGATATTTGCTTTTGCTTTAAAATATTTTTAATTTCCAACTTGTTCGGGCGCAACACTAGCAACACCGGAAGGGGGTGTTGAGGCGCGCGGGGTGCACGATTCGGCCATCTTGTCAGATCTAACTACTCGAGACGTACGTACATCTTTTTACTGTAAAATTCACTTTTGATTAATTTGGAGTCCGATATTAGTGGGGAATTTAGTGCAACGTCTAGTATGGGAACCGTTTTAATTTGGATCCGGCGCTCAAACTTGGCATAGTTGTTCCCTAGGCCGTTCTAAGTAGATTAAGCCCGGGAGCCACTGGGAGCCATCCCTCGTTTGGCAGGGGGAGGGGGGGAAAGTTTGTTTCTGCCGCGCTCCATTTTTGGGCTTATATCTCCAAAAATATTGGTACTAGGGCAAGTGAGATATCATTTTCGTATGATTAAAGGATAAGAAATTCATTTCTGTAACAAAAAAAATGACTTTCCATATATAAAAAAAGAAATTTTTGATAAAACGTATAAAAGATAGCTACCTTTTTTCCACATATGGGTCGATTAATTTTTAATCGTCTTTGATATTAGCATAAAAAAAATATATTCTGAAAGCCACACTTCTTAGAATTATAAAAATAAAAATTTCATTAGAATAGCATAATAAATACTTAGTGAAAAAAATATATAATTTGATGCTCGGCAGAGTAGCATAAAACGCGCGGTTTTAGTATCTGTTATTCGTAAGTAAATAAAATGAATCATCTAGCGCCCAAATGACTGTTAAGTAACAAAGTATAAACAGGTACCTACATAATATTATTATTTAAATATTTCTCGCACGCACAAAATATTTGTCACGTAAAAAAAATAATATTTTTTTCTTATAAAAACGTATTTGAGAAAATCCGCAAAACGTGACTATTTCTCATACGAATTTTGGTGGTTTACTATCTAACTTGCATTGTATTATGGTGGTCTACTATGTAACTTGCGTGGTCATGTTGATCACCCAGGTTAACTGACTTCAGAAAAGATCATACATAACCATAATGAGTTTGGCTCTCATTCCCCCGAAGCTTAAAGCTTCCCCCAAACAGGCGCGATAATAACGAATAAGGGTTATATTTTACCCGGCTGTGCCAAAAGGTGGGTTATGTTTTTACCCGACTGCACCAGTGTACACACTTAATAGACAATTTACATTTTCATGTGCCAGTTTCCTAGCTAGTAAGATTGTTTATCTGATAGTAGCTTTTGCCCGCGTCTCCACCTGTTCTAGGCAGAACAGAATCGGTAGGTCTGGGGCCACCCAAAGACCCTTTTTTGAATGCAAGAAAGAAGTTTTTTTTTTCATTACTTAAAAGCATTTATTATTATTCTTGTTTATCCTTGTATATTTATTTTATCTTTGTTATAATATAACCTGTTCCAAGTTCAGGACAACAATTAAAACTTACAGAACCTTTTTAATCGTATATGCATTTATTATTCTACACTCTGTAATGCAATATTTAGAGATATTGATATTGAGGAAACAGAAACACATAAACGTCTCTTATTACCTTTGTGAGGAGTAAAAATAAATAGTTTCCAAGTCCATTATCGATACTGACTGTTAATCAGTTACGTTACGTTATTGGAATAGAATAGAATAGAATAGAATATTTTATTTGCTTTTAAACAAGGTACATTGGTGAGATCTTAGATATAAAATTATAGATTCTCTTGTTTAGCTATATAAATGAAAGCATGCAAATATTTATCAACACAAAATATTACAAATTCTCAGTACAAATCAATTAGTTTACATGTCATAGATAATTATACACATTAACATTGTTTATGTTTCAAAAAATCGTCAACCGTATAGAACATGTTTTGAAGAAGCCACTCATGCAGTGCTACTTTAAATTTCATAAATGGCAGTTCCTGAATTGAACGCGGTATTTTATTAAATATTGTGTGGCCCATCCAGTAACAATTTTTTTTAAATCGTGTCGTTTTTGGAATCTCATCAATAACTAGCCTAGTAGGGTCCCTCCTATTTCTAACAGATACTTCTCTAATCTGCCTATAAAATTCGTGTTGGTTTTGTTTGACAAATTTTGCCATTTCCATAATATATAAACAAGCCAACGGTAGTATACTTAAACTTCTAAATAGGGGACTGGATGGTACATCTTGTGCAACATTGAATATTGCACGGATACATTTCTTCTGAGCGATGAAAACTTTTTTTACATTTGTGCTATTTCCCCATATTATGAGTCCATATCGAAGGACCGATTCCACGTAGGCATAATATGCCGTCACAGCAGTGTGTCTAGTGGCTACCTTCGTTAATTTGTACAGGGCATAACTAAAACTATTTACTTTAGCACATACCTTTTCTATCTGTTCTTTCCAGTCAAGTTTCTCGTCAATTATCGTACCTAGAAACTTAACCTTAGTATCCCCCCTAAGAGTTTGTCCGTTACAAGAAATATTTAATAAATAAGAATTATGATTATTAAAATGAATAAATGTCGATTTATCTACATTAATACGCAAATTATTATTACATAACCATTTATATATTAGATTGATAGTCTTGTTGATGTCATCTTCATGGTAATTTAATGTCAATTTATTATTAGTTGTCACTATTACTGAGATATCGTCCGCAAAAAGTATAGTCCTATGTTTAATTATGTCAGGTAAATCATTTATATACACCAAGAATAACAGAGGACCGAGAACACTGCCTTGTGGTACCCCGTATGTGGTTTGCCTATACTCCGACCTGTATGTCTCGGTTGTGAATTTTTTATTAAGTTTGATCACTTCTACACATTGCCGTCTGTCTTTTAGGTACGTAGATATCCATCGCTGAGCTGGACCCCTAATACCACATCGCTCCAGTTTTGTCAGAAGCTGTTCATGTGAGACGAAATCGAATGCTTTTGATAGGTCGAAAAAGAGAACAGTAGTATAAGACTTCGCATTAGTATTTATAAGTACTTCTCTTACTAAGTTGAAAGTGGCTAAAGTAGTAGATTTTTGTTTTTGAAACCCATATTGGTCGTGATTAATAATATCATATTTAGTGGAGAAATTCATTAATTTATTATGCAAAACCTTTTCAAAAATTTTTGAGAATATTGGTATAAGAGTGATTGGGCGATAATTGCCCATTTCACTTTTTGGGCCTTTTTTATGTAAAGGCTTAACAATCGAGTATTTAAGTTTGTTAGGAAAAGTACCACACTCCATTGACAAATTAATGAGATATGCCAATATTTTACTTATTTCTTCTCTACATTTCTTTACTACTTTCGTACAAATACAATCATATCCCTCAGAATTTGTTTTATTTAGAGAAATAATAATATTACTTACACACGATTCGTCAATTGGAGTCAAGTATATTGAGTTGTCCTGTCTTTTATAGTTTGTATTTTTAATGCCATTATTTGTTGTATTAGTCAAGTTTATGTAAAAATTGTTAAAAGCCTCTGCTATTTGCGTTGCGTCAGTTAACGTACTGCCATCATTATCAATTTTATCTATATATTTGTCCATGCTAATTGTGGCTGTTTCACTGTTTATGACGTCCCAGGTTGCCTTGGCTAAATTTTTATTATTTACTATGTAATTATTATTGTTACATTTTTTTGCACTGTAAATACACTTTTTGAGCATTCTGTTGTAATTTAAATATTGATTTCGATTTTTATCACTTTTTTGTGTATAGTATTTGTAACGGAGTACCTTTTTGGTATTACAACTTTTCCTAAGACCCTTTGTTATCCAATTTGAAAAAGGACGTCCGTTAGTTTTTATTTTAATAACAGGAAAGCAGAGTTTGTAGAATAAACTAAAGAGTTCGAAGAAATCATTGAATGCTGTATTCATGTCCGAGTTAGAGAATATCTCTGAAAATGACAAGCTACGAAGACAACTTTTAAACTTTTCTATGTTTTCGTAACTGTAACTACGTTTGTATATAAATATAGATTTTGGAATTACCTTCTTTGTGTGAACTTTAAATGTCAATACCTGAGCAGTATCGTGATCGGAAAGCCACAGAGGTAACACTGACCCAGTTGCATCTCGAATACTGCTCAAAACATGGTCGATGCATGTTGAACCTCTTGTAGGCTCCTTAATATGTAGATGAAGGTTAAAAGTACTCACTATTTCAGTTAAACGCATAGTGTTACAGTTTTTTTCTAGCGTATTTATATTTAGATCTCCAGCAATTATTATTTTTTTCTTTGGATATTTCGATAAACATCTATGTAATAATAATTCCATTTTATTAAAAAAATACTCAAGATGTCTTTTATTTTTTGACGGTGTTCTATAAATACAGAAAATCAAAACGTTACTATGGGGAATCATTATTGAACAGCATTCAAAATGAAAATGAGCAGTGAATTCATCAAAACAGTTCACTTTCTTGACAGGCATACCACTCCTAACCATAATACATGAACCACCCCTTTTTTTATCTCTACTATAATATGATGCAAGTTCATAGCCATTAATATTAATGTATTTTTCTTGACCAGACTTAATAAAAGTTTCGGTAAAACATATTACGTCGGGTTTTATATCGGGACTAAGATCGGAGAGGGTTATCTCTATTAATTCTTTTTTTGATGAGATTCCTTGAATATTCTGATGAAGCAGAACAAAATTATTTGTCTTACGGACGAAAAAACTGAGTCTCGTCGTTTGAGTTCTTAGGCGAGGAAGTATCATTTGTTCTGGTTTGCTCTGATATCGTCGGTTTGTCAATTTTTTGGTCTACTTTTTGTGATTTAGGGTAAAAATAATACAAAATTGTCCCTTTTTTAGCTGAGCCTCCTGCGGAGGATTTCTCATTTTTTTCTATGGATTTAGTAGCGACCACGGGGAAATAATAAGGAATTTTCCCTTTATTTGCGTTTTTGGTCCTAGAAATGTACTGAGAGCTAGCTTTTTTTGTTTTGGAGTTATAACTTGTTATAGTTTTGAAATTGAGATATTTCAAGTTATAGTCAGTACTGTCAATGTAAAAATTTATTCTTTCACAAATATATTTTAAGAACTCCTGCACAGGTAAGTTTATGTATTTTGTATTTATAAAAGTACAATGTTTCAAATGTTGTGTCCATAGATTCAGATGATAATTTAACGTACGTTCATTCAGGTGCGTGGTTTTATTGATAAATACAAGATACACCGTGGCATTCTTCAAAGCATGAAGTATTAAACTTAAATTGTAATGCAAGATTTCAGGATTGCTATCGTTACTACCCACACTAAGTACAACAATATCATCATGTTTTAGTGTTTCACCAAACTTGTAACAGTAGTCTAAAATAACAGAACTTGACGCGTTACTCATCAAATACCCAGACACATTATAATTATCATTCCATTTCCCCTGTCTAGTTTGAATTATCCTAGACGATAGATTAATTAGTTGTTGATCACCCAGAACGTATAATGAGCGTTTAGTTTTTATACAACTAGCGCCACCTAGCGATGATGTTGTTTTCTTTTCCGTTGGCAAATCGATAGCACCGTCAGTAGCCAAGGAAGCGCTAATCGGTTCGATGTACGTTGGCTGTAGCTGCTGCATGGGACGTTGGTTCTCGATAGATCCCTCAGATGGCGGAGGTAACTGCCGATTCTCACAGTCAAAGGTCGTGGTTCCCTCATCGCATCCAGATGGCGTTGTATTCGGTACTTCGTCGATAGAACTGCTGTGATCGTGAATGACATTATCAACAGAGAAGCTCAGTCTCGTTTTGTTTACGCTTCCACGCTTTTTTTTGCTTGAAGATCTTTTAGTGGTGGACTGTTTCTTGGCGCTAGCCACAGAATATACTGGAGTGGATTTACAAAGTTTGGTGAGTTCTTCAATTTTTCTCTCGTTATTGATAATTAACTTCTTTAGGGCACAATTTTCGGATAGTAAGTGCTCGATTTCGGATTCAGCTATTTGAAGATTTTCTTGCAGACTATTTATTTTTATCATCATTTCTAATAATTTCTCTGTGGAGACGTGACCCAACTCCGGGCAGCTCCTATTAAGCACCGATGTCTCTTCCTGTGTTGTATCATTTTCCGTATCATCCGAAAGTGAATCAAATGAATTCCGAGTGGAAACATTTATCATGACTTTTTTTCGATCTGTGACATAATTTGGAGTTTGATTTGAAGTTTGATTTGAAGTTTGATTAGGAGTTTGATTTGGCGACATGTTTGCTGCGTTCATTAATTTTTTCCGAATTGGCAGTGGCAAGCGAAGACAGTCCCGACATTTCCAGGAACCTTTTTGGGCTGGGGTCATTATTTTGAAACGTTTGAACGATACACTGCAACATTCTAAGTGTAGTGTATTTTTGCATATTGAACAATTCAAAAATCGTCTGTTTTGAATCGGTTTTTTGCATTTATCACAAAGCGCCATCTCGCGACAACTGCTCGTACTATCTTCACGACTCATTGTTCACACTTGATTAGTCTCAGTTCAATACTAACAAAGCTTTGCTAGTTAGAAGGTGTCAGCGGTGAAAGAGTGAACTATTTTGATACAGATCCATGGTTGTGTTCAACATAACAGCTGATGCTGATTGGTCAGCTGTTTTTTGTTTATCATGTCAATTTGAAATTATAACGTACCCAGATCTATTGTTTGACTTGATATTTTAATATTACTTTATATTTAGGTACTACACTTCCAGATATCGTTCAAATGTATGTCCCAATTCAAGTATATATAGAAATTTTCTGTTAATTTGTGAACTCACTCAGCGTTTTCCATTAGATTGATGTTAAGTCCATAGGTATATTTTGTTGAATAAGTCACGTATTACACAAATATTGTAAAAGATAACATTCACAGCACTATCTCTTAATTAGAGCTTTACATTTTTCACTTTTACACAGTCTTTATTCACTTTATTTATTTTTAAGACTCAAATAATCACAGAGGCGATGTTAACCGTGACAGCAGCGCCACCTATGGATCTATGGAATATCTGTTACCGACCCACCTCTACGTGTCGCAGAAATATCGCACAATTTTCGCGCGACACCTTGTCGCGTCGCCGAATATTGCAACACGTGTAGCGCGATATTCGCGCGACACATGTAGCGTCGCCGCTTGTCGCGCGAAATTCGCGCTAATTTCGCGCGACGTGTCGCGACGCAGTGTCGCAGAAGTATCGCCACTTGTAGCGCGAGATTCGCGCGATATTCCCGCGACGTGTAGCGGCTTTTTGCGACGCGACGTCGCAGCTTCACCTGCGAGTTTCGCGCGAATTTCGCGCCACAAAAAACGCGCCTGTTTGGGGGAGGCTTTAATCTCGTAACCGTTTCCGTGCTTCGCAAGCCACGTCAAATTATATTCTTGACAACTGATGAAGCTGCTACCACCGCCTATACAACTCCAAAACCCCGAAAGATAGATAGATAGAGCATTTATTGTAATTGCTGTAATTGCTGATTTATTGTAACACACAAAACAAACCAGAACACAAAAATGATAAACACATGAAAAATAAATAAGAATAATAACATACAAACTTATAACATATTAACAAAATATAAATAAGAAAAACAAAAAAATAAAATAATAAGTAAAAAAAGAAAAAAACAAGCAAACTTAAATATCTATGATGTGCCTAGTGTGTGTGCCGCAGCGATCACAAATGGGCCACAGCTCAGTGTTGTTACCCCGCCCAAGGACGGGACACTGATTTTCAGCCACCACCCAATGAGATGTGCTTTCAGCTCGAGTTGCACAACCGCTTCGAATGCCTAGGAGAATGTGAAAATGTGGACGAATACAAAGACAGGTTTGTGGGAATTGTCCAAACGGCTGGGAATAAGGCCTTCAAAATAAGACGTTAAAAAAAAACATATCGGATCTCGGACTCCACCAGCAAGCTCATGGAGGAAAAACGGAGGAGGACTGATTCTGAAATCCTCTAAAGATGCTTGTCAATATGGCGACTAAACACACGGATCTCCAAGTCCTTAACCCGTGATATACGCCAATTTAATACCAATCGTATTTAAGAGGCTATCGAGCGCAATAAAAGGTCAAAAGTATTGGCAAGGAATCTGTCTGCTGGCAAAGCTGAAGATCGAAGATGGCAGAGTCGTGTCGTCCAAGTCCGAGTAATCTGGCTTAAGATCCGAGAGCCGGATTGCGACATTATACCGAAGATATCCCAGATGTCAGCCTGTGCGAGATTAGAATGGCTCTCAAACAGCTTAAGAACAAGAAGGCACCGGGTGATGACGGAATTGCTGCTGAGCTTTTGAAAGCAGGTGGAAAACCGATACTTATAGATCTTCAGAAGCTATTCATTTCCGTCATTCTCGAGGGAAAAACGTCTACAGCATGGCACAGAAATGTAGTGGTGCTCTTCTTCAAGAGGAGTGATAAGACTCTGCTGAAGAATTACAGACCCATCTCACTCCTGAGCCATGTCTACAAGCCATGTCGAGAGTCATTACGAATCGTCTCGCACTCAGGTTTGACGACTTCCAGCCTCCCGAACAAGCTGGTTTCCGAAAAGGCTTCTGTACCATAGACCACATAATACATACGCTGCGGCAGATTAAACAGAAAACCGAAGGGTATAATGGCGTTTGTGGACTATGAGAAAGCTTTTGGTTCGATCGAGACCTGGGCTGTGTTACAGTCCAACGGTGCCAAATTGACTATCAATGCACATCAAAGTATTGAAGTGTTTGTAGGAAAACGCCACCATGTCGGTCCACCTCCAGGATCAGAATTCGAAACCTATCCGGCTGTAGCGTGGGGTGAGATAGGGAGACGTTATATCTCCGAAACTGTTCACCGCCGCACTGGAAGACGTTTCCAAGCTTCTGGACTGTAGAGGACTCGGCATCAACATCAATGGCGAGTACATCACTCACCTTCGATTTGTTGACGATATCGTGATCATGGCTGAGACCTTGGAGGACCTAGGCGCAATGCTCGACGGACTCAGTAGAGTCTCCCAACAAGTGGGTCTTAAAATTAACATGGATAAGACGAAAATCATGTCAAACGTCCGTGTTACACCCACTCCTCTGAAGGTTGGAGACTCTACACTCGAAGTTGTTGACGAATATGTATACCTGGGACAAACAGTCCAGTTAGGTAGGTCCAACTTCGAGAAAGAGATCAATCGTCGAATCCAACTCGGCTGGGCAGCGTTCGGTAAGCTCCGCAATATCTTAACGTCCAAAATACCGCAGTGTCTCAAGACAAAAGTCTTTGACCAGTGTGTGTTGCCAGTGATGAGACGACATATGGATTCGAGACATGGTCGCTTACTATAGGCCTCATAAGAAGGCTCAAGGTCACCCAAAGGGCGATGGAGCGTGCTATGCTTGGTGTTACCCTACGTGATCGAATCAGAAATGAGGAGATACGTAGGAGAACTAAAATTACCGACATAGCTCTTACTCTTAGAATTGCTAGACTTAAGTGGCAGTGGGCAGGGCACATAGGTCGCAGAACATATGGCCGTTGGTGCAGTAAATTTCTCGAGCGGAAGACGCAGTGTGGGCAGGCCTCCGACTCCGTGGACCGACGAGCTGGTGAAGGTTGCGGGAAGCCGCTGAATGCGAGCCGCACAGGACCGGGCGTTGTGGAAATCCTTGGGGGAGGCCTTTGTCCAGCAGTGGACGTCTTTCGGCTGATAGATAGTAAACCACCATAATTCGTATGAGAAATAGTCACATTTTTCGGATTTTCTAATATATGTTTTTTTAAGGAACATATTTTTTGTTCTACGTGACAAATATTTTGTGCGTGCGAGAAATATTTAAATAACAATATTATGTACGTACCTATTTATATAATGTTACTTAACAGTCATTTTTCGGCGCTAGATGATTCATTTTATTTACTTACGAACAACAGATACTAAAACCGCGCGTTTTATGCTACTCTGCCGAGCATCAATTTTTTTTTTTCACGAAGTATTTATTTTGCTATTGTAATGAATTTTATATTTTTATAATCCTAGGAAATGGGGCTTTCAGAATATATTTTTTTCATGCTAATATCCTAGACCATTAAAAATTAATCAACACATATGTGGAAAAAAAACACCCACGCTTCATCGTTTACTTGTTGAGTCGCGCTTCTTTTGGGGCTTATATCTCCATAAGTATAGGTACTAGGGCAAGTCCGATATCATTTTCTGATATTTCAAGGATGACAAATTCATCTCTGCAACAAAAAAAAGATACGTTTCATAGAAAAGCATTAAGCGTCTATAAATTAAATTAAATTAAATTAAAAACACAAAATTTTCACTCCGTCACTAGATGGCGCCGCCTTATTTTTTTTACTCTCTTATTTTAAAATTCTGAAGTCCACGCAGACGAAGTTGCGGGCGGAAGCTACTTAAGGCGGAACGTCTAGGAGCACACTAGCGCTCGAGGTTTTTAATTTATTTTTACTAAACTACAGAAGATACATAGACTTCCTTTTGTTTGAGAGCATTACACCATAGGGTAATAAAAACAAACAAAAGTGGCCACATTTAGCACTTGTACCATTTATAACTACACGAAGATATTCTCAATGCTTGCAATGTTCGCTAAAATACCACCCTATGGTGTAATGCTCGGAAACAAGAGGAAGTCTATGTATCTTCTGTAGTTTAGTCAAAATAAACTAAAAACCTCGAGCGCTAGTAAATTACGCGATGTTCCACCTTAATATATAAATGCATAGTGCGTCACGCCAAAAGTGAAGCTCCGAAAAAAAGAAGCTCATAAATGTGTGTTAAAAAAAAGAGTTGATTAATGATTTGCCATTCCACAAAACAGGTAAAAAATAAAAAACATCACCTATGACGATGAATTTAGATTTGACAAACATGAATTAAACTATTGTGCTATATGTTTGTCGCCCAAACTCCTTGTTTATGACTTTTTCGAAAAATGATGCATTGCAGTGAAAAATATCGGATTTTGGCGAGTATTTTTTTATAAAATTAGTTATCCTTGATAGATAGGAGTTATGCCGAAAGCGTGCGGGGGACGTGTAACGTATAGTAGTCGATTTTGCACCGTTGGACTTGTGCCAGATTCCCAGCTCTTAATAACAAGGGAGTAAAGATACTTATTTGATGGCCATGCTCTCGAATTTTAATAAACTAAATAGGTATTATTGTTTATTGTCTAACTTTGTTGTGTCGGTGTGCCGGTGAGCCGGTGGTGGCTCACCAAGGACCTTACCAGCTATCAGCGTACCTCACAACCAAATACGTTGGGTTGATTTGAGCAATTCAGTAGCAGCTGTAGTCTTCTATTTACTTCAGAGCTATCATTTTGTAGCCATTGTGTCAATCTGAAATACAAAATTCCATATTAATATTGATTTTAAATTAAAAATTAAAATTATTTGGGGTAACATTACTTGTTTGTTCAACAAGTGAACAAAGTTAGTTTTGCTGCGAGTGCTGCTGACTTTAAATCAGGAACTAGCGAAGAAGTCTAGGATTGAATTACGAGCGATACTAATATAGACTAGACTAGCCAGTGACACTAATATAGACTACTGAGCACAGTGAGTGATTTAAAGCCACGAGATATAAAAACAACTATTTCTCTCGTATGAAACATACAACTTTTTATCTCTACCAGCGAGTAAAGTTTTATAGGTTATAGGTGTATGAAAAACAATTGAGACAATATAAAAAAAATCATACCCCCCATTTCGTTTTATAAGTTTATTTTTAATTTAGATGTTGCGTTCGGAAACTGCGCTGCTCGAAATTTTAAAAAAGGTAATAGCATAATTTATAAACTTAAAGGACATTGACCAGGTCTGCACCAAGTGCTGCCCAGAATGAACACATAGTGCATTTTGTTCCTCAGGCCAACACTAATCTGTAAACCGAAGCGCTTCAAAATCTGTCCGAGGAGTCAAGAGAAAAAAAGTTTTATTTTGTGAATTATTTGTTTGCGAAAAATGAACTTAATAATTGTTTTCAGTATTAGGGTGTCCCTTATATGGACGAAAAAATTTTTTTTTGGGTTATAGAAACGCATACCCCCTAATTCTTTGTTAAATATTAAGCCTTACATAAATATAAAATTTTAACTCTCTAGGTTAACCCGTGCCGACAAGGTCCCAATTTTTTTATAAAAGTAGCTATTTTTGAGTATTTCTTGATATGTAGCTAGATCGTTGTTAATATGCATATCTTGGGTAAAAATTTACGAAACAAAAAATGTAAGTAATGCTTTTAATTGACAAACAAATAAAATTATACAATTATTCAGGGTACTTCTTTTTTAAAGTCTCTTTTTTGCAGTCTGGATACAGCTTTCTATGCTCTTGCACACAGCGTAACAAGAATTGTTTTTGTTCCTCTTCTGCTTTAATGAAACCATGAAAGTCTTGCATAAGCTTTACAGCTCTTTCAGCTGTGTCATTTACAGCTTTTAAGCTTAACACCTTCCTCTTAGCTTCGATGAAAGCTGCATTATGGTCCCACGAAGATACGTTTTCTTCAAGAAAACTGGTATCAATTTTTAATCGCGAAAAACATTTTTGCTTTTAGCTGACACGAAATCGCTCAACGACTTCCCTGTAACAATATGATTAGTAGGTATTTCAAGGAAATTAAACAAATTTAGAACAAACAACTCAGTTAAAATATTTTAAAAAAACTCTTACCATTCAAAGAGGCAGACATCTCTTCTTTCGATGCAACATATCGCTTCCCGAAGTCATATGCAGTTTCTCTTTCTAAGTTCGTTACCATATTCGCCTTGGTTTCTTCATCAACATCATCATCAAAGAGTGATAATATCACCACTTCTTCTGATAAATACCATAGGTGTTGACTGAATTTACTCAGAGCCGCTTTGGAAATTACTTTGTCAACATTTTCATAGTCTTTCAACATTTTTAACCCCCGACGCAAAAAGAGGGGTGTTATAAGTTTAACGTGTCTGTGTATCTGTGTATCTGTCTGTGGTATCGTAGCTCCCAAACGGATAAACCGATTTTCGTTTTGTTTTTTTTGTGTCATAGATAATTTTATCCCAAGTGTTCTTAGCCATGTTTCATGAAAATATGTTCAGCCGTTTGAAGATCATCAGCTCTTTTCTAGTTGATGAGGGGATCTGACTAACTTCCTTATGTCCGATCGATTCGAAATTTGGTACCGTGTTACTTCAATGATATTGAAAGTATATGGTAAGGTAACCATGACCTGATCAGCCGTTTGAAGATCATCAGCTCTTTAATAGTTGATGAGGGGATCTGACTACCTTCCATATGTCCTATCGATTCGAAATTTGGTACCATGTTACTTCAATGATATTGAAAGTATATGGTAAGGTAACCATGACCTGATCAGCCGTTTGAAGATCATCAGCTCTTAACTCAACTAACTAATCATTATAAATACCTTCCTAATATTTATACCTACTTTAAAAAGGACAAAATAAAAGTAAAATTTTAAAAACCCCCGACACAAAAAATAAACTCTAAAAACTAACAAATAATATTTTAAACCTATTATAATTATTATCGTCACATATATTATGTGAGTTCAAATATTTTTATTTTCCAAGCGTCGTCGCGTCGGGGGACCGCTAAGTGAGAAAAACAGATGTAGTCGCAGATTGCAACAAAAGAATTTACTCCGAAAAATTCGCAAAATCGACACAACCGTCAACGACGTCTGCCTTCACGTGTATGCCCGCGCCGCATACCGCACACCGAGCTCGCCGCGCGCGGAATTACGTAGTGCGTAGACTATGCATGAAATTAAAGATCGCTCGTACCTAAATGTAATTCTTAATAATTAATTAGCTGTTGTTGAAAAAATACTTTATAAACTTTAGCGGTCCCCCGACGCGACGACGCTTGGAAAATAAAAATATTTGAACTTACATAATATATGTGACGATAATAATTATAATTAGGTTTAAAATATTATTTGTTAGTTTTTAGAGTTTATTTTTTGTGTCGGGGGGTTTTTAATTTTTTTAAAAAAACGCAAATCTTGATTCGGTGCCTTCACTGCCAAACTGCATCCGAGCCAGGGCTTCACATAAATTGCCACAATAAATAAACAAGCATCTTGCAATGCTCGTTTGTCTTTAACGCTCATTTTGAATTGAGACTGCAGCAAACATATTTTCAAAGAGTAAATAGCTCTTGCCATCCATCGTGCTTGATGCATTACGCCAGGAGGACGAATTTTAATTTTACCCATTATCTCCTCCCCAAGTAAATAATGGATAGCTCGATTAGTTCTCGATAATCGTCCCGTACGATGGATTTTGATTGATTTGTTTGAAAAAGGTCAGCAATCCACAACTGTGCGTTTCACTAGAAACTTTCTGCCTCGCACAACCAAACTGTGGAATGAATTGTCGCCTGCGGTATTTCCGGACCGATACGACATTCAAACCTTCAAGAAAAGAGCGTACTCCCAAATCAAAGGCCGGCAACGCACTTGTAACTCCTCTGGTGTTGCGGGTGTCTATGGGCGGCGGTAATCGCTTACCATCAGGTGATGCGTCTGCTCGTTTGCCACCTCTGCCATAAAAAAAAAAAAAAAAAAAAAAAAAAATCCCTTAATGGTCGCATCAGAAAGATGCTGTTTAACGAAATCTATGCATGATTCGACAGCCTCAGGATTAATGTTCTTCCAGCTGTCTCAAAACTTTTTGAATAGTGGGATATCGGGACTGCTAGTGACTTGGTGAATGTTTGATTCAAATACACTTTTGAGGACCAATTCATACACATGATGGCGGCAAGCAAACAGTAATAATTCTCTTTTTAATTTTTGTTCCAAAAGCACACAAGCTCCATTTATGCGCCCTGTATTAAATGCTGTTGTATCAAAACACATAATTTGAACCTTATCAGTAAGGTTCCAATCATGAAGCGCGTTTGAAACAGCTTTAGCTTGATCTTTATCGGAAGAACTATCTAGTTTTGGTACTGCAAGAAGTTGCTCCTTCTCTCCAAAGGAAATAAGGATCGGCAGGCGTTCCTCTTTAGAACTTCTCACATCTAGGCCGGTTAACAATTTTCCATCCCAATGAACTGTAACTACTTCTGGCACGTTATTCTGAATATCGGATTTTATAGATTCTGCTCTATCCTTTCTTATCTGTGTTCGAATACGTTGAATAGAAGATGTGTTAATTGGATAGTCGTCGCAACAAAGACCTAGTGCTTCTATTACTGCTTGAATTATATAAACTGAATCTCTTATGCTTAGTTGACATCTGTCTAAAGCTGCAACTAACTTAGGTGTGATAAAATCTTTCCTTCCTCTTTTTGTAGTAGTTACCGAACTTTCAGATTGAGATGTGGCAGGCAAAGGTTCCTCCAGGCTTTCTTCAGAGCTGGTAAATTGGCCTTCATGTAGTTCTTGTGGTGGTGTTAAGCTGTGTGAAGTAGAAGATGTCAATGAGCTCGCTGAAGTCATTTGCTGGAGCCTCCTTTTCTCCTCTTCTCGTTTTCTCTGCCTTGCCTTTTCTTCCTTCTCAGCTAACTTTTTGTCTACACCTGCCAAGCAACCAAGGCGCCCTGGCTCTCTTTGCTTCTGTAGGAAAATTTTATCTATTTCAATTTTCATCCTTTTAAGAGCATCAGCGTGAGCGATATCAAATAAATTATCCAAATCCTTTAGAAAATCCTCCTCACGGCGTTTAAAAACATCCTGTGATTTTTGCGGTTTTTTTGAAGCTCTCGCCAGACTTGATAAAGATCCACAAGCTTCTTCACACAGTTAGGAAGAGCTTTGGTAGGTATTCTAGCCTTTTCCCAGAATATAATACACTCCCGTATTACAAGATTTGCATTTTCATTGACAGTCAGTTTCACTTCGCGAATATTAAAAAATAGAACTGCGAGAACTTGTCGATTAGACGGCAATTTTGCACCCGTTATTTGGTGATGCACCTCACCAACCAAGAAAATACTCTTTTTAGCGCATATCAGTTCCACTAACATCTTCGAAATATAAAATATTACGAGTTAGTTACGCGACAATCCGAGAGTAAACAAACCGAGCGCGCCCGCGCGGCACTTGCGTAGGGGCTTGTATGAACATGTTCCCGCTCAAGTCGGCACGGGTGCAGTGCTCCAACCAAATAAGGTAAAAATTTATTTCCGAGTATTTTAGGGTCAAATACACAAAATTAGAGCCTATGCGTTAAAAAATAATAACTTAGAAAAATAAGGGACACCCTAATAACTAGTAGTGTATTATTTATACTTATGTAATAATAATATCATTATTTATCAATCAGTAATTACATTGATGAAGATAAGCTAGGTTTTTATTCATAAAATTATATAATTAAAAATCAAGATTCATTAAACAGTAAATTTACAAACCTTAAACTATAACTTAGGCACCATAAAAGCCTAAGCCTTAGTCAAAAAGTGGCCCTGATGAAATTAGAAAATGTGCCCATAACCCTGGTAGTGTTGCCTCGCTGTATCGCCAGCGAGATGCACTGCACCAGGTACGATTTGGCGTGGGGGTTCTACTATTGTGGATCAGGCGCCGACCCAGTTCCCCCAAAAACTTCCTAGCTTCCGCACACCATGCGTGGCTCGCTTCAACCGCGAAGGGGACGTAAGTAAATGTATCCTTGAGGGGCGAGGACTTGGCATGTTTTTAACGGCAGTCCGATCGGCAGCTGAATCCGTTGTGTGGGTGGTACAGGCAAAATGGGTGGTTACACACGCCGCATCCCACACCAAACAACGCCCTCACCCCCAAGGGATCAAAGTCAGCCCATCAGACCGCTTGCCAGCCGAGTGACTCAAGCCGGGCGGCTCCAGGATACTCGAAACAAGAGCACGGCGGATGAGCTCATTGAGCATAATATGGTGTTGTGGTTGAAGTTCCGCTGACTTCTTGCAGCTCAACCCGTGATGATTATCAGCATCCACGCGCACCCCGCTCCTGCAGTAACAGGGCTCGCAGACGTTACACCCTAAACGAAGAGCAGCGGCCAGCCTCAAGGATCGAGGGCGATTCTCAAATGGGGGGACGGAAGAGCACGCAGCCAAGCTACCGACTCTGGGAAATATGCAGCTTTGAGTCGAGCGACATCCGCTCCTGATGCCACCTCCAATAGCTCAGCAGGTTGGGATCCACAGAGTTGATCATCCCATTGACGCTGGATCAAAGGGCCCTCTGGCCAATCGGCGGACGGACACACAGTAACCCAGGCTTTGAGGCTCTAAAAGGCATGTCGGTGTTGTCACCCTGTACATGGAGTATTTCAGTGAACTAGGCCGACAACCCCACTGGAGGAGGGCAACAAAGAAGGAAGGTTTGCGTCTTGCACACGCCTAATACCCATACCCCCATAGCAAATCCACAGCGACGCCTGCAGCCACTAGGTCTCGTTGAGGTACACGCTGAGTATAAGCTCTAACGTGGCATTAAAAACTTTGTCCAGCTTAGAAACCTCTTGTGGAAAAATTCAAGTCAGAGAGGTTCTCATAATATATAATACACCAACTTGGGCACAGGTAGGCAGCAACGAAAAAGTGAAAGCGCCTGTTGTACTGATCACCCGGTAATCATTACGATTAATAGAACACACGATCGGTGACCAGTTAAATGGTATTAGGCATGCTTTAGACACAGGGTCGCAATAATCACAATCGAGCCAAAAAGACATATTCCTTGACCCAAATATAATCGATGACGATGAAGATGATTAATACATAATTAGTTACATTTATATAATTATAATACTGTATTATTGTATTGTATAATTATTATTATTATCATACTATTACTGTAAAAGTCACTGTCACTAGTATTACTGACACAGGTCAGTAGTATTTACTTATCTGCATACAATTATGATATCATATTGGTATCACTAATAATATATAACTATGTAATCTTACGGATTGATTAATGATATTATTATTACATAAGTACCATTAATACACTACTCGTCGCCGACGCGACTAAAGAGAAAAAAGAGAAAAAACGTTTTTTTTGTGAAATATTTCTTTGCAAAAAATGAACTTAATAATTATTTTCAGTCTAACTAGTACGTCGCCGACGCGACTAAAGGGCGAACCTCATTCAAATTTTGAATGAGGTTCGCCCTTTAAGTTCATTTTTTGCAAAGAAATATTTCACAAAAAAAACTTTTTTTCTCTTGAATCTTCGGACAGATTTTAAAGCAGTGGGTTTTTTTTTTTGGTAAGGCTCAACCAGTTGAGCCTCGCCGTTGAGCCTCGGGTAATAAACGATAACATACAACATTTTTTGCCTATGAGTTAAATTGCTAGGCCAAAATGAGTTTCTGAACGAACCATGGTTCATTTTTTTTTCAGCTCCGAGTAATTGCAAAAGATGGTGTTCGATATTCGAATCACTTTTACTCACGCTCTCAGCAAAAACCGATTTCGCTGCGAGTTTTTATGCATCAAAAGCCCCATTTTCGTGCTGGAGAAATGAAAAATATTAACCTACATTGTTTATCCAGATTACAATGCTTATACCGTGACAAATATTGGATACGGAACGTGTTGGCGGTGGAAGACTCACGGGTAGCGGTGCGGCTCCAGCAGGCAGCAGGCGCCGCGAGGCGTGAGGCGCGCGCGGAACAGCGGCGCACAGTCCCGCGGCGAGGCCGGCGCGCGCAGCCACGCGCACGCCACTACCAGCTGCGCGCACACCGGCGCCGCGCCCTGCAGCGCCGAGTCCAGCGTGCTGTTGTTCGCCACCAGCAAGTCTTGCAGCTGTTGCAGTTGACTGCTGCTAGGTGCGTTCCGTTTTAATATTCTGTTCAGCACCACAGGCAACCACAGTGTTTGGTTTGGTTTTACGGACCTGGTGATTCAGTAATATTTACATTAGGGTATTAAAAACCTTTATTTTACTAGCTGGGCCCGCAATTTCATCAGTACACAATTATTATTTGGCTTGCCTAAGTATATTATGCCCAAAATGATAAAAAAAAAACATCAGGCTCGGTATGTTTGTTGTTAGTTGTTAATTGTAAATATCACGCCTGTTTTGTATTTTTAAAATAGTATAACGATTTATGATTTAGAAAATCTAAATAAATAAAACAAAGTCGTGTTAGTTACACCATTTATAACTCAAGAACGGCTGGACCGATTTTAATGATTTTTGATTCGTTGGCTTCCTCTCCGCCCTGAATAGCAGAATAACAAAAAATTATTAAAATAAAAAAACAATAAAATTCACATTTATAACTCAAGAACGGCTGCACCGATTTTAATAATTTCTAATTTCCAAGTCTACGCACATTATTTGCTATTATGGAATTGTTATATATCGGAGGGACGGGTTAACGGAAAAAAAGCGAATAGCACACTGACATTTATTTGAGCTCTTTCAAGATGGCGTGGTCGCAGCCACTCCTCTATATCTAGCTATGCATATACAACATTCCTCCCTGTAGTTTAACATTATATTAACTATCATATATAATATTTAAATGTTACTCATTCACATTGAAAAATTGTTTATAATCAACTTTTGGCAAAGAACGCAACACCATTCCGGATTCCTCAATTACACGTTCATTATTCTGTTCTAATTCTGTATTATCTGCCTCATGGAACTCATCCTCTCCTTCCACGGACTCCAAAGTTTGATCATTAGCTAAAGTAGGATGCTCTTCCCCTGTCTCATCGTGTTGATCAGGATATGAACATTGTTCCAAATTATCAGAATTATTATCTTCTAAATCCACATCAAATTCGGAATGGGTGGTTGCTACGTTTTTAACATCTTTACCCTTATAAAGTATAATTTGATTTTTGTTTTTTTAAAATTTCGTTACTTGAACAGTCCTTAACTAAATATGTTACTTTTCCAATTTTCTTAATAACAATTTCTTTTTGCCATGTTCCTTGTTTATTTGTATTTTGCTTTTTGTACAAAATATTATCGCCTTGTGTAAAACATTGTTTATTAGAACCTCGATACGCCTTGCTCTGCAAACACTGCTTTTCCATAACATTTTTAGTTAGTGAGGACGATGACGGTTGAGGTGTGGTGCTACTTCTTGACTAATCAAATCTAAGCGTGAACGAAGTTTTCGCCCAAAGACTAATTGGGCAGGTGAAGAGCTTGTTGTTGAGCGGGTAGAATTTCTATAATAGAATAAATATTTTTGTAACCTATGCTTGTATGCTTGATTTTATGCCTTTTTTTACTATTTTTACGAAGCTCTCCGCCTGGCCGTTACTTGCCGGATGATATGCGGGTGACGTCAGATTCAGATTCGTGCAATATGCCATTCACTGCGCAAAACGATTTAAACTGTTGAGAAGTAAACGCTGTGCTATTGTCACTAACCAGTGTGTGTGGCAACCCAAATCTTGCCATAAATTCTTGTAATTTTACTATGACCACCGTCGTCGAAGTTGTATTCACAGAGTAAACTTCTACCCATTTCGAGTAAGCGTCCACCAACACTAAGTAAACCCTATTATTAATTGGGCCGAGAAAATCCGCGTGTATCCTATAAAAAGGCCTAGGAGGGTAAGGCCTAGGGCATGCAAATATTCGAAAATTTTGGTATTCGAATATTCGAATATTTTTGCCTGAAATATTCGAATATTCGAATATTATTCGAAAAGTTATAAAGTCAAATAAAATAGGGTTTTACGTGGTAGGACACTATTTTGCAATTAGATAAAATAGACTCATTAAAATTTCTAAAATCAATCATACTTATTTGCGACAACATGTTAAAAAATTATAAAATCAAACAACTACCTACTTCAAATAAAAGAAACAAGGTAATTAGTTTTAACTTAATAAACCCCATCTCTTCCCGTGGGTGTCGTAAAAGGCGACTAAGGGATCCATAAACCGGAAGATGGGCAGCAGCGCCTTTTCCGCATACCATCTCGGCTCACGCCACACTGCGATCGCCAACCCGCATGCCAAGCGTGGCGATTACGGCAACTCCCCCCCATGGATATAAACCCTAAAAAACGGCCCCTAGTCCCCGGAAGCCCCGCTATTCCTGACTCCGGTAGCGGTCACGGTAACGGCGGGCCATGGGGTGCGAAGAATCTCCGGCAGAGGCCCAGGCTACCAAAAACGAAGACCTTAGGCCCTGGCAACATACAACACGCGCACACTGCGAACAGACGAGAAACTCGCTGAACTGGAGGAGGAATTGAGCAGGCTACTGTGGGACATTGTAGGATTATGTGAAGTCCGAAGAGAGAGAGAGGACACCATGATCCTTAAGTCCGGAAACCTGCTCTATTTCCGGGAGGGCGACCATCTGTCCCAGGGTGGTGTCGGGTTTATTGTCCACAAGTCCCTCGTTAACAACGTGGTCCAGGTCGAGAGTGTTTCGACGAGGGTAGCGTACCTTATACTCAGAATCACCAAACGGTATTCGCTGAAGGTCATACAGGTATATGCACCGACCGCGGAACACCCCGACGACGAGGTGGAGGCTATGTATGAGGATATCTCCAGAGCCATACATAGCTCCAAGATCCATTACACCGTTGTGATGGGGGACTTCAACGCGAAACTAGGCAAACGAAGTGACAACGAGCTGAGAGTGGGGAAATTTGGATACGGAGAAAGGAATGCGCGGGGTCAGCTGCTGGCCAGCTTTATAGAGAAGGAGGGCCTCTTTATGATGAACTCTTTCTTTGAAAAGCCAAAACAGGCCAAGTGGACATGGCTGCATCCCAATGGTGTAGTAAAAATTGAGATTGACTTCATCTTGTAGACAAAAAAGCCAAATATTCAATGATGTCTCTGTGATCAACTCGCTGAAGACAGGAAGCGATCACCGAATGGTAAGAGGCACATTGAACCTAAAAACAAAGCTGGAAAGATGTCGACTGATGAAGTCCACGCTCCGACCAGCGCCTATCCAACTCCAAAACCCCGAAAGCTTTCAGCTCGAGTTGCACAACTGCTTCGAATGCCTAGGAGAATGCGAAAATGTGGAAAATTACAACGACAAGTTCGTGGAAATTGTCCAAACGGCTGGGAATAAAGCTTTCAAAACCAGACGTTCAAAAATAACATCTCGTATCTCAAACCCCACCAGCAAGCTCATGGAGGAAAGACGAAGCCTGATTCTAAAATCCTCTGAAGATGCTTGTCAGTATCGGCGACTAAACAGACAGATCCCCAAGTCCTTGACCCGCGATATACGTCAATTTAATACAAATCGTATTAAAGAGGCTATCGAGCGTAATATAGGGTCAAAAGTATTCGCAAGGGATCTGTCTGCTGGTCAAAGCCAACTGACAAAGCTGAAGACCGAGGATGGAAGAGTCGTGTCGTCCAAGCCCGAGCTGTTTGAAGAGGTTGAGAAGTCCTACGGACAATTATACACGACTACACGCTTACCTGTCAGTAATCAAGCTGAAGACCCCAGAGCCAGATTGACCCGACACTATACCGAAGATATCCCAGATGTCAGCCTGTGAGAGATAAGAATGGCTCTCAAACAACTTAAGAACAACAAGGCACCGGGTGATGATGGAATTACAGCTGAGCTTCTGAAAGCAGGTGGAGAACCGGTACTTATAGCTCTTCCACCTCCAGGATCAGAATTCAAAACCTATCCAGCTGCAGCGTGGGGTGAGACAGGGAGATGTTATATCTCCGAAACTGTTCACCGCTGCACTGGGAAGATGTTTTCAAGCTTCTGGACTGGAGAGGACTCGGCATTAACATCAATGGCGAGTACATCACTCACCTTCGATTTGCTGACGATATCGTGATCATGGCTGAGACCTTGGAGGACCTAGGCGCGATGCTCGAAGGACTCAGTAAAGCCTCCCAACAAGTGCGTCTTAAAATGAACATAGATAAGACGAAAATCATGTTAAACGTCCGTGTTACACCCACTCCTCTGAAGGTTGGAGACTCTACACTTGAAGTTGTTGACGAGTATGTATACCTGGGACAAACAGTCCAGTTAGGTAGGTCCAACTTCGAGAAAGAGATCAATCGCCGAATCCAACTCGGCTGGGCAGCGTTCGGGAAGCTTCGCAATATCGTCACGTCCAAAATACCGCAGTGTCTCAAGACTAAAGTCTTTGACCAGTGTGTGTTGCCAGTGATGACATATGAATCCGAGACATGGTCGCTTACTATGGGCCTCATAAGAAGGCTCAAAGTCACCCAAAGGGTGATGGAGCGCGCTATGCTTGGTGTTTCTCTACGTGATCGAATCAGAAATGAGGAGATACGTAGGAGAACTGAAGTTACCGACATAGCTCTCAGAATCGCTAGACTTAAGTGGCAGTGGGCAGGGCACATAGCTCGTAGAACAGATGGCCGTCGGGGCAGTAAAGTTCTCAAGTGGCGACCGCGCACCGGAAGACGCAGTGTGGGCAGGCCTCCGACTCGGTGGATCGACGACCTGGTGAAGGTTGCGGGAAGCCGCTGGATGCGAGCCGCACAGGACCGGTCAGTGTGGAAATCCTTGGGGAAGGCCTTTGTCCAGCAGTGGACGTCTTTCGGCTGATAAATAGATAATAAACCTATCATAAATGAGATCATCAATTATCATTTATCATTGATTATCTAAAATAAAGTAATGAAAACAAAATTAAACAATTTCTGTTAACTTGGCAGTAACCTAAATACTCGTAGAAACAATCACTCTCTGAGATCACATGCATAAAAATAGTCCTTATTGGAAAATATAACAAATGAAAATACTTTAACAAATTTAATCCAGGTAAATTAATATATGGCAGTTTGCCATTCTTCTTCCCGAATAACGGCGAGAACTCACGCAGGAATCGCACGATCCTTCTTTTGGGTGTGTTCACGCAAGATGCGTTTGATGAAATATGTTAAAAACATTTTTTTTGATTTTTTTAAAAATAATTGTAATACTGTCTTTTAATATTTAATGTGATGAAATAAATAAACTCGTTACCACTATGGATCAAATATTGTATAAAATTCGTTTACTAGTCAGTTCAAATGTCTTTAAAAATAATCGAATATTCGAATATTCGTAAACATTATTCGAATATTAAAATGAGGCGAATATTCGAATTATTCGAATATTCGAATATTCGATTGCAGGCCCTAGTAAGGCCACACTGCCAGAGGTGCGCGAGCTGGTAACTGTTGTAACGGATCAAACTACGTTATACTCACAAATGCAATTATTTAATAAAACTTTTACGAATTTCAACAGTTTTGGAGAATAATAGAAATAAAGCTTCACATTCAATCTTCTTGCGAGTCATTTGTAGTAATATAATCTTTTTAAATATTTTCATCTCCTTTACGCTTCATGACATTAAAATAAAAGAATTGACAGCCCCGGATCAGCTGTGCAAATTATTGTTTTTAGGACACACTAAAGTGTGGGTCTTCGGAATCGAGCCTGAATCAGAGTGGTTTAGTTTTATAAATTTAAAGTGGGGTAATTTATTTCAGTTTATTTAGATAGACAAAGGGGTTGCGGGATAGATTATCAGTGTTTGTATTAAGAAAGATATCGTGAATCTATTAGGTTTAGCTAGGAAAGTGGCCGAATCGGTAAAGTATTCACTCTAGGGCGATTCCTTAGAAGCGCCATGGATTTTATGTTTTTGTATGGCTCGAGTGATGGTTTGAAATAATAAGTGTATTATTTACATGGGTTTCAAGGGTGTCACCCTTTTTGGACCTAGTTTTATTTAATATGCGGTTTGAACTTGCATGCTTTTATTTGTCTATTTTCATGTGTTTTATATCGTGACATCTTTGTTTTGCTTGGATACAAATCCTTACTACGCAGTATGCTTGACAACTATTATATTTTTCCCTGCTATTTAGTTCTATGGAACTTATTCTTTATTATCGTCGAGGGCTGAAACTACTCTGTATAATATCATCAAACTACTCAGATATCTACTTCAAACAACCTCCGGGTTCCATGTCGGTTCTTTGGTGCTACTGCCGAACCTGAAAAGTACTAAGGTTTAAAGCATTACAGAACTGCAGCTTTTATACTATAAATGTCTTCATGTTTACTCGCCATCTTCGCTAGATTCATTCCAAACCAAAGCGTTTACACTTGGGTTCTTAGTGGTGTCGCGAAACTTGAAAAATACTACGCTATGACAGCATTATTGACCTGAGTCTTGGATGAATTTAGTTAGCTACATTCTACGGTGATATTCTACAAACTCGTCATACAGGAAACTTCAGCTTTCTGCGAGATTTGAGTAATCTACTGATCAGTTGTCCAGTGAGATGGATCCTGGCGGAACAACGCTGTTATCTATTATCTATAGTAAATAATTTATTACGCTAAAAGGGAGAAAAGCTTTAGACGTGGGAGAGCCATGCTTCGGCACGAATGGGCCGGCTCGACCGGAGTGATACCACGGCCTCACAGAAAACCGGCGTGAAGCAACGTTTCTTGTGTTTCGCTGAGTGAGTGAGGGTACCGGAGGCCCAACCCCCCCTCCCCCTCCCCATTCCCCCATCCCCCATCCCATTTCAAAGGTCGGCAACGCACTTGTGACTCCTCCGGTGTTGCGGGTGTCCATGGGCGGCGGTAATCGCTTACCATCAGGTGATCCGTCTGCTCGTTTGCCACCTATCACATAAAAAAAAAAAAAAAAAAAAAGCATTCTTGTTTCAAGCGCTGTTTCCATTATTAGCGAGGAAAGAGTATTGACTAAATTAAGGGGACAGAGCACTATCCAACTTAGGAGGGTTGAGGTGCATGGAACGTTGCGGGAGCGCCTAAATTTAACTTATTTATTTGTACAGAGTTCAGTTCTCTGATTAATTAACCTTTGCTTGCTTTGGCTGAATTTATACATCAAATATAATGCGCGACTAAATTTTAGTTACGCATTCTACTAAGCTGAGGGGGCAACATTCCCTCTCCCTTTGGGGAGGGGTCCTATATAAAAAGTATTTATCGTATTAGGTTCTAGATTTATGGTTCAGGGATTTAAGGTTCTTTTAGGGAAATCCGTTCAGTTGACTTTTCATCAATCTCAATCTATTCTAAAAGAATTAGGGTTACTTATTTCTTGACGATTACAACCTAGGGTTCTCACTACTAGCGATCACTGGCCATACATATATTATAAGATCCGCTATTTTATTTAGCCATATATATTTTTAAGATCCGCTATTATTTTGTTAGGTAGGTTCTTTATATATTTAGTTTCCTTTAACTAGGTAGGTTAGGTTCTTACAATTTGGTGTCCGGTGACCAGGATAAGTTTAGTTCTAAGTCTTTTAGGTTCTTACAATCTGTTACCGGTTTCCAGATTTGTTTATTCAGGTAGTTCTATTTAGGTTTGGTTAGGTCTTTTGGTTGTTACAATTTGTTTCCGGTTACCAGGATTTAATTAATATTTTCGATTTTTCCTATTTTAGTTATAGATAGTTTCGATCTAGGTTTTGGTTAGGCTAGGGTTGGTTCTTACAATTTTGTGCCGGCGTCCAGGATGAGAACTTAGGATTATAATACCGTGGTTTTTCATTTAATGAGGATTTAAGTTTATTGTTTTAAGTTAGTTAGTTAGTTTAAAGTGGTTTTACACCACAATTTGCTGACCGTGAAATGGAGAGAATGAGATTGGTTTGAGAAAAGTCAGTTGAACGGATAATTAGGAAAGATACGGATTAGGGATCTCAAGAAATCGGGAAATTTTGATTTTCATTTATAATTTGAATATGGTTTTAGGAAATTTTTATTGTAAAATTATTATGAGTTTAGTAGAATGGTTGCTTTTGCATTTTTTTTACACAAAACAGGAGTTGTTCATTTTGGCAGAAGTTTGTTTACTTTGATGAACGTTGTTCGCTTCGATTGAAGATGTTCGCTTGAAGGAAGTTATTATTTTTGATGGAAGTTGTTCACTTGCGGAAAGTCTTAGGTCTTGTGCTGTTTCAAACCAGGCGGGATCTTCTTTGCTGAAGCGGTGGTAGCATGGTCTCTTTGGTTTGATTTTAGTTTAAATTAAAATGGTTTACCAGCCTTTTGTTTCTTTAAATGACAGACTTACCAAACGTAGCGGGTTACGTTGCTTGCTCGAGGCCTTATGTTACTTGTATTCTTTTTGAAGATTAGTTTTCGTAATTGATCTCTTTTTGTCTCGAGAGTCTATGAAGTCTTACGTTCACTCAAGGCCTTTGGTCAGATTCAAAGCCTATCAAAGGAGTAGGCGAGTTGAGGAGCAGTACTGTATTGAAACTCGATTCGATCTATGTCACCCGTGGGGTACGTCTGAGCGTACGTAGTGAGTAATAGAATAGAATATCTCGTTACATAGCGTTTATAATAGCTGGGACAGCGGCTAAGGTGAACGCGTACAGTAAGACATTTGGTAACTCGGGGAGTGTTCGTGATTCGTTACGGGACATAGAAGTTTAAACAGTCCTTCCCTCCTTATTAATAAAAGTTTCCTTATGTCATAAACTTCAAGAATTTTGGTGGTTCAGTTTTAAGTACATAAGTTTGTAAGGATTGTTAAATCATTGGCTTTTTTTAACGTAAGATAGAATTTGTAAAGTGTCACTTTGCAGTTGGGTTCGAAATAGAGGGTAACATTTATATATTATTTAGACGAAGCTACAGATATGTTCAGATTTTTAAGATTCCGTTTCCGGGTAAGATATTGAAAGTGAAGGTGATGAAGTTGTTGGGGTGATTTTTAAAGATAAAAATAATTTGAATAAAATGGTTTTGATAATTCGTTAAAAAAACATAATATTGCATTGCATCTGTGAATGTGAAATCTTGGTTTTGGTTTTGCATTGAGGTAAAAAGGGGAAGCTGAACTGTTTATATTCTTGCTCTTCCATTTTGAAGCGGGGTGAAAAGGAAAAATTGGGAAATACTTTGGGTGATGTTTTCAAATGGGTTTAACTTACTTTTGTTAAATGGTTATCACAAATTTTCAGCTACTTTGTTACGATTTTTCTATGATTAATCTAACTGGTTGGCATTTGTTGTTGGTATTTGGAATTTGCAATATGAGAGGGATCGTTGATTTCAAAGGTATTTTGAAACGTTATTTAAGGTGACGTGTTGGGATAAGCACTGATTGTTACTCATTCAATTGACTACAGTATCAACATGCCTGACTACATTACAACAGATTTTCATTATGATAGAAATCTGAGTGGGTTTAACATGTGTGCTTGTTACAACTCTTTTGTAAGAGAAGTATGGAGTAGACATAGACATAGACATATTTTTATTGATAATATTTTTTTTTTTATTATTAGTAGGGTTTCAAGTTTTGGCAACGAATGAAAACTGGTTAGCCTTTTGGTGCTTCCTATCAGATAGGATATTCACGGGACTCACCGACACGAGGCCCAACCAACAAAAGTAGTCGAATGCATCGTTTTGTTTTTAGAGTAATTTTAAAGCGTTCTGGCTAATACTGATAAGAAGCTAGGAATAGAACTTGTAACACTCTACATTCTCCTGGCATGATTGTATTGGCATTCAGTGAGGTGTCAGTTTGTGGAATCGGTTGGTTTGCTTTGTAACATTCTCCGGACCTGCTTGACGGAGGCATTGGGATTCTCAGGAGGGGTATATTAGAAGGCCAACTTTCATTTGCGATGGGGATACCTCTCATAGCGATTGGTCCGCCGGGGGTTGGATGACTAGTTGTTAGCTTGAATACTTACCGTTTCGAATAGCCTTGCTTGAAACGAAGGCCCCTGTCTTTGTCCGGGTTTTCCAATGCTGGTAGAGAATTGTACCTTTCAAAGGAGATTGCTCGATTTCGTACCATGTTGCGTCTTAACCAGACATTTGTCAAAAATCGTAATTAAATTTATTAAGCACACTTAATTTTTTCTAGACCTATTCGAACTGCAGGAAAGAAATGTATGAAAAAAGATTGTAATTTGATATATCCCCTACATTTTGTACACTCTGACAGCAAACGTTCACTCTGACAACAGGATAGCATAATATAAATTGCCTAAGTGTGAAAGAGAGGGTACAAAGCGGTTGCTGTCAAGTGCACCCTCGGAACGCGGTCTTGGATTCATAAAATGTGTACCGAAACTACATTATGGTTGTATCGAGATTTGTATGCTTCATCCACATATTTCTTCTTCTTAATCTAAGAGATGTCTTCGCATTACACCACCATTTTCCTATACCCGCGCCCTCTTCTTCAACACCTGGTAAGATTGACTATCAGACGATGTTTTATAGATTTGATTCTTGATCACATTGGTGCGTCCCAGGGTTGCCAGACGTACAAGAATTTTTGTTTGGACGTAACGTAGGGCCATAGTCACGTTGCGGAGCGGCATTTTTTTAAATCCACATATGCCACACAGTACGTTGCAAATCGGCATCGCACACACACCCCGTTACGTCATGTTACGCCGCTGCACTTTACGATATTTAAAAAAGTATACCTAGTATAGTATAGTTTCATTGTTTTGTCAAGTTTCAAGCAGTGTTAATCACAAATTACAGTCTGACTACGATCTTTTGGTAGGTGGATGACATTGACAGGACAGCTTTTGTCGCAAATCTGACATTTTTTTCATACAAATAGTGTATGCCGCCACATCCCCCCTCCTCCCCACCCTCACGGAAAGGAATACAGTGTAGCTGTATGATAGAATAAAATACAAGACACTAAACTAGAGAACACGAAATAATAATTTAAAAAAATATATTAAAACTAGGTTACAAATCTAAAATATCCTTAAATCTAACCCTGACCTGATCGTGTGACGGTGGGAGGATTTGGTGCAGAGTGAGCTGTTGGTAGGGCAGACGTAGAACCTGGACATGTGGTTGCATTGCGAGGCCGGGGGCGTCGCGGGCGCCTGTGCGCTCGGTGAGACCGCGCCTCGCTCAGGGTCTGCAGCGATGTGTGCAGGCTTCCATTCGATCCAATCGACGCTCACCTGTACCTTATTACGTGAAACATCTAAGGTAAAAGTCTTCAGAGAATGACTGAGGACTTTATAGGGGCCGGTGTACAGTGTTGGTCGCGAAGGAAAACGTGAGATGCGTCTGCCAGGTCCTTAAAAGCGAACGACTTCAGGGCGCATGTCGGTCATGGCCAGGTGTGCCACGAAGTCCTCACTTACATTTTGTGTGACGATAACCAACGTCACACCGGTTCACGATCACGCTTTCAACGCGTGACGACAACACGAAGCAACCGTCCATTATGAAGTGAGACGCGAGCGCACCCCGCCCCGCGCGCCCGCACGTTCCGCCATGATATAAGCGGACGCAGCGACCGCCGACCGGCAGTTGCGCCCGGCACGGGCTCAACGAATAACCTCTCTCCAGAGGTATTCGAGGAGCCTCGGCTGGATAGCAGCTCCCCAGGTGGAATTCCCCTCAGGAATCCCTCCTGCCTTCTGGGCTTTGCATGCCCATCCCGTCAGCTGGACGGCTCGACACATTGCGAGTCGTTAGGCTGTTCCACCCCCCTCTCTCTGAGCTAGTAATGCTCAGCGCCAGCTGGACGGCTCGACACATTACGAGTCGTTAGGCTGTCCGACACCCTCCGGAACCTTCCGAGCTGCAGATGCTCAGCACCAGCACAGCTGGACGGCTCGACACATTGCGAGTCGTTAGGCTGTCCGCCGCCCCCAGAACCTTCAGAGCCGTTGACGCTCCACATCCCCGCCAGGTGCTCGCCTTCCACGAGCTGCCTCGCCAGCGTTACAGACAACGCCCCCGGGAGAAGGGTTTTACTGGGTTCGTAGGGTCACGTACCGTACCGTAGGTACTCACCGCACCGTAGGCACACACCACACCGTAGGTACTCACGGCACCGTTTCCGCTGCGTAATCATTAACCTCCTTTCCGGAGTTAGGTAAATGAGAATAGGACAAGTAGATGATAATTATTGTACGTAAGGTCTAAGTAAGTAATTAACAATAAACCTAATATTGTCGTAACCCTGTGTTTCACTTGACGAACCTCCTCCTCATTCAAATCCTCAGCATCAGCGATGCCAGGAATGTCAACGAGGCTGCCCTACACGAGCTAGTCGCAGGCAACTCCGTTACATTGGCGCCCAACGTAAAATCTAAAAGGAGGATCGTTCGGTGTTCACAGACCGATAGTTAGTTTACCGATATTTCCGCCCGTTGTAATACAGGATAGTAGTTAGGAACATAGACAGTAATTAGGATGTCCACATCGTGGATATATAAGCTTAAGAAAGAAGCGTTAGTCGAAGAACTTAGGGTCCGTGAACTGGAGACAGAGGGGAAGACAGTCGAAGAACTTAGGAAAGTTCTAGCAAAGTACGTTCAAGAGAACGAATTAGAGAAAACAATGGATCGGAGTACAGAAACTGATACCATGCCCGAAATAACCAGAAAGGCCGGTTCCGCAGACAATGAGAAAATAATGAAAGAAATGAATAACTGGCACATAACCTTTGATACTCACAAAGATCCGGTTGACTTTATCGAAAGACTAGAAGAACTTCTAGAAGCTAGCAGTATCGACAAAGACCTGTGTTTGAAATATTTGCCAAATATACTACGAGGAAAAGTGTTGCTTTGGTGTAGAAACAATAGTTCATCCTGGAAAAAGTGGAGTGACTTTTTAGAAGATTTTAAAGTGTATTATTTCCCGAAAAACTACGATAACAAATTTCAAGACGCCATATTTAACAGAAAACAGAGATACAACGAAAATTTTGTAACATATCTAACCGAAATACAGACACTAATGAGAAAATACGGAAAACTATCTGAAGACGAACAGTTAGAAAGAATCTACTCAAACATGAATATTGGCTACAAGACGTATGTTAGAAGACAAGACTTCAACAACTACAAAGAACTCATCAGACTGTCATCAGAATATGAAGAAATTCTTGAGGAAAAGATGAAACAGTTCCGCAGAAATCAGCCAGACTATTTGAACAACAAAGAAGCGCCCAGAATGCTTGAGAATCAATCTCCAAAGTATCAAGAGGCCAGAAGACCATCGCAAAGACAAAGTAAAGAGCTGACCGCAACAACAAACCAAAGGTATGTCAATAAGTTTTATAACCCAAACACTTGCTGCTGGACTTGTGGTCTGAAAGGACACAGATCATCAGAGTGCAGGTCTCAGAAGAAGATCATATTTTGCAGTTATTGTGGAAAATTGGGAACACTGAGTAGAAACTGTTGCAGAAAAGAAGCAAATCGCAATTTAAGATCAATAACGGCAGGAACAGTCACTACAAGAAACAGCCCGTATGATAACAGACCTTTTATTACCATCAAAATAGAAGGTCAAAAACTGAAAGCACTAGTTGACACTGGATCAACTTCTTCATACATCAATCAAGAAACTTATGAATCCCTACTCAGTCAAGGCACAAAGAAAATCAAGAATAACTGCAATTTGAAAGTGACATTAGCCGATGGATCCGTGGTGACATTAAACAAAGAAGTAGTCGTGAACATTGAAATCAAAGGAAAAATACACAAATTGAAGATGCACCTGTTACCAATGACACCTGACGTGATCTTAGGGATGGATATCCTTACAAGATGCGGCATAAAACTGGATTGGAACGAGAAGTGCAATGAAGAAGATGAGAACACCGAAAGAGAAATTGTAACACCGAATGTAAATAAGAAAGAAGATAAAGTTTTGCCGATATCCGAAAAACAACAGTTAGAAAAACTATTAAAAGAAGAGTTCGAAAAATGTGATAAAACTCCCAGAGGTACAACATGGTTGCGACATAAAATAAAACTGAAGCATAGAGAACCGATAAAACAAAAATACTATCCCAGAAACCCCAAAATTCAAGAAAAGATAGATGAAGAAGTTCAGAAAATGCTTAAAGACGGCATCATTGAGAAGTCGAATAGCCCATACAGCTCCCCGATAGTTATGGTGAAGAAAGAAAATGGAGACTACAGGTTCTGCATTGACTTTAGGAAAATAAACGAAATTTCTGAAAAAGACGCCTATCCGTTACCACAAATAGACGACACATTAGAAAAACTCAGAAATGCTAAATTCTTCTCAAAATTAGATCTAAAAAAAATGGCTACTGGAATATCAAATTAGATGAAGACAGCAAAGAGGCGACGGCTTTCACAGTACCGGGTCGAGGGCTGTATCACTTTAAAGTCATGCCCTTTGGTCTTCACTCCGCCGGAGCAACCTTCCAAAGACTGTTAGACATGGTTATCGGTCCAGAACTAGAGCCAAATGCCTACGCCTACCTTGATGACGTCATCATCTGCAGTAACTCGTTGAGCGAACATCTGAAGCATCTGAAAATAATATTCGAAAGAATAAGAAAAGCCGGACTCGAAATAAACAAAAAGAAATGTGAGTTTTGTAAACCACAAATTGAGTATTTGGGTCACGTTGTAACCCGTGAAGGAATCAAAATGAACGAGGATAAAATCAGGTGTATTCGAGACCTAAGAGCTCCATCAAACGTAAAGGAAGTCAGAAGATTAATTGGAATGACGTCATGGTATAGAAAATTCATTAAAAACTATGCACAAATAACAGCACCGATAGTAAAGTTACTAAGAAAAGATGTGAAGTTCCAGTGGACAGAGACTCAAGAAAAAGCCTTCCAAGAAGTGAAGAAGAAACTAATAGAAGAGCCTGTGCTAACACGTCCAGATTTCGCTAAACCGTTCACTCTGCAAACAGACGCAAGTGATGTAGGTTTAGGAGCAGTGCTAACTCAAGAAGTAGAAGGAAACGAGAAAGTCGTTATGTATTCCAGCAGGTCACTGTCACCCGCAGAAACAAAATATAGCACTTCAGAGAAGGAGTGTCTAGCTGTTATATGGGGAATAAGAAAAATGAGAGCATTTTTAGAAGGATACCACTTTACCGTAATAACCGATCATCAGGCACTTCAGTGGCTAAACAAGTTACAAAACCCCTCAGGAAGATTGGCAAGATGGGCCTTAGAACTTCAACAATATGACTTTGACATCAAGTATAGAAGTGGAAAACAAAATAAAGTAGCCGACGAACTATCCAGAAATCCCGTATGCTTAACATCAGCAACCGGCAAAGAATGGTACGAGAAGAAAAGGAAAGAAGTAGAAAAAGAACCTCGACAACATCCAGAATACTGTATAAAAAACAACAAACTATACAGAAAAATAACAAACTCTTCGTATGGGGTCCATTTAAATCCAGAAACGGAATGGAAACTTTGCATAAACAAAGAAGACAAACAGAAGATTCTAGAACAAAATCACAATGTCCCGAACGCTGGCCATCTAGGCACCGCAAAGACATTAAACAAAATTGCCCAACGTTACTATTGGCCAGGCATGTACAGAGATGTCTCAACATACATAAGAAAATGCAAAGAATGTCAAATCCATAAAAGTTCGCAAGAAAAAAGACCAGGTCTAATGCACACGCAAAACACAAAGGAACCTTGGGAAGTCATTTCCGTAGACCTTATACAGGGTACAGGGTACAGGGAGCAAAATAATTTTGTAAAATGGGCTGGCTCGCTATCGGACGTGTATAGGCTGGAGTGCGGAGTGAGACAGGGAGGGTTAACGTCTCCTTCGCTCTTCAACCTATACATGAACCGGCTGATCGGGGAGCTCAGCAGCACTAAAGTCGGTTGCTCTATAGATGGAAAAATTGTTAATAACATTAGCTACGCAGATGATATGGTGCTGCTGAGCCCGTCGATCAGTGCCCTCAGAAAGCTTATACGGATTTGTGAGAACTATACAGAGGCACAGGGGCTCAGATACAATGGAACCAAAAGCGAGTTGATGATCTTTAAGTCAGGTACAAAAACCTACACTAAAGTGCCACCGGTCTCATTGGGAGGCACTAACTTAAAGATCGTAACTGAATTCAAATATCTGGGCCACTGGGTCACTGATAATTTATGTGACGATCTGGATGTAGAAAGGGAGCGCAGGGCGTTGGCGGTTCGTTGTAATATGTTGGGTCGCAGGTTCGCACGGTGTACAAGAAATGTAAAAATAACGCTTTTTAAGGCATTCTGCCAGTCGTTTTACACGTGCAGCCTGTGGGTCAACTGTACGCAGAGGGCCATCAACGCCCTTCGCGTGCAGTACAACAATGGGTTCAGGGTGCTGATGGGGCTGCCCCGGTATTGCAGTGCTTCGGGGATGTTCGCAGAAGCACGCACCGACGGCTTCCATGCAATTGTGCGCAAAAGAGTCGCGTCCCTGATGCGGCGGACGAGGGCCAGCGCCAACGGCATCCTGAGCACCATTGCCAACAAACCGGACTGTCCTATACTCGGCCACTGGATGGCGTTACACAAACGCCAGGCCAGTGTCCGGATTTAGTGACTGTCCTACTTTAGTGTGATAAGATTGTAATTTTACTAACATTAGTAATATAAGTCATTGTTTGTTTTTTTACTAACACTTATGGGCTACGGCCTGAAATAAATTCTATATTATTATTATTATTATTATTATAGGCCCCCTACCGAGGTCATCAAAAGGATTTTGCTGGATCATCGTATTCCACGATACTTTTTCTAAGTGGTCCGAAATAAAACCGTTAAAAACCGCCACTTCCACGAATGTCATAAAAGCCTTAAAAGAATGCATAATTATGCGTTACGGCTGTCCCAAAACAATAGTTTCGGACAATGGGAAACAGTTTACGAGTAAACAGTTCCAAGATGAGCTCAAAAAGTATGGTATCGAACAAAGACTTACCGCCCCGTATTCCCCGCAAGCAAATCCGACCGAAAGAATAAACCGTACGCTTGAAACAATGATATCGACATACATTTCGAACAACCATAAAAAATGGGATGAATTCTTGACGGAGTTCAATTTCGCACTAAATACCTCCGTTCAAGAATCAACTAAGTACACACCAGCATTTTTAATGTTCGGACGCGAACTTCGAATGCCAGGTGATAAAAATATATTCCCAACGCCAGCCATACAAAAGAAAAGTAAGCTGTCCGAGTTGTACGAATTAGTCCGAGAACATCAAAATACCGCATCATCTAAACAAAAAAGACATTATGATGAAACAAAAAGAGATTGGAAACCGAAGCTAGATACTTTAGTCCTTAAAAGAGACTACCCCCTGTCTTCAGCCACAAAGAACTTCTGCGCAAAGTTAGCACCAAAGTTTAGTGGTCCGTACAAGATAATTAGACAAAAGTCACCGGTAATATTTTTATTACAATCCGTAGAAAGCCCTCGCAAAATAGTTACTGCCCATCTTAAAGACATTAAGAAATTCCGTGAATAGGTAGTAATCAGCCGCATTTAAGTAACATAAATGAGTACCAAAAATAAATAAAAAGTTCATTTAATCGTAATGTAATTCTACTCAGATACTTAACCAATATGTGTATACATATGTTTATATCAAGTATACAGTCTGTTAGCAAATGTGAATTGACATTATTTAAGACAACTACATATACTAATATATATTATGTAAAAGCAATATACTTATGCCTACAAAAGTTTCAAACCAATGCGCTTAGTATGTTGTCTAAATCAATCTTTACAACTTATAATGACAGTTTATGTAACAGAAAAATAACGTACAAAAAGAGAAATCAACAAGTCTAATAGTTATTCACTCACACATGCAAAGTACCGTATACACATTATCATTGTAAGGAATACGTTAAAAAATATAAAAGAGATTGGCAATCCATTATAAACCTTATGTCAATGGTATTAAGAGCAAAATGTTAATAACGAGTAAAATAAGAAAATCGAAAATTGAGGGTAGATGAATATTTCCAATGCATCTGTAATTATTTAAATATGGGAAAAATAAAAGAGAAGTATATATACATTATTATTATATGTTTCCCGATATTAAAATGGATTGCCAAAATTAAAACATAGTGTTTTTCTTTGATCCGACCTAGATAAAATTATGCACCTATTGCTATAACATTGTAAAAATTGCCGAAATCTAAGAAAACAATAATGTATGATCTGTTTTCCGAAAAAAAAAATTTTATCCGCAAATATATACCGACCGTAATATTGTATATTAAGAAAATGTATACCTACCGTAAATGTACAAAAATTGTATAAGGTATTTAATACCCAATTCTAAGAAAACAATTACTAAATAGTTTTTCATAGAATAAGTACAATTAATCCGTTAAGAAATTGTATACTTCCCATTAAGACTTTGTATACATTCCGTTTCCGAACTATGTTACTTACAGATACGTAGAATAAACAGATACAGATAAAAATATAAGATTGTTATTAGCTAGCTAGCATAGTCGTAGAATAAGATATAGGTACCTATAATAATTAGAATAAGAAGCGCGCTTGTAAAATATTTTAATAAGTTTTATTTCAAATAAAAGATAAGTATTCCGTGTGTATCATTTAAGACTCCGAATAGGTCATTAGTACTTGGTAAAACGTAAAATAATAAGAAGAAATAATAAGCCGAATGAAAATAGTAAGATGTAAAGACATATTAAGTAGCAATATTGCCATAGTACAGGTAGGCCAGAGATTTTTGCTTCGCAAAAATCTTTCCGGGAAGGAGGGGAATGTGACGATAACCAACGTCACACCGGTTCTCGATCACGCTGTCAACGCGTGACGACAACACGAAGCAATCGTCCACTATGAAGTGAGACGCGAGCGCACCCCGCCCCGCGCGCCCGCACGTTCCGCCATGATATAAGCGGACGCAGCGACCGCCGACCGGCAGTTGCGCCCGGCACGGGCTCAACGAATAACCTCTCTCCAGAGGTATTCGAGGAGCCTCGGCTGGATAGCAGCTCCCCAGGTGGAATTCCCCTCAGGAATCCCTCCTGCCTTCTGGGCTTTGCATGCCCATCCCGTCAGCTGGACGGCTCGACACATTGCGAGTCGTTAGGCTGTTCCACCCCCCTCTCTCTGAGCTAGTAATGCTCAGCGCCAGCTGGACGGCTCGACACATTACGAGTCGTTAGGCTGTCCGACACCCTCCGGAACCTTCCGAGCTGCAGATGCTCAGCACCAGCACAGCTGGACGGCTCGACACATTGCGAGTCGTTAGGCTGTCCGCCGCCCCCAGAACCTTCAGAGCCGTTGACGCTCCACATCCCCGCCAGGTGCTCGCCTTCCACGAGCTGCCTCGCCAGCGTTACAGACAACGCCCCCGGGAGAAGGGTTTTACTGGGTTCGTAGGGTCACGTACCGTACCGTAGGTACTCACCGCACCGTAGGCACACACCACACCGTAGGTACTCACCGCACCGTTTCCGCTGCGTAATCATTAACCTCCTTTCCGGAGTTAGGTAAATGAGAATAGGACAAGTAGATGATAAGTATTGTACGTAAGGTCTAAGTAAGTAATTAACAATAAACCTAATATTGTCGTAACCCTGTGTTTCACTTGACGAACCTCCTCCTCATTCAAATCCTCAGCATCAGCGATGCCAGGAATGTCAACGAGGCTGCCCTACACGAGCTAGTCGCAGGCAACTCCGTTACAAGCGCTAGGTACCAGGAGCTCCCCTGTAAGCATACAGGAGGTCTGCAGCAGAGCATTTGAGGTCCTCCTTGAGAGCCAATCTGATACCAAGAAGCACAAGAGGTTGGGCTCTGTGGCAGGTTTCTCGATGGCACATGGGTGCAGCCTTCAGATGGCGGTCGAAGCGCTCCACCATGCCATCCGCTTGCGGGTGGTAGCTGGTAGTTCGTACGCATTTGGTAGCGCCTAGGTCGAGGAATCAGTTGAATAGCGCTGACTCAAACTGGCGGCCTTGATCGACGGTGACCGTGATGGGCACGACGAATCGCGCGATCCAGCCGCGTACAAAGGTATCACCAACATCCTCGGCGGTGATGGATGACGTGAGCCACGCTTCGGGCCATCTCGAGAACCGGTTTATTGCCGGGAGACAATAGGTGTAGCCCTCAGAGTGCAGCAGGGGGCTGACGATTTCGAGGTGGACATGGCTGAATCTCCCAGATGAGAGGGAAAATTCATCGAGCGGTGCGGTTACCTTGCGTCGCTGGCAGTGGAGGCAGTGACAGCCCAGGTTCGACAGTCGCGCGCCACGCCGTAGCGCACGTAACGGTCAGCGACGAAGTGCGCGGAGGCGCGGCCGCCGGGGTCGCTCAGCGCGTGCAGGCGCGCAGCAGCGCCGCCGGCAGGTTCGGCAGCGGCCGCCCGGTCGACACGTTGCACGCGATGGTAATATTCGTGCCTGGAATTAGCGTCGGTTCCAATTTGAGAGAAGAACCGAAATCGACTCGACGTGGGAAATCGCGTCCGCGACGATGTTGTCTTCGCCTTTGACGTACTCGATCTCCGTAGTAAACTGCGAGATGATCGTCAGTTGGTTCAGCTGTGCGGGAGGCAACTTTTAGCGACGTTGTGAGAACGCGTACAGTAGTGGTTTGTGGTCGGTATATATGATGAAGTGTTGCGCCTCCAATATATGCCGAAAATGTACACGGCCAACAACTCCCTGTAGTAGGCGGGCCAGGTGGTTTGGCTGGGCTTAAGTCTTCTACTAAAATATGCCAGCGGTTGCTAGCCCTGCTCTGTCCACTGCTGGATACAGGCGCCTACGTGTGTGCTTGAGGCGTACGTGTGGAGGCCCAAGCATGCGTTAGGAATTGCATGCACGAGTGCGAGGCGTGAGTGATGCTTTTGCGTGAGCGTTCTTCTATATTAAAGCACTTCGTTTTATTCGTCGACTGCACTTCATCATTACAATATACATACAGTGCCGCGTTCGGTTTGTAGTGCTCCTTTATATTACTCGTCAGCATCACTGAACCATACCATAATTAACTAAAACTAGCTATCAAATGATTGGTTAAAACTAAGAATTTAGTGTACGCCTGAGCGTAGATAAAGTACTTAAAAATAACCTCAAAACATTAAATGAAAGTGAAAAAGCTCTGGAGTTACAGTAGCTATGATAGTAATTTTTCGTATAATAATTAAATATGTTATCCCTATCCAATTCAGAAGGTTTTTTCAAGACGCAATATGGTACGAGCGTTTCATACTTCCGTGGCATTCTCCTTTGGCTAGATTTCGAATTGCGCAAACTCAAACTCAAACTCAAAATTTTTATTGCTAGAACATAGTAAAAAGATGGAAAAAAAATACAATGTTCTTATGTTCTACCAGACATGGCATGCAAAAATTTAAATTTAATTATTTCAAAATATTAATAAAAACAATTATAAATTAACATTAAAATAAAACTATAGTTAACAAGGTTCACATGTCAAACAAAAATCTAATAACATAATATAATAATGTCCAAAGTAGTAATGTCATTGTCATCCAATTAATTAAAAAGAGATGGTTCAAAATTACTTAAATATTCTTTAATAGAGTAAAAACATTGCTCTGTAAGCCACTCTGATATTTTTGAATTAAACTTTTTTAGAGGACAATCTTTCAAATGCTTAGGTAAGTTGTTGTAGATCTGGATCGCCATACAGAATGCATTGTTTTTATAAACATTTACTCTGGCCCGTGGCAGATAGAGTCTGTCTCTATTCCGGGTTGATCTCGGGAAGGCGTGACTATGTCTTTCAAAATATTCAGGATGTTCCCTAACAAACACAGATATTTGTTTTATATACATACACGGTAAAGTTAAGACTTTCGTGGCTTTAAATAAAGGTCTACAAGGTACAATAAAATGAGTATTGCAAACTGCTCTAATACATTTTTTTTTAAATTAGAAATGCTTTTTCTGCGTCTACAGAGTTACCCCATAGCATAAGGCCATAACTCAAAACCGATGATACATGTCCATGGTAAGCCGTTAAAGCTATATCTCTCGAAGACGTACTACTTAGTTTCCTTAAGGCGAAAACGAACTTATCTAATTTCTTACACATATTACTAATATGCCACTTCTAACTACAAAATTTGTCGATATGCAGGCCAAGAAAATTAAATGTTTCTACTTCCTCAATTTTAGTGTTAATATATTTTATTTCCAGATTTATGTCATTATTGTTATATGTCCTAAATTGCATTATTTTAGTTTTGTCAATGTTAATCTTGAGTTTATTTTTGTCCAACCAGTTAATAATCACTTGCAAAGTATCAGATATTTCCCTATTTAAATTACTTATGTTGTCTGATCTGACTAATAATGTTGTGTCGTCGGCAAACATTAGACAATTATGTTTGGTATGCTGTGGCAGGTCGTTAACATATAGCAGGAATAGTAGTGGACCCAGTATACTTCCTTGAGGTACACCACGACGATTATATACGTAAGTAGACCTATGAGACATTAGCTCTTCATTCTGAATACTTAGTATTTGAGTACATTGTTGCCTATCGGAAAGATAACTTTTGATCCATTCCCATGACTTCCCTCTAATTCCATACCGCTCTATTTTGTCTAAAAGGATAGAATGGTCAACGAAATCAAATGCCTTACATAGATCTAAGAACACTGAAGCTATAGGAATATTGTTATTTATAGATTCGGTTATTATCTTGACAAAATTGAAACAAGCTAAAGTGGTCGAACTTCCCTTCCGGAAGCCATATTGATTATCGTTCAATATAGAGAACGAGTTAAGGAAATGTAACAACCGTTGTAACAAAGCTTTTTCTAAAACCTTTGAAATGACAGATATAAGTGCAATAGGTCTGTAATTATTTAGAGACACCTTGTCACCTTTCTTGAATAGTGGTTTTACTATAGAAAGTTTTAGTCATTCAGGAAATTTACCTTGAACAAAAGAAACATTCACTATATATATTGCACAATATTTTACAACTTTGGTACTTATTTCGTCTACTCCTACTACAGGTGTATTTTTCAGTGATAATATAAATTTTAAAATGTCATTTTTGTCATATGGATAGGAATAATGTTTTATTATTATATGGAATGTCAGTATTACGAGTATCTTTATGTAGTTCAGGTTCATTTGTCAAATTGATAAAAAAATTATTAAATAGTCCAGCAATTTCGACAGGATCCAAATATTGTATTCCTTCCTTTTCGATACATTTTATTAGATTAAGTTCATTGTTAAAGCCATTTATAATTTGCCAGGTTGTTCTAGCTTTATTTTTTGACCTCTGTAACTTGTCCATGTTGTGAAATTGTTTTGCCTTATTAATACATCTTCTCAAAAGTTTTGTGTATTTGGCATACTTTTCTTTGTTTAATGATTTATTTGTACTATCTTGAATGTAATTTAAATACAATTTCCTCTTATAAGTACATGAACGTCGTAAACCTCGCGTTAACCATCTGTTATTGATACATTTATTGCTAACTTTAAGTCTTATAAATGGAAAACACAAATTGTAAAATAATAATAGCAAGTCATAAAATTCATGAAAGGCTTCATTAATGTCATTTTTATTCAAAACTTCAGAAAAAGATAATGAACCCATACACCTCTTAAACTTGAACAAGTTTTCCTGACTATACTCTCTTGTCGTGACGTAATGTGGCTTATTTTTAACGGTATTCTTAACCTTAAATGAAACGAGTTGAGCAGTTTCGTGATCTGATAGAGCAAGTGGTAAAACTTCAGACTTAACTCTTTTTAAATTACTCGCTATCTGGTCTAAACATGAGTTACCACGAGTCGGAGCATGGATGTGGGGTTGAAAGTTATAGTTATTTAGCAAACTAATTAGGTTTAAAGCAAGCAACGCGATAAATATTTACTATAATAAGTTTGTGATCCAAAATTTCAATGCCACAGCATTCAAAAACCTTAGGAAGACATAAATCATTACATATTTGTAGGGTCTTGCAAGTTAGTTTTGCACTGATTAATATGCAAGACCCACCCCGCTTTTCTGTAGCACGAGAATAATTACAAGCTAGTCTGTAGCTGGGAATTTTCAAATTATTTTCATTCCCTTTTCGTATAAAGGTTTCACAAAGGCAAAGGACATTGACCGCCTTGCCATTTTTATGTAATTCGGTTAACGCTATTTCGAGAAAATCTAGTTTGTTTAAAACACCCTGTATATTTTGATGCATGACAACAAAATCTTCAGAATTCACGAAAAAGCTGTTTAGAATTAAAGTGTTCCTCATAGGAGCTTTCCTCAACATTAATTATATGTTTTTCGCTCATTTCAAATTTAATGTCATTCATAAGACTTGATAAATCTTTTAATATTACACGAAGTCCTCGCGTATTTACGTTTCCATAGCGATATGAGAACATGTAGGCAGAATATGAAAGATTTAGATTTGAATCTAAAATATAAGCATAAGCATAAGATAAATTGTCCAAATATAATAAACTGTTAAATATTTCCACTCTTTTGTTAAAAATATTAACATTTTCATTTAGTTTATAAGTTGGTAGAGCAATAATTATATTTGTATGTTGTATCTGTTTCAGACTTTCTCGATTAAATATAACAAGTTTAAAGTAATCTTGTGTAATTTTGAAATCCATATCTTCTATGTAAATGACACAATAGTCCTTATCAGAGAAATTTTTCAACTTGTCCTTAAGTCCTTGAAAGAGTTGATAGATCCCTCCATTGGGTGTAAGGTAATGACAAAGTTACACATTATTGAAAGTTCTTTCGGCTACTTTCAGCAAATTGATTTTGTTGCTGCTTATGAGACATATCTTCGATTTAGTTTCTAATTTTTTTGGAGTTGTCTTGCCTTTAAGAACTATGTCGCGATAACGGGGTCTGTCAGAATCATCCAGGTTAATTGTGTCCACCTGACTCGTTTATATATTTTGTGTGTTACTCGTACTCTCTGATTCTGAATAGTTCAAATTAAGTGTGGTATTTTTTTTCGTTTTCTTTTTAGAAGTAGTTTTTTTTGATGAGTCACCTTTTTTGTTGGTGTTGTGTCAATGGAAGTACAAACTGATGTCAATTTTTGTATTGTTAGTTCACATTTACTGATTTTATTTTTGAGACATGCATTTTCTGATAAAAGTCGCTCTATTTCATTTTCAGCCGACTCGTACTTTTGTTGCAAATCAATCAATTTCGTTTGAAGGTGCTTCAGGTGTTCAAAGTGGCCATTTATTATGAGTTCCGGGCAGCTTCTGTTCAAGTTACAATTACTATTACCAGAATTTTTCCCGTCGTCGTCCGATTCTTCCATTTCCGTCAACAGTGAGTTAAAAGAATTATTGGTTGAGACATTAATAACGATTTTTTTCCTATGCGTTACGTTATTTATATCATCTGCATCCAAAACTCTTTCCTGTGATGGAGGACGCTGAGGTGAGATGTTGGAATGGTTGTTTTTCTGATCTCTTATGAGTGACCAGCAAGAGTCACATTTCCATCTAGCTTTGTGTTCAGGTGTCATTATTTTATATCTTTTAAAGTCAACACTAGTACACGATAAGTCATAACACTCCAGGCATATATTGCACGTTAAATACTGGCGCCCTTTTATGATTTGATTACATTTTTTGCATAGTGGTGCCATCTTGTGATATACGGCAAAGCTAATTGACTGAGGCTAACGAAGATTAAGATCAATGTTGTCTTATTAATAAAACCAAGTTGACTTCCAGCGTCTAAAGTTTATCAATTGTTGCGAAGATGGCGCTGTCTTGATATTATGTTATTATGTACGTTGTGCGCAAAAGTGAGGTTCTAGTTCTACTAAACCTTTTTACTATTTCACACAGATGGCGCTGCAGACGGAGATAGTATATCCAGTGTTATCTTAGAATTGCGTCAGATGTCGCGGATGGCGATGTTTTTTCCAACAGCTGATTGGTCATCTGATGTTTGTTTACACAAATTTAAAGTCAATCATATTCAACGGTCAAACAGGAAAAATCCATTTCAATGATTCACTAGATGTAAAAATCACAAATAACAGTGCGTACTCACAGTTCTGATAATCCATTCTTTCGATCTGTTATGCGTCCAGAGTTTATTTTAATCATTTACACGCACAGATTCAGTTAATATCATGACTTTTGTTTTTCACTTGTAGCGTCCACACCCCGCAATATTTTCACTTTATAACACTATATTATTAAGTCGTCATTAGTTCTATAAAATATGAACACTGAATTCTATGAAAGTGAACATTAGCAATTTAAATTTATTTTTTTACACGGAGCCGATGTTAACTGTGACACTAGCGCCACCTCCTCCCTGGATCTAATGAAGGCACCTAAATGAAGACTGATAAATGAAGTGCCGGGTTTAAATATATTGTCATAATTACAAATTGCATTCTGAGGGAGGTGCCACAAGGAGCTTCACGGAGTTTCAGTGGGTTTTACAGATTTCAAAAGTTTGATTCAAAATGGCTTTGTGAATTTTATGGGTTTTAGAATTTCAAAATTTTCAACGGGTTTCCTTTTTAAAATTTTGGGGGTTGAATTGTAACGGACCAAACTACGTTATATATTCTATCTATCTATCTATCAGCCGAAAGACGTCCACTGCTGGACAAAGGCCTCCCCCAAGGATTTCCACACCGACCGGTCCTGTGCGGCTCGCATCCAGCGGCTTCCTGCAACCTTTACCAGGTCGTCGGTCCACCGAGTCGGGGGCCTGCCCACACTGCGCCTTCCGGTGCGCGGTCGCCATTCGAGAACTTTACTGCCCCAACGGCCATCTGTTCTACGAGCTATGTGCCCTGCCCACTGCCACTTAAGTCTAGCGATTCTGAGAGCTATGTCGGTAACTTTAGTTCTCCTACGTATCTCCTCATTTCTGATTCGATCACGTAGGGAAACACCAAGCATAGCACGCTCCATCGCCCTTTGGGTGACTTTGAGCCTTCTTATAAGGCCCATAGTAAGCGACCATGTCTCGGATCCATATGTCATCACTGGCAACACACACTGGTCAAAGACTTTAGTCTTGAGGGACTGCGGTATTTTGGACGTAAAGATATTGCGAAGCTTCCCGAACGCTGCCCAGCCGAGTTGGATTCGACGATTGATCTCTTTCTCGAAGTTGGACCTACCTAACTGGACTGTTTGTCCCAGGTATACATATTCGTCAACAACTTCGAGTGTAGAGTCTCCAACCTTCAGAGGAGTGGGTGTAACACGGACGTTTGACATGATTTTCGTCTTATCCATGTTCATTTTAAGACCCACTTGTTGGGAGACTCTACTAAGTCCTTCGAGCATTGCGCCTAGGTCTTCCAAGGTCTCAGCCATGATCACGATATCGTCAGCAAATCGAAGGTGAGTGATGTACTCGCCATTGATGTTAATGCCGAGTCCTCTCCAGTCCAGAAGCTTGAAAACGTCTTCCAGTGCAGCGGTGAACAGTTTCGGAGATATAACGTCTCCCTGTCTCACCCCACGCTGCAGCCGGATAGGTTTCGAATTCTGGTCCTGGTGGTGGACCGACATGGTGGCGTTTTCATACAAACACTTGAACACTTCGATGTATCGATAATCAATTTGGCACCGTTGGAGAGACTGCAACACAGCCCAGGTCTCGATCGAATCAAAGGCTTTCTCATAGTCCACAAACGCCAAGCATAGTGGCCGATTATACTCTTCGGTCTTCTGTATAATCTGCCGCAGCGTATGTTTGTGGTCTATGGTACTGAAGCCTTTTCGGAAACCGGCTTGTTCGGGAGGCTGGAAGTCGTCAAACCTGCGTGCGAGACGATTCGTAATGACTCTCGAAAACAGCTTGTAGACATGGCTCAGGAGTGAGATGGGTCTGTAATTCTTCAGCAGAGACTTATCACCCTTCTTGAAGAAGAGCACCACCACACTCCTGTGCCATGCTGTAGGCGTTCGTCCCTCGAGCATGACGGAATTAAATAGCTTCTGAAGAGCTATAAGTACCGGTTCTCCACCTGCTTTCAGGATCTCAGCCGTAATTCCATCATCACCCGGTGCCTTGTTGTTCTTAAGCTGTTTGAGAGCCATTCTAATCTCGCACAGGCTGACGTCTGGGATATCTTCGGTATAGTGTCGGGACAATCTGGCTCTCGGGTCTTCAGCCAGATTGCTGACAGGTAAGCGTGTAGTCATGTATAATTGTCCGTAGAATTTCTTAACCTCTTCCAACAGCTCGGGCTTGGACGACACGACTCTTCCATCCTCGGTCTTCAGCTTTGTCAGTTGGCTTCGACCAGCAGACAGATCCCTTGCGAATACTTCACAAATGAAATTATTTAATAAAACTTTTACGAATTTCAACAGTTTTGGAGAATAAAAGAAATAAAGCTTCACATTCAATCTTCTTGCGAGTCATTTGTAGTAATATAATCTTTTTAAATATTTTCATCTCCTTTACGCTTCATGATATTAAAATAAAAGGATTGACAGCTCCGGATCAGCTGTGCAAATTATTGTTTTTAGGACACACTAAAGTGTGGGTCTTCGGAATCGAGCCTGAATCAGAGTGGTTTAGTTTTATAAATTTAAAGTGGGGAAATTTATTTCAGTTTATTTAGATAGACAAAGGGGTTGCGGGATAGATTATCAGTGTTTGTATTAAGATAGATATCGTGAATCTATTAGGTTTAGCTAGGAAAGTGGCCGAATCGGTAAAGTATTCACTCTTGGCATAGTATGGCAAGTATTCACTATAGGCAGCTTGGGGTGGATCAGGAAAATCTCAGTTTCTTCGCCTAGAGAGAGCTCAAAGAGCAGTCCTAAAAGTTATGACTTTTAAACCAATTCGTTTCCCTACTACTGAACTTTATGCTGTTTGTAATGTTCTGACTGTGCGGCAACTGTTCATCCTCCAAGTAATCCTACGTAAACATTCCCAGGTACCATACGAATATAAACTTACTTTAAAACGTAGACATGACAAAGTTTGCAAAATTGAGCAATGCCGGCTCTCGGTTGCATGTCGCCACTATTACTACCTTAGTCCCAAAATTTACAACAGAGTAAATCGGATAATTAATATCTACCCACTATCCCTACATGAATGTAAAGTAAAATGTACCAATGTGCTCAAAATTCTCACATATAATGACACTGAAAACATTATTGACTGAACTCATAGACACACACACATATACACACACCCACACACACACACACACACACACACACACACACACACACACACACACACACACACATTAGTTTAAGTTATAGATTTAAAATTCTCATGTTTTGTTATTTTTAGTATATAAATAGTATGTGTTTTAGTTTTTGCTATACATATAAGAATATGTCGGAACGCCTCTATAACCAGGGGTGGGCTCTAACTGCAGCGACACAGCGAAAGCTAATGCTGCTCTTATCGAACACACATATCTAAATTTTAAGTTTTTGGTTCCAAATAAATATTTTTTCATTTTCATTTTCACTCTAGGGCGATTCCTTAGAAGCGCCATGGATTTTATGTTTTTGTATGGCTCGAGTGATGGTTTGAAATAATAAGTGTATTATTTACATGGGTTTCAGGGGTGTCACCCTTTTTGGACCTAGTTTTATTTAATATGCGGTTTGAACTTGCATGTTTTTATTTGTCTATTTTCATGTGTTTTATATTGTGACATCTTTGTTTTGCTTGGATACAAATCTTTACTACGCAGTATGCTTGACAACTATTATATTTTTCTCTGCTATTTAGTTCTATGGAACTTATTCTTTATTATCGTCGAGGGCTGAAACTACTTTGTATAATATCAATGAGACATCAAACTACTCAGATATCTACTTCAAACAACCTCCGGGTTCCATGTCGGTTCTTTGGTGCTACTGCCGAACCTGAAAAGTACTAAGGTTTAAAGCATTACAGAACTGCAGCTTTTATACTATAAATGTCTTCATGTTTACTCGCCATCGTCGCTAGATTCATTCCAAACCAAAGCGTTTACACTTGGGTTCTTAGTGGTGTCGCGAAACCTGAAAAGTACTACGCTATGACAGCATTATTGACCTGAGTCTTGGATGAATTTAGTTAGCTACATTCTACGGTGATATTCTACAAACTCGTCATACAGGAAACTTCAGCTTTCTGCGAGATTTGAGTAATCTACTGATCAGTTGTCCAGTGAGATGGATCCTGGCGGAACAACGCTGTTATCTATTATCTATAGTAAATAATTTATTACGCTAAAAGGGAGAAAAGCATTCTTGTTTCAAGCGCTGTTTCCATTATTAGCGAGGAAAGAGTATTGACTAAATTAAGGGGACAGAGCACTATCCAACTTAGGAGGGTTGAGGTGCATGGAACGTTGCGGGAGCGCCTAAATTTAACTTATTTATTTGTACAGAGTTCAGTTCTCTGATTAATTAACCTTTGCTCGCTTTGGCTGAATTTATACATCAAATATAATGCGCAACTAAATTTTAGTTACGCATTCTACTAAGCTAAGGGGGCAACATTCCCTCTCCCTTTGGGGAGGGGTCCTATATAAAAAGTATTTATCGTATTAGGTTCTAGATTTATGGTTCAGGGATTTAAGGTTCTTTTAGGGAAATCCGTTCAGTTGACTTTTCATCAATCTCAATCTATTCTAAAAGAATTAGGGTTACTTATTTCTTGACGATTACAACTTAGGGTTCTCACTACTAGCGATCACTGGCCATACATATATTATAAGATCCGCTATTTTATTTAGTCATATATATTTGTAAGATCCGCTATTATTTTGTTAGGTAGGTTCTTTATATATTTAGTTTCCTTTAACTAGGTAGGTTAGGTTCTTACAATTTGGTGTCCGGTGACCAGGATAAGTTTAGTTCTAAGTAAATCAAATACTAGACGTGTATACCTAAAAGCCCTCTGTGTGTGTTGACACAAGTATATTTGTGTGACTCATCATCAAGATCAAACTGGGCATAGACCTGGGACAAGTCTAATTTGCTAAATTGCTGACCCCCATGTAACTTAGTGAAAAGCTCTTGAGCAGCTTGTAATAATCGGTAAATTTCACTGTCCATTCTGTTTTTACGCGTATGCTACAGAACGTGCTTTAAATAAAATTGGTTTAGCATTTTCTTTTATATTTAAACTGACTTTGTATTTATTAAATTTCCCCAACTCATCTGAAAATACTAAAGGATATTTAGTCTGTAACTCTTCTACAATTGTGTTGGCCTTTTCATTAAAATTAATCGGCAACATTTCCAATTTAAATAATGATATAAAATCCCGCCCCAATAGCGGAGGTCCGCCGTTACGTATTACGTACACCTGAAGCGGGTGAGTCTTACCCGCATACGTAAAACATTCAGAACTTTTGTGATTTTTAAAACCACACACTGAGCACTGCACTTTTTTGACACTTCCACTTTTAGAAATCTTGAACAACTGATCATCGGGGCTAGTCGCCTGCGCGGGCGCCCCGGCCGCCGCGGACGCCACCATCGCCACCTCGCGCGCGCTCCGCAAGCTGTCCGCCATTTCTACCGCCTTGGCGAGTGTCAATGACTGCAAACTTTTCGCGAATAACTTATCTCGCTCCGGTCCTGGCAACATGCCCATCAGAAAACGGTCGCGTAATGCCTCTTCGATGTTAAAAAATTGGCATTTAGCTGTAAGTCCACGAAGTCTTGCCGCCCACTGTGTGTAGTTTTCACCTAAATTTTGCGTCGCAGCGTAAAAATGATACCTGTCCCCAAAACCGCAAGTTTTTGGTGTAAAATGAGCATTCAGTAACTGAATGATGTCTTGATAAGGGACTTGACATATATCTTTAGGTAGTGCTAAATCCGCCGCGAGCCTGTAGGTACTTTCACTGAGTGCACTCAAAAAAATCGCTCGTTTCTTTTCGTCGTCCTTTACATCATTTGCAATGAACCATTGAGTGATTCTGCCTTCGTATGACGCCCACGTTTGAGTATTATGGTCAAAAGTACTCAAAATTACAAATTGAGCCATTTCACTTTTTTTTTACACTCACGATCGTGGGTAGTTACTCGTCGCCACTGTTATATATCGGAGGGATGGGTTAACGGAAACAAGGCGATTATTTGAGCTCTTTCAAGATGGCGTGATCGCAGCCACTCCTCTATATCTAGCTATGCATATACAACACGAATCCACGTGACCTGTGGAACAAATACGACGATGACATGTCAGAAGACATTTTACATTAAATTTGTGTCAGTTCAAGTAATTCGATCTTGAGGCGAATGAGGAGATGCATAAGCAGGCTTTGCTCTTGATCGAAGACATGTGCTACCTGATGTGCGACAGTTTGTTAGTCAGATTAGGAATGCCAGCACTAGATCGTGAAATGAATGATGCATTTAATTGAGGATTGGAGCGTGAACATTAATATGATCGACATAAATTAGACCAATCGGTTCAAACAAATGTACCCCTGTTGAACTCCTAACAGAAGGAAATCTATGATACATTAATGAAGGCCGTTGATGGTGGAAATGGTGGCTTATTTTTCCTGGATGCCCCCGGTGGAACTGGGAAGACATTCCTCATGACATTGATTTTGGCCACTGTTCGTGCGATATCCGACAATGCGTTAGCAGTTAGCAGCCACATTGTTAGAAGGATGTCGTACGGCTCATTCAGCGATAAAATTGCCATTAAACTTTCAAACTACTGAACAATCAACATGTAACATTGCGAAACACTCCGCAATGGCCAAAGTTTAGGTAGAGTCTAAAATCATCATCTGGGACGAATGCACAATAGCGCACAAACGCGCACTAGAAGCACTTGCCCGAACATTGAAAGATTTGCGCAATGACTCGAGATGTTTTGGAGGCACAATGATTTTACTGTCTGGCGATTTCCGCCACTGGCAGTAAGTCATTTCAAGATCGACTGCTGCCGATGAAATAAACGCTTGCCTCAAATCATCAAATCTGTAACGTTATGTAAAGAAACTTCAGCTGGCAGCTAACATGAGAGTTGCATTGCTGAACGATCCATCTGCTCAAGATTTCTCCAAGCAATGGCTGACTATCGGAAATCGAGCGGATTGATTTCATTTCCTCCGAATTTTTGCAACTTTATCACATCGAAATTCGAACTTTATAACTACAAAAATAAGGAACGGTTAATTGAGTGAGCGAGCAATTTTAGCAGCTAAGGATATAAATTAATTTAACTAAAAGGTATCACTACATTCATTGACTGTTAGGCGGTACGAAGTTCGCCGGGTCAGCTAGTACATGTATAAATCATAATTTAACAATGTAATATTCCAACTACGTTTTATTTACAATTTTAGTTTTGAAAGGAAATAGCAACGATAGAACAGTAGTCATGGCAACTTACATGTTTTCCAAAAGTAGTTGAGCTACTCTGTGTGGCGAGGGGCACACGGCCAGGGTGGGCATACCGGCGGCGGCGGGGAGCACGCCGGGCAGAGCGGCGGGCAGCGCGGCGAGCAGTGCGGGCACCTGCAGGAAGCGCGCCCACAGAGCCGCCAGCAACGCGCCCGCGCATGCCGCGCCGCCGCCGACACACGCCGCCCACCACAGCCTGCAACACAGCCACGGGAAGATCAGGCCACACTTCGCACAACACAAGGGTGCCAAGTGCGGTGCTAGATAGTTATGGGGCTATTGGCCAACCCCAGCTTTAAGCGGACCAGACACTATCAATAATACAATAGACAATACTTTTGTATGTGACAGACCTTCATTCCAACCATTACACTTTTAATATGTTGTCAATATTCTATCAATACTTGAAAATATTTTATTTTTTTTCTATCTAAATTTATTTATTTTCAGTTTCCCTTAAATATATAAATGTCAAATTATTGCTTATAAATAAAATAACATCTTGAAAATATTGTCAGTATTATTGATAGTGTCTAGTCCGCTTTAGAAGTTTTCAAGCCGCCTGTGAGGTCTCCATCATATTGACGACTCCCACCCGTCTATTGATAGCAGCCGGCACCAACGGTTTGACGTGATTTGCGATGAGATGTAGGAGGTCCGGACCGCCCCCTAAGCATAAAACATAAATAAAGCAAAATTCAGAATTTTACCATCTTATTGTAATTTTATGACCATAGACTTCTGTATTCCTGGAAACCTGTAATCTTTAATTATAAGTAAATTATTATATTCTGTTTTTTTTTCAAAATGTTTGGCTCAGTGATTCCGGAGACAAGGAGAAAAGGGTTAATTTTCGTATATCGATACTTCTGGGTTCAAAGGAAGTATTTTTTTTTTTTTTTATGGCAGAGGTGGCAAACGAGCAGACGGATCACCTGATGGTAAGTGATTACCGCCGGCCGCCCATAGACACCCGCAACACCAGAGGAGTCACAAGTGCGTTGCCGGCCTTTGATTTGGGAGTATGCCATTTAAACGCCATTTTGGCTAAAATGACTTATAAATGCCATCTTAATGCGTTTTTTGTGCTCTTTCGAACTGTATATTTAAAATCCTCAAATAAAAAAAAAAATGTTAGTTACGCCCCACTCGATCGGGGAAGATAAATATGATATTTTTGAATTTTTGGTGGTAAAGGATAGAATTAACGTTATCGGAAATTAAAAACAAAATTAAGCCAGATGTTCTTTGTTTCACGGAAACATTTATTAAACAGGGTGAGGAAAAGAGCATACACGTAAATGGTTTTGAGGTTGCAACGACATATTGTAGGAATAAAAAGCGAGGTGGTTCTTGCATTCTATTAAAAAAAGACATTGAATTTAAAAAAGTTTCTTGCTTTGATACACTGCAAATGTTATTTCATTTCGAATGCTGCTCTGTTAATTTGGTTAATAACAATATTATCATTATTTGCATATATAGAATTCCTTCAAAGTTGAAGCGACATTTTGACTATTTTTTTGAGCGACTAGACCTCCTTTTATATAAATGTATTAAAAATTATCAAAAGAAGAAAATTATAATTGCTGGGGATCTTAATATAAATATTTTAGATATCAATGCCCATGCTGTTCGACTTAGAGATATTCTTACAAAATATAATCTAATTAATCACATAACTGTTCCAACTAGAGGAAAATCTTGCTTAGATTTGATTATAAGCAATATTGATAATGTCACTGAATCTGTCATGCCACTTATGCTTTCAGATCATGATACAGCCCAAGTGATAATTTTTCCTTTGGAATACAAAGCAGTTACACCAAAATTTATTTTTAAAACAAAAAAAGAATACTCTCCGGAAAATATTGATATATTCAAAAAACATCTGAGAAGTGTAACATTTGCAGAAGTGTTTGAAAGCTCAGATCTTGATAGTGCATTTAACGCGTTTCATGAATTATTTTGTTTGCTCTATAAATTATGTTTTCCGCAAGTCAAGGTTAGAACCACTTTTTCAACTAAATTAAAATGGATATCACGGGGTCTCAAAAAAAGTTGTAAAACGAATAGAGCTCTTCGATATGCATATTACTCCAGTAAAACTGTTCAAGACAAACAAAAATACTTAAATTACAACAAACTTTTCAAAAAATGCATTATTCAGGCTAAAAGAAACGTAAATAAAAAATATATACAGAACAGTAAAAATGTCAGCAAAGCAACCTGGACTATTGTCAGAAATGAAACTGGCAAAACTATACCCAGTACAACTTCCATGAATAAAATTATACATAATGATACTATTATGGTTGAACCTCTGACAATTGCTAACTTTATTAATAATTATTTCATTAATCTGACTAATAACATAAATACAAACACTGACCCTCATAAAATTTATTCTAAAATAATGAACTCTATTTTTCTTACACCAATTGACCAAAGTTACATTACTAAGATAATATCCTCATTAAGAAATACTAAATCTGAAGGTTTTGACTCTATCTGTACAAATGTAATTAAAGAATGCAAGGAGGAGTTAAGCCCGATCCTAACATTTCTGGTGAATCTCTCATTTGAGACCGGGATATTTCCAAGCAAGTTGAAGCTAGCTGTGGTTAGACCATTGCTTAAAAAGGGCGACAGCACAGATATCGGTAACTACAGACCGATCACGTTACTGTCGGTATTTTCAAAAATCTTCGAAAAGATAATGCACAAAAAGCTGACAACATTTTTTGATCGTTTTAATATAATCAAAAATGAACAATATGGGTTTCAGAAAGCCAAATCTACCACTCACGCAGCTTTTCACTTGGTCAACAACATCATGCAAAGTGTTAATGACAACAAATTCACAACTGTCTTGTTTCTGGACATGTCAAAAGCGTTCGATTTCGTGTCTCATGAGATTTTGATACGAAAACTAGAGCAAAACGGTATCAGGGGACCTGCATCGAAGTGGTTAAGTTCCTACCTTAGAAATAGAGAGCAGTGTGTAGAGGTGACACAACTTGATAAGAGGAATAACTCTGTAACTCATAGGTCAAATTACAAAGAAAATTTATTTGGAGTGCCTCAAGGAAGTGTACTGGGCCCTCTCCTATTTTTAGTGTACATAAATGACCTACCAGATGTTACACACCATAAAGTTATAATGTTTGCCGACGACGTGTCTGTGATAGTAACAACCGATAGAACATCATCTTTGGAACAACACAAAACTGACATCAAAGACACACTGACATTAATAATAGAATGGCTAAATAAGAACAATCTCCAGATAAATTTAAGTAAAACCAATATAATTAATTTTAATAACTTCAAACATCAATCAATTACTATGACATTTAATGGACATATACTACAAGATGCAAACAGTGTGACGTTTTTAGGACTAATTATAGATAAGAAATTCAACTGGCACGAACAAATAGATAAGGTGTGTAATAAAATCTCTAGGTTTTCCTATGCTCTCTATAAATTGTCAAATGTAGCAAGTAGGAGCACAGCTATCACAGCCTACTTTGCCTACGTTGAATCGGTTCTCAGATACGGGCTCTTGGTTTGGGGAAACAGCTCTGACATAGAAAGAGCATTTGTAGCACAAAAACGATGCATACGGGCCATATGCAACATCGCACCTGATGTTTCGTGTAAGCCGTATTTTGAGTCCCTGAAGGTGTTACCTTTACCATGCTTATATATATTTGAAGCCTGCAATTTCGTGAAACAAAACTATAATATATTCACTGAACTCAAAGCAGTTACCCAAAGAAACTTGAGAAACACCAGCAAGCTAGTTCTAACAACTGTACCAAAAACGAAACGTTTCAAGAACAACTGTTATGCTATGTCACAGATTTTATGTGTAAAACTATTTACAATAAAATACCTGAATCTATAAAATTACTACCGCTTAACAGGTTTAGAACGGTTCTGCGGAGATGGTTAATTGAAAATCGGTTTTATTCCGTCAAGGAGTTTTTGGAATGCAGAAAACTGCCTTCTGTAACTAATAATTGATTGTGTATGAAACTCTCTTTGACATTAGATTCTTGTAAATGTTATCAAATTGACATCTTAGTTTATGAATTTCACTGAATTGACATCTTAAAGCTTTAAATGTATTAATATTTCCGCTGAATGTATTATTAATTTCATTTGTGTATTTCTTATAATATTATTTCTAATGATTCTATTTCTGTGGATCTTATTTGCATGCTACTAGTAAATAGCTAAACAGACTTGACCACTGTAATTTAACAAACATCTGACATGTAAAATACTCTGTTTAATGGCAAATAAATATTATTATTATTATTATTATTATTATTTTCTTCATTATTCGCAAATTAAATAGTTGTAACTGCTATAAAATGAAATTTAAGACTTTTACACCCAAATTAGTAACTGCATTCTACAACAACTTGACTTTTACACCACCAGACATTCCAGCCATTTAACTTTTTAACAGGTATAAGTTGATGTATTCGCACGACAAAAATACAACTTGGCATCTATGCTTATAAAAACATCTGTATTTCTTTTTAATTTGACTTATATAACCTAAAAGTTATAAACTTTTTCCCTTGTTTAAGTAGTCTACCACTATATTTTATGTTGTCTCTTTCTTGAACGCGAGATACTGCGTGCGCGGGCGGGGAGACTTGCGCTAGCTTAGTATTCCTTTTAATATATCACGCTATTAAAAACAGATTTTGTAGTTGATCTGATATCTTTTTTGATATATTTTAGACATTTTTATATTATTGTGTGGATTTTAGAGAGTCTGTATTTTTTCTTCCTATTACTAATTAAAATTGCCTTTTGAAAATAGTAATTAATCTGGGCTGTGTTCTTTACTTTTTTTGTTTTCTACTTATTACTTATTACCTGAAGTGTATTACGTTGAGCTCAAAGATCGTTTGGTTATTGTTAATTCTAAAGATTGTTTACGATAATAAAAGTAACATTATCTAAGTGGGAATAAACAAAAATATTTTATGAAAGGGCTTATTCAGTAAATTTTAAAAAATGCTTGTGATTATTAGATAAAAGTTGAAAAATTTGATCTCGGGAAACCTTCCCGAGATCAAATTATTGTTATTATTTCTATTATTGTGATTAATGGTTAGATTTTGGTTGAAACATTTGATGTTGATCTCAGAAAGGCTGTATTGATTTTTTGTAAGGGATTCAAAGAAACGTGTCAAAACAAAGACAAAAACGTTTAGAACGTTGTAACTACTTATAAGATGAGACACAACAATCCAAAATATGATGTAAGAAATAAATGTAAGATTTTCTATGTTGGATTAGAATTACTAATAAAGATACAGATATGAGGCAAGTGATCGTTTTGTTTTGAATAGTAAAGTAAGGTAAACACTATTGGTAAGGACTGTAAGCGTTAGTTAAAAACGAACGCATTATTGATTTAATTTAGGAATTGATGTTTTGTAGTTATTTTAATTCGGAAGCTAGCAACATTGTTATTTCCCTCGAATATGCTTTTTGACTTCGCTAGTTTTTTTATCTATGGTTCTACTGATTGATTCGAATGTGGTTAACGGCTGTGTGAACTGAGATATTTTGTTGAGTTTTGGAAAAATATATGAATTAGAAGAGAAATGCGATTTTTATATACTCCTATCGTAAGTGCCTTTCAAACTTCAGAAGTGCGAATGAATTCATTGCCGGCAGAGATATCAACGAAGAATACCTAAGGTCAGACTACTTTATTTTGTTTCAACGACATTATTCTCATCCCTGGATATCAAAACTTCACTAGTTTTCAGTGAAAAACAATAAACTGTGAACATTTCGCTGCGTTTATTTGGTGTTTTAATTTTATTTTTGCGATAATTGTAACGAAATAGTGATGTAAAAGTGATCTGTTTCAATTTCTTTCAATTTGTTTCAACTGCCAAACGAAAGACTTCTACGTTTCTGCAAAGATTGCACAATATCGGCGTTTATAGATATTATGTGTTACTTACTTATGTGTAAATAGTTACTTGTTACTTATCCAAAACGTGTTACAAGTGAGAATACTTCAAAATAATTAGTGGATTTCCTTTCTTGTTTATTTCTGGTTAATTTAAGGTGCATTTATTTTAAATATTATTTAAGTGTGTGTAAAATGTAGTTAGATATTAAATAATTACGGGTGATATTTAAATATTTAAGGTAAAATACGATTGTGTGTACATATAGATAGGTAATATTTTGTTTTCTCAATTTAATAAAATGGGAAAGTCTCGTCGCAAACGAGAAAATAGTACGAGTGATAGTAGTGAACCAAGTGATTTTGAAAACAGGTCTCGCTCAAAAAAAATTAAACGTAGGAAACGTATTTCACGACGCAAAGATAGTAATAAAGTACGTGATTCGGAACAAGCTTCTTTTTCGACCAGTTCGTGGGTAACTGAAAAAATTAATGAAAATCATACTTCAACGTTGCCGACTTGCGCTATGATAAATCAAACTAACGAACGTAACGATAGTCCAGTTGAAAAGCAGCAATCGCATTTACCTGCGATTTCACACAACTGTGTTACACCTCATTCATTCGCTGAAATAAATAATGCTGGTATGATGAATATTCCTCGGGATACTAATGTAAATTTTTGGGCACAAAATAATTTTCCGGTGTCGTTTAGTGTAGTCCCGGAATTCGACCCCAGTGATAATAGTCAAACTATTGAAAGCTGGATCAATAAAGTAAATGAATGCGCACAGATTTACTGTTGGAATGATCGTCAAATATGCCACTACGCGTTGCCCTAACTGAGCGGACTTACTAAGAAGTGGTACCAAGGGTTGCCATCTGTACTGTTTTCTTGGACGGAATGGATTCACAAGTTAAAATTAGCGTTTCCATCTAACGAGAATTACGGTGATCTTTTAACATCAATGTTAAAAGTCCGATGTAAATTTGGGCAGCCTTTAGAGCACTATTATTACGATAAAATGGCACTGTTAAATAAATGTGAAATCTCAGGAGCTAAAGCTGTAGGCTGTTTGGTTCATGGTATTGATGACAAGTTTATAAGAATGGGTGCTGGTGCCTGTATGTTTGGTGAGCCCGAACAGTTGCTTAATTATTTTCGGACAGTGTCACAAAATGAAAATAATAGTTCGACACAAAGCCATCGTGGTTTCAAAAATAGTGTTCAAAATAAATTTGTAAATAAATCTAATGACGTTCAGAGGACCGGTACAGGTGGAATCCCACAAATTCGTTGTTTCAACTGCAACGAATTAGGACATATGTCTTAAGTGTAACAAACCTCTTAAAAGATGTGGTTTATGCTTTAAGTTAGGACACGATACAAAAGATTGTCGCAAAAGAAATCAAGGAAATGGTAGTGAAAATGACAAGGTAGTGGAAAATAATAAAGCTGTTTTATGTGTAAAAGATCAAAGTACGGATAATGAAACATTTTACAAATCAGTAAAAGTTAATGGTATAGAAAAAGAAGCGTACATAGATTTAGGAAGTAAATGTACTCTTATCAGGGAGAGGGATGCAAAGGAGGTTATACGGGAATGGGATATTTGTGCTACAACGATTCTACAAGGATTTGGTAATTCTACGGTAAAACCGTTAGGGAGAGGCTTGGCTTTAATCGAGATAGGAAACGTAAAAGCAGAAATTGATTTACTAGTAGTGCCTGATCAGTTTTTACAAACGGCAATATTGATTGGTCATACATTTACTGAACGACCAAATGTGATTATGTTAAAGACAAATGACGAATTAATTTTTGTACAGTCGCCGGAATGTGAAGATGAGGACCTTAAACTAAAGTTGTATGTTGATGATGAGTGCACTATAGCTGCTCATTGCACGCAACCAGTAAACGTTAAAACAGGGGATGATTATTCTGGGGGCTTATACATTCAGTATAGCCACCGACATGGTTTAGATAAAGACTACATTATTTTGCCAGGAATATACAACTTTGAATTCGGAAAAGGGTACGTAATGCTGAGCAATGTAATGGATTGCAATATGAAATTAATTGGGGACATGTTAATAACTAGAGGGCATAAATATACGGAAATAAATACTGAATACGTTGGCATAACTAAAGAAACGAAAACAAATAGGTACGAACCATTGCCACTTGATGAAATAAAAGTAGGGATAGAATTAAATAACGAAGAACAAAAAAGTTCTATGCACTCTTAGAAAAATACAGAGATTGCTTTGCACTGAATCTAAGTGAGCTAGGGAAAACAAATTTGACAAAAATGCACATCAACCTTACTGATAATGTCCCAGTAGTCCATAATCCTTACAGAATGTCACAGAGCGAAAAAGAACAACTTTCGGTCATAATTGAGGATCTTTTGTCGAATGATATCATAAGAGAAAGTACCTCATCCTATTCGAACCCAGTAATACTTGTTAAAAAGAAAAATGGCGAAAAACGTTTATGCGTCGATTACAGGGCTTTGAATAGGAAGACGCTTAAGGACAAATATCCTCTACCTCGCATCGAGGATCAGTTGGATAGTTTAGGCGGTAACAGCTTGTTTACTTGTCTTGATTTGGCGTCTGGTTACTACCAGGTGTCAATGAGTGAGGAAAGCAAACATCTTACGGCTTTTGTGACTCCAGATGGATTATTTGAGTACAATCGAATGCCGTTTGGTTTAAGTAATGCCCCGAGCGTATTTCAGAGAACTATTAATTTGATGCTGAGGGGTTTCAGTGGAAAACTTGCACTGGCGTATATGGATGTTTTTTTTTTTTTTATGTGATAGGTGGCAAACGAGCAGATGGATCACCTGATGGTAAGCGATTACCGCTGCCCATGGGCACCCGCAACACCGGAGGAGTCACAAGTGCGTTGCCGACCTTTGAAATGGGATGGGGGATGGGGGAATGGGGAGGGGGAGGGGGGGTTGGGCCTCCGGTACCCTCACTCACTCGGCGAAACACAACAAACGTTGCTTCACGCCGGTTTTCTGTGAGGCCGTGGTATCACTCCGGTCGAGCCGGCCCATTCGTGCCGAAGCATGGCTCTCCCATGGCTCAAAAAGTAAGTAAGTTGTAAGTTGCTTCTCGTGACATAATGGAGGGGCTGGAAAAATTAGAAAAGGTTTTTCAACTAATCCGCTCAGCGAACCTTACCCTGAATCTGAAGAAATGTAGTTTCTTCCAAACCAATATTAATTATCTTGGGTATGAGATCAGCTCGGAGGGCATTCGTCCAGGTTTATGCAAAATACAAGCAGTTGAGAATTTTCCATTGCCCAAAAATGTGCATGAGATCCGTCAATTTATTGGCCTCACAAGTTATTTTCGCCGCTTTATTGAAAATTTTTCGATAATAGCAAGACCTTTAACTGCTCTCACAAAAAAAGACGCATCATTGGTTTTTGGAGACGATCAAATAAATGCGTTTAACAAACTTAAGGAAAAGTTAAAAAGTCGGCCTGTGTTAGCGCTATATGACCCGAGTGCTGAATTAGAAATTCATACTGACGCCAGTAAACTGGGCATAGGCGCGATTTTATTACAACGTGATAATGAGGATAAATTGCACCCTATCGCTTACTATAGTCGCCAGACGACTATGGACGAAAGTAAGTTTCACTCTTACGAGCTCGAAACTCTTGCAGTAGTCGAAGCTCTAGGGCGATTTAGAGTATACTTATTGGGAAAGTCATTTAATGTTGTCACTGACTGTCCTGCAATTCGAAGTACGATGACCAAAAGAGATTTACTTCACAGGGTAGCGAGGTGGTATTTAGTGATGCAGGAATATGATATTACGGTAGAGCATCGAGATGGCGCAAAAATGGCGCACGTTGATGCATTGTCGCGTAACCCAGTTGAAACCGCAGTGCCTCGTGAACTTAAGGATGTTTTCGAAATCTTGCGCGTAGATGATGATGTTTGGTTGCAAACAGTCCAAGAACAGGATTCTGAATTGCAAAGAATTAAAAATATCCTGACGGACCATGCGACTAAAGGCGTCGTCGAGATTCATAAGAATTACACTATTAAAAATGGAAGATTATATCGAATTATAGAGAAAAACCGGGAAGTAAATTTAAAGTGGGTTGTGCCAAAGTCTGTCAGATGACAAATCGTTCGCATGAATCACGACGACGCTTGACATTTAGGTTTCGACAAAACCTATGAGAAAATAAGTCACGTATATTGGTTTAAAAAGATGAGACGATTTATTCAAAAGTATTGCCGGTCATGTTTGAACTGTGAACATAGCAAAACTCCAACTGGACCAAAGGAAGGCTTTCTGCATCCTATTCCTAAGGTTAGTAAACCGTTCGATACGCTCGCTACATACAGATCATTGTAGTCCATTTCCGTTAAGCAAAAAGAAAAATTGTCATTTACTTTGCATAATAGACGCGTTCACTAAGTTTATATATATTAAACCGGTGAAAAATCTAAAAAGTGGTACGACGATTCAAGTATTCAACGAATATTTTGCACTCTTTGGAGTGCCGCGACGTCTGATATCGGACAGGGGAACTAGTTTCACTAGTAAAGAATTCGAGGACTATTTAAGGGAAAGGGGGGTAAAGCACATTTTAAACGCGGTAGCTACACCCAGGGCTAACGGCCAAATTGAAAGGTACAATCGTACAATCGTAGATGCCTTGACTGCAGCTAACCACGACAAGCCAGAAAATCAATGGGATCTTGCTTTGCCCCAAATACAATGGTCTCTAAATAATACCGTCAATAAAACGACAGGGCGCACACCTGCTGAGGTATAATTTGGAATAAGACCTACAGGAATTTCGGACAGTTTTCTAAATCCTATCGTAGCGGATGTACAGAATGAACAGGTAGACGTTGAGGAGGTGCGCGATGAGGTGAACAATAGGATTTTGATTAGTCAAGCAAAACAAAAGGCCCGGTTTGATAAGGTGCGTAAAAGTCCCAAAACATATTCAATAGGTGATTTAGTTCGCGTAGAAAGGGAAGCCCGTACGGATCCTGGGAACAGTAGAAAATTATTAGGTACCTAAATGCAGTGGGCCATACAGAATTACTAAGGTGCTAGGAAATGACCGCTATGAAGTAGAGGATACGATGATAACTAAAAAAGAGGGCTCAAAGATGTACAGGGGCACGTACTCCGTTGATAAGTTGCATCCATGGCTTGTCTTTAGTAATGATGTGATTTCTAGTGATTCGGATTCAAGTGAATAAAACATAAAGTAAGTCAATTAGGATTAGTGTTTGTTTTCTAAACTTAGGTTGAATTAAATTGAAGTGCCTTTTTGTTAAGCGATATGATTTACACATTATTAAATTAGTAGCGATAAAAGTAATAATGAATTTATACTTAGTGAGAGTCATCTATATGTAAAAGAGAAAATTGATGAGTAATTGAAGTAGAGAATTATTTAAAAGTTAAGAGAGACACACACACACACACAGAGAGAGAGAGAAAGAGACACCGAGAGAGAGAGAGAAAGAGAGAGAACTAAAATATGAAAGTATAGATTTTACGAGTGAGTCATCTGTTTGTGAATGCAGACGGATGATGTAGATTTTAAGAGAGAGTAATCTGTTTGCGAATGCAGATTGATGATGTAGATTTTAAGAGAGAGTCATCTGTTTGCGAATGCAGATGGATGATGTAGATTTTAAGAGAGATTCATCTGTTTGCGAATGCAGACGGATGATGTAGATTTTAAGAGAGAGTCATCTGTTTGTGAATACAGATGATGATGTGTATTTTAAGACAGACTCATCAGTTTATATACAAATTAATGATGCAGGATTTCAGAGTGATTAACTATTATGGTATGTTTATGTTTAACTGTTAATCTATGTATATAATATAACTGATAATCTATGTATTTAATCTAACAAACTTGCAAATTTAGGCAAGTAATGAAGAAGTAGACTATGTTTAAATTATTATTTTTGTATATTTTCTAGGCTTACTCATTAATGTTTATTAGTGTTATATTTACATGTTTTAGTGTTATTTTATTACTAAATTCACCTCAATTGTAAATGTAAATAGATTTCTTTAAAGGTATATATGTTATCTTATAGGTATGTTCAAACGCGTGGTCGCGTTTGATGTCAGGATAGCCGAGTGTAAGCGTTAGTTAAAAACGAACACATTATTGATTTAATTTAGGAATTGATGTTTTGTAGTTATTTTAATTCGGAAGCTAGCAACATTGTTATTTCCCTCGAATATGCTTTTGACTTCGCTAGTTTTTTATCTATGGTTCTACTGATTGATTCGAATGTGGTTAACGGCTCGGCTGTGTGAACTGAGATATTTTGTTGAGTTTTGGAAAAATAGATGAATTAGAAGAGAAATGCGATTTTTATACACTCCTATCGTAAGTGCCTTTCAGGACTGACTCGGTGGCTAAGTGGTTAGCGATCCTGACCTCTGATCCGAGAGTCGTGGGTTCGATCCCCACACAGGGCAAACTTTTCTGTGATGAGTAGAATCGTTTGCTCTGAGTCTGGGTGACTTATATCTATATATGTATGTATTTAAAAGTATATGTGTATGTATATCAGTCTCTGGTTCCCAAGATACAGGGAATCCTAGTTTGGGGCCAGATGACCGTGTAAGATTTGTCCCAGATATTATTATTATATTATTATTAGATAAGTAGGATCTAGTTTCCACTAAGTACTTCAAAATTTGCAAGCTTCAAATATGCTCACAGTTTTTTGTGCTCAAAGAAAGTAATAAAAATTTCAGGGACACTAGCTTAAAATTATCATTCTTTGTCTATGGATGGAGTCCTTAAAGCATCTTGTAGTACTTAAATAATTTGAAATTTATTTGTGTTCATTTTTGGGTTCCGTACCTCAAAAAGAACAAAAGGAACCCTTATAGGATCGCTTTGTTGTCTGGTCCGACTGTCTGTCTGTCAAGACACTTTTAATCAGGATCGCGTGGAGATTGAAATTGGAAACTTATATCAAATACTCAAGCCTGCAATCCCTTGAAGCTGTGAAAAAAATAAACTTTTATGGCAACGCAATAAAAAGATACGGCCGTTTTTCCTGAATATTTGGACACTCGCATGGGAATCAAAACCTACAGGGTACTTTCCGTAGACCTAGAATCACGTTTGGCAAGAAGCAATTTCTTATAGCACAAGTAACGGGAAAAGTCCGAAAACCGTAAATTTTTAGTTACATGACTTGCCGCTTGCAAAGAAGTTTGTTAGTTTTCAGCTTCAGTGGACTGCAGGCCTGAGTATTCGGTATAAATTTCAAGGCCTCTGTGATTATGAATCGATACGGAATCTTTGGTGTGCGAGTTCGACTCGCACTTGACCGGTTATTAAGCGCAAAATAACTAACTAAACGCAAAAAAAGCAGTAACTATTTTGAAAGGTGGCCTTTACTTCCTAATATTGTTGTACAGGAGCAAAATTTAGGGGTGTAAATGACATTCAGATTCAAATCACAGGGGCGTATAACACATCTATTTTCTAAACTATTGAACTTATCTAAAATGTTATGAAACAGTAATACGCATGCTACGATTACAAGTTTTTTGGTACAGGAATCATTGTTGTAACTTGAAAAACAAAAATAATATATGCAAAAAATTAAATAAAAAAGTATTTTTTGGCTCTCCTGAAAAGTTCTACTTTGGCGTTTACGCCGTTTGAACCCAGAGGTATCGATATTTTCTTAAATCATTGTGATAATTACATATAATAATAATATTTATTACAACGAGCCATTTCATTCGATATATCACACGGACCACGGTACAATTTGCATTTTTTTTAATATTCTTGCTCTTATAATACAAGCAGAGATTTTTTTCTATGCCTACGCTTTCAAAATTCATTTATTTAGGTTACATACACGTCTGTGTTTGGGTCACAGAAATTTTTAAGTGTATTAAGTTTCAACTTAATCGGTCCAGTAGATTCGGAGAAAATTGGCTGTGTGTGATAGACAGACAGACAGACTGACACACGAGTGATCCTTTAAGGGTCCCTTTTTTCCTTTTGAGGTACCGACGTAATCCTAAAAAAGAAGCTTATTATAAAATATCTACCAGTTCGTGAAACAAAATTTATACTACTAAGAAATAAAACTTACTGATCAAAATAATAGGGTGAAGTCAAATATTTGAAACCATGTAGAGTGGTTACTTTACAGAACTGCTTGATCCCTCTTTTCATTTCAGGTGTATTTTTATAACCCCTAACTACTTAACAATCAGTAGATACAACCTCTGGGTCTGAACTAGTGACTACTGAATACATTCTTTCAGCACTCCCAGTGAGTGCCAGTGTTGACGTTGATAATATCTGCTCGTATCGTGTAGATACCTGGGGTGATCGTTAGAACTAACGACCTGCGTTATACAGTGTAGGAAATATAAGCAAACAGTCACATATACTCGTAGTTACTAGCCAGCAAACATTTTGTCCGATCATGGTCAATTTCCTAAAAAAATCCATAATAAAAAAACTATTTCACTTCACTTGTATAATTTTTCAATTTATTTTTTAATATGCACTATGGACATATATTTTTAACGTTAGATGTGTTTTTATTAATAATCATGTGTCTTTAAAAGCTTTAAAAAATGATTATTTGAATAATAATCCGTGTTTACTGAAAAAATATGATTTTTTATATTGATTTTTTTTAAGTTGAAAGAAACAGTTAAGACCGCCTACCTACCTGTATAACTTTTTTTCATGTACAATTTATTGTTTTTTTCCTATTTTATGTTGTGCAATATAATATTTTCAAATTAAACCAACTAAACAAAATAATATACGTACGTTTTTCGATTGGCTTGATTTGGTTTATATTAAGAGAATCAATAAACTAATTAATTACTTACTGACATTATCTGCCAAGAAGTGTTACAGAGTTACATAGGTACAATGAGCAAAGTTATTTTTTGCTGCGAGTGCTGACTTTTAAACTGACGAGATATAAAATAACTATTGCTCTTGTATGAAACACTAGTTATTTGTTCAACAAGTGAGCAAAGTTATTTATTACTCCGAGTGCTGACTTTAAATCACGAACTAGCGAAGTAGTCTAGAATTGAATCACGAGCGTAGCGAGTGATTCTAATATAGACTACTGAGCACAGTGAGTGATTTAAAGGCATGTGATATAAAAATAACTTGCTCTCGTGTTAAACATACAACTTTTCACCTCGACCATCGACAAAAGTTAAAACGTAGTTGATTAAATTCTCTTAGAAGACAATATGGTTTTTATTATAATGTTTTTAATTTAGAGGTTGCGTTCGGAAACTGCGCTACTTGTCATTTTTATGAAAACCTAAGATGAAAACCAAACATGATATTTTTAAGTAAGCGATATTCATGTTTACTGGTACATATTTCTTTTAAATATTACGTCTTTAAAAATGCAATAGCAAAATTTATAAACCTAAATTTCATTAAATAACAGACATTTTGTGCCTATGAGTTAAATTGCTAGGCCAAAATAAGTTTCTGAAGGAATTATCGCCCATATTTTTTTTAGCGCTACGCAAAAGATGGTGTTCGAAATCGAATCGAATCAGTTTTTCTCACGCTCGCAGCAAAAACCGTTTTTATTTTGAGTTTTAAGGGACCAAAGGCACCCTTTTCGTGCTGGAGAGGTGAAAACAATTTTTCATCACCTCTATCAGCGAGAAAAGTTTTAAAAGTTTTTATTATATTTTGTGCCTATGAGTTTAATCGTTAAGCCAAAATGAGTTTCTAAACGAACCATCGCCCATGTTTTTTCAGCGCCGAGTAATTCCAAAAGGTGGAGTTCAAAATTAGAATAAAAGAGAATACGTTTATTTATCGATATAATACAGAAGAAGAAACCATATTATTTATAATATTATACAACTTAACTACACAACTAGTTACTATAAACAATATAATTCATTTTATTCTCTGTACTATGCCAATAACAGAGCTTTACCTCAGCATATTGTTGCAGTGAAAATCATAGCAACACTGATTTTCCGTCTTAATCTTAATTCGAATCCCTTTAACTCACGCTCGCAGCAAAAAGCAATTTTGCTGCAAGTTTTTTACGCGCCGTAAGTACCCTTTTCGTGCTGGAGAGGTGAAATATATCGCTTTTTGTTCAACAAATGAGCAAAGTAATTTTTTGCGAGTGTTGACTTTAAATGACGAACTAGCGAAGCAGTCTAGAATTGGATCACGAACAGAGTGAGTGATTCTAGATATAGACGACTAAGCACAGTGAGTGATTTAAAGGCACGAGACATACAACAACTATTGGTCTCGTGTGAAACACTCTTGTGAAACATACAACTTTTCACCTCTACCAGCGAGAAAAGTTTTATAGTTTATAAGTAAGAATATTTATTTTTTATTTAGATGTTGCGTTCGGAAACCGTACTGCTTGATATTTTTATGAAAAAATAATAATTAAAAGAGATATTTTTAAGTAAGCGATATGAATGTTTACTAGTATCTATTTTAAATATTCCGTCTTTAAAAAAGTAATGACACAATATAAATATAAACTTAAATTTCAGTAACAAACATACGACATTTTGTGCCTATAAGTTAAATCGCCAAAACGGCCAAAAAGGCCAAAATGAGTTTCTGGACGAACTATCGCCCATTATTTTTCAGCGCGCAGTCAAAAGGTGTTCGAATAATTTTTCTCATGCTCGCAGCAAAAAGCGATTTTGGTTCGAGTTTTTACTCAGCAAATGCACCCTTTTCGTGCTGGAGAGGTGAAAACAAAATTAAATCATTCTGCATTCACCCTGTATAGCCTATGTAGTCTTACTCTCTCTCACTTTCACTCTAAATTCCCTAACCCCGCACGCTGCCCGACCACCGACCAGCAATACACCCACGTAGGCGACTAACACTGAATGAGTAATAAGTACCAATTGACCGCATGTTGATTCTATCAAAAACCATTAGTAAAATAGCAATCAAGTCGCCATTATACGTGGAAACCGAGGGAGTGTTTATCGGATCAATCAACTAGTCGAGTCGATTGACTTTGAACGAAACTGCGGTTTCACCAAGAGCGAGATTATACGTCCGATATCAATATCGGTGTCGGGTGGCGTGTCGGACCCCGTGAGCACGATAACTTTTGTAAGTGCTATATTATGGATGTATAAATATGTTCCCTGGAGGTGTGAACTCAACGAACTGTCTAGGCCAATCCTCTTACATATCTTATTCCCATAAATATAATGAGTTCATTCTATTTTGAACGACTTTCGAACTGTCAATATCGTTAACAAATATATTTATCGGTATCTATAGCATCGGTGTACGGAAAGCGTAAAAAACGGATCGCATTATACCTATCGGGCCGGACAGTGGGCAATAGATCTAAGCCCTGCGCACACTGGGCGTATAATCTAATCACACTGTGATCCCGCCTAAACGATTTGAAAAAGCAAAATCCTAATTTTTATTTTATTTAAATTAAGCATACAAACAGATTACAGTCATTAAGCGTATTCACTTAATTATAACATCGAGATTGGTCAGACTGTAGTCCAGCAAAAGTATGCAAGTGGAAAACATTAAGGTAGGACAAACGAGATTACAGGTTTACTTTGCGAGAACAATGCAATACAAATGTTGGTAATTAACACTAAACAAGTTGTTTTTTACCCAACAAGCAAAATAATCCTATAAAGAAAGATTTTAAGTCTATTATTATTATTAATAATAAATCTCTTATAAAGGCACTGTTGTAGACTCTTCTATATATAAAAAAATTTCACGAGCCTTAACATACTTAGGAGCATTCGTTTTATATATTAGACTTATAGTTCGCTATAAGATTAACGTAAAGGACAATTATAGGACACAAGAGCATTTGCTTTTTTATTTACGTGTAGTTGGCTACAAGATTATCATAAAGAACATTTATAAGAATATTAGTCCCGAGAAAAATTATGATCCTATAGCAGCATTTCGTAAGAGAACAAGGTTTTATAATATACCTACTTAGCTGAGATCACTGCAAGTTTACGCCACTATAGTCTTGTTCAAGATTCTTATACGTGTAATATTACTTAATAAGAACATTATAAGAGCAAAATAGTTTAAAAACTACTAGATCAATCACTTTATAGGTAAACGTCAGCCATTTTGTCAAGATTCAATTGTTACGACATAACCAAGCAGCCAGGATCCTGCATCAAGAGATCGCTCTAAAGTATGGCTTTATAGCTCGGCGGTTGCCATATTACAAGTACACGCCGGAGTCGGTTCTCGAAAACGACCGCGCCAAGCTCTACTGGGACCGAGACATCATCACGGACAGGTCTATTGATCATAATAGACCTGATATCGTGTTGATGGATCGGACGCAGTCAAGGGTGTTTTTGGTGGATATCACTATTCCACACGATGAAAACCTCGTGCAAGCCGATGCCGACAAAAGTTTGCGGTACCTTAATCTGGCGCACGAGGTTACGGATATGTGGCAAGTGCAATCCACTGAAATCATTCCTGTAGTCCTGTTCCGTTAGTGGTTCGATCCCAGTTGACTTGGATCGTAACCTTAGACAGCTGGGACTTCGAGGCAAACCGATAATAGCGGCTATGCAAAAGGCAGTCCTCCTCGACAACGCCCGGATTGTCTGACGCTTTCTCTCCTCGTCGCACTGACCTCCAGCCGACTGTGCTTCTGCTGGAGTAGCTCCTGCCACTTCGCCAAGCGCGAAGTGAGCAGTGTAGCGAAAGCTTATATTGGACATCGATCCTGATCTCTGATCCGAGAGTCGTGGGTTCGATCCCCACACAGGGCAAACTTTTCTGTGATGAGCAGAATTGTTTGCTCTGAGTCTGGGTGTATTATATCTATATATGTATGTATTTAAAAGTATAATAATAATAATAATAATTATTATTATTATTATAAAAGTTTGCCCAATTGCAGAATTGTTTGCTCTGAGTCTGGGTGTATTATATCTATATATGTATGTATTTAAAAGTATAATAATAATAATTATAATAATAATTATAATTATAATAATAATTATTATTATTATTATTACATACATATATAGATATAATACACCCAGACTCAGAGCAAACAATTCTGCTCATCACAGAAAAGTTTGCCCTGTATGGGGATCGAACCCACGACTCTCGGATCAGAGATCAGGATCGCTAACCACTTAGCCACCAAGTCAGTCACATAAGATGTGGATGTCTGTAATTGGCCTTCTATTTTATGTGTTAATTTTGTAAGTTTCATGTACTATGGCTGTTGATGTCCCAATAAACCTAAAATAAATAAATAAATACATATATTATTTTAAGAAACCGGCGCAAATCTACACCCATTACAGATTTTGGGTAACACTTAATGAGTATTTTTCCAAAAACAGTCGGCATCAAAAATACAATCATCTTATGATCGAATTAAAAAAAAGGAATTAAAACATTAGTAGGCATATTTCACGGGGAACCCTATTAAATTATGTTAAAATGGAGGCGAGTTTTCTTGACTAAAACTGTTACAAGTACTAATGTAGCTATTATGATTTTATAAAGTACTTAATGCAGAGCATTTTTAAAACATGGCGGATCGTATAAAAATGGCGAATATTCGTAAGAATTTGTGAAATCTATTTTTTTCAATACTATTTTTCAAAGGGCGTTAAGTAATTAGGGAAATTCTGGTACACATTAACAGTAAAAATGGCTTCCCCACAAGTTAACACATTATATTTACAAAGTATTTCTAGTTATGTTGCACATCAATATGAATAATAGTAATATAAATCGTCCTTAGGTTTTTATTGTACTTATATAACATAAGCACAAGGCAATCGGCCAAAACCAACACCAAAAATATCACTGTCACTTTGTAAAATGTATTTATAACTGGTAGCTAAGTAAATTACTAGTACAATAAACACGATTAAAATACTTCCCTTAGACGTTCTTGTGATTGCTACGATAAACATTTAAACACAGTATCTACTGTAAACCTTTTTTTCACGTGTAAACCTTTTTCATATAAGTAAAAGTGTTTGAAGTGTTATTTAAATGAAACGAAGCAGTGTTATTTTCTTTTCATTCATGTAATTCATATATTTCTGAAATTTTCTTACGTCTACTAATGTAATGTAACCGTTTGTTTACAACTCTCTTAAAATAAAAGTTTAATTTATTTAAATTAATGGGACTATAGGTCTATTTGTTAAGAAAATTTGTAACTATGTTTAATTACGACTCCTTGTTCCTTAATAAAGAAAATAAAATAAAGATTGCACCGGTAAGATACTTAGGTCAGATTCTAATAAAAGCGTTTGTTCTTGTAATCGTTAGTGTACACTCTTTGATTATTTACTGTCTATAGCGCTCTTTCAAGTATATTATAGGACGTAATAAAATTCTGAAAGATAATTATAAGACTGTTATAGAAATAGATGCTCCTATAACTGCGCCCAAATCCAGGTTTATAGTGACCCACAATCATCTTATAAGTAAAAAAAATGGTCTTGAGAACGCTATAAGCACTGATTTTGCTAGTTTTTTGGAATTATTAGTAAAGAATTTGACGAAATATTTAAGAGTAAAACTGTCAACTTTAATGAAAAATTTAAGTTTAGTGATTGGGCAACAGTTGGTATTTATAAAAGTAGAGAAAAATTGTTTTCTCTTTATGAACAAAAGATTATAAATTTTGACAGCGGGTTCATAGAATATGTTAAAAAATATTCGAAGATATTTAAAAAAGTTTGTTTATCAGCAAAATCTAACTTTCTATCAAGAAAAATTAAAAACTCTGAAAATAAAATTAAAGCTGTGTGGAACGTTATCAATAAAGAAACGGGAAAAACAAAACCGCGTAAGGAAGACTACATTCTTCAAACAGATCGCGGCTTAATATCAAAAATACCGGATGTAACAGAAGAATTTGAAACTTTTTTTACTGATATTCCCATCAAAACAACGGAAAGCCTTGACTCGTCGCCGGTACTCGCCCAACGTTTACTGACTGAAAATGTAGATCAGTGTAAAGAATGTTTTCAATTTAGAAAAATTTACCCTTATACAGTTGTAAAAACCTTTAAGTCACTTAAACTTAAAAACACTGAAGATTTATGGGGCATGTCTGTTAATTTGTTAAAGTCGGTTATTGATACTATAGCCCCTTATCTTGCTTCTCTTTTTAATATATGCATAGATAGTGGTGTATTCCCGGATCTTATGAAATTTAGTAAAGTTGTTCCCTTATTCAAATCCGGAGAAAAAACTAACCCTAGTAATTACAGACCTGTCTCGGTACTGCCCGTACTTAGTAAGATCTTTGAAAAAATAATTCTTACTCAAATGTTAAGCCACTTCAATATTAATAAAGTGCTTCATAATCTACAGTTTGGCTTCACTAAAGGGCGTTCGACAACCGACGCAGGAGTCGGAACTGATAAGAAACATATATGATGCGTTCGAAAAATCGCAAAATGCTATAGGAGTCTTCTGCGATTTGTCCAAAGCATTTGATTGCGTCGAACATAAAACCTTACTTTTAAAGCTAGAACATTACGGGGTCAATAATAAGGCTTTGAATTTGTTAGAGTCATACTTAGTTAATAGAACTCAAAAGGTGCATATAAATGGTACAAATTCGTGAGGCTCACGCGTTAAAATGGGTGTGCCTCAAGGGTCTATTTTGGGACCATTCCTGTTTTTGGTTTATATCAACGACCTACCTTTTATGGTTGAATCGCTGTCTTAAATTGTGTTGTTTGCGGATGATACATCTCTAGTTTTTAAAATTGACAGACAAACTGATATGATTGACGAAGTAAACGACACTCTTTGTAAAGTACACAATTGGTTCACCGTGAACAATCTAGTCCTTAATGCAAAAAAAACTAAATGCATAAATTTCACCTTACCGAATGTTTAAAATATAACTCAAAACGTGTCATTAGCTAGCAGTGTTTTAGAATTCGTACCAAAAACAGTTTTCTTAGGTATAACCGTAGATTCAAAACTTCAATGGGGTCCTCACATAGAAACTTTAGCAGGCAGGCTTAGTTCAGCTGCCTATGCTGTTAAAAAATTAGGCTCCTGACAGATATAGAAACGGCGAGACTAGTATATTTCAGCTATTTCCACAGTATTATGTCTTACGGTATACTTTTATGGGGGCATGCAGCTGATATAAATACTATTTTTGTACTACAAAAAAGGGCTGTTCGCGCGATTTACGGAATGCGATCTCGAGATTCACTTAGAGAAAAATTTAAAGAAATCAATATTCTAACGCTTCCCTGTCAATATATTTATGAAAATATAATGTATGTGCGAAAAAACTTAAATCACTTTACACTGAATTCTGACAGACATACTCGTAATCTCAGGAATAACAGTAAGCTTCAGCTTGTATCTACTAGGCTCAGTAAGGTTAGTAAGTCGTTTGTGGGACAATGCATACGAATGTATAATAAAATACCAGAAGATATTGTAAACCTAACAGAGAATAAATTCAAAAGTTATGTAAAAAAGATACTATGTAATAAAGCTTACTATAAGACATGTGAGTACTTAGATGATAGAAATACTTGGACGGTAAGTGTTTCTCCAACCAACACAGCAACACTTTCATGACATATTGTGAGACAATAAAGATACAAACTCTATTGTGAAAGAACTGAAGGGATTCGGTAAGACATTTTCTTCTCCTTTTTCTTTGTCCATTGATCGGAGTGGTGCATGCTCGCTTAAATGTTCGTGCGGATGGTGGCGTATCGGGAGCCGGGTCGTTCCCTTCCCTCAAATATGGTTGAGGGGAGCGATGGCTGACTCTCGCGTTATACTCGTGATCGGGTGCTGTCCGTGTGAACTGGCCTGCTCTTGTCATTGGTTTTTTGGAATTTGTTAGTCATTAGCTACAAACAATTTTTACTTTTATCTCTTTTGAATCCTTTCTTTATTCTTATTTTTGTATATTTTATTTACAGACATGACATTGTATAATTCATTTATTGATCTAGCATTAAGATGTAATAGAATATAAGACTTAAAAAAAAACTGTGTTGGAGGGAGTTTCTTTAGGGCCCGCCGTTTCTTCTCACTCCGCAAACACTTCCCGAAACGGTGGGTATACGAGTTCCGAGTGGTAGGAACCTCGTATTAGGTAGATAAAAGAATGACGTTCGAAAAGTGTACACTGCTACCTACTTCGAATAAAATATTTTCATTTTCATTTTCATTTTCATAGTTGGATAGTTTTCGTGTGGTACGTTTTGTGTTAATTCAGTTTGTATTTTTCTTTCATTATAATTATAGACTTAGCCGCCTAAAAATTCAGTTTACTTTAAACGACCAAATATAGTTCTTACGGCCGTTTTCTGAATGGCTGAACTGTACTTGGTTGCCTTTGTTGTGGACCGATCACAAAGTCACACGGCACAAACTGTGACCAACGAAAAAGTTTAGCTATACTGAGTGGTTCAAACAGTGACGTCAATAGAAGATAAAATTATCTCAATTAGAATCCTCATACCCAGGGATGTCCAAATACTTAAAACAAAAGCCAATCTAAAGAAAGAAAGAAGAACCTATGAAGAACTAAGAGTGTACCTACAAGTTCCGCGTGGTAAGAACTTTGTACTAGGTAGAAAAAACGACGATTTAAAAGTATGTGCAAAACATCTACTTAAACATTTTTATTTTGATTTGATTTTAACAGCTCCTATGTAAGCGCGCGACGACGTCTCTCAGTGGGTCTTAAGAATTTTATTAGGTAGGTGGTACAACCCGTTTTACTGGGTTTATTATGCATCTATAGCTTATACAGGGGGTGAAATTGAAATCGCGGACTGAATAACTGTGGCTTCCAGTCATGACACTGAGCAACTTTCTCTAAGAAACCAATTCCATCGGAGCAAAAAAAAATTGGCCTCTTCATACAAATCGATGACCTTGAGTAGCCAACTTTGTGGTTGAAAGTTGTTCAGTTCCATGAGCAGAAACCACAGTTAAAATGTCCGCGATTTCAATTTCAGCCTGTATACTTCTGTACATCAGATGCATAAGGTCGGATGTCCAAAAATCCAACTTTTCTGGAGAGCAAAATTAAATTGACAAAATATATTTGGCAATATCTCTTTAATATGAAGACTTATATTTTTGCTTTATTTTTTGTTAGTTAGCTGGTAATAGTTACTTTTATTTGTAATATGCTGATACATTATTATTGTCACGAATAATTTAAAAAAAATGTTTTTTTATTAAATGTGACACAACCGACCTTATGCCTGAAATAAAATGAATTCTTATCAGATTTTTCGGACGTAAGTTGACATCCGACTTTATGCTTCCAATTTTGACAGTAAACTATACTTTGACTTTAGGTCTGATCTTCAAATGTATCTTTATGCGTCTAAAATAACTATCAAGTACACATTAAAAAACTAGGCCAAGGTAGTAGGTAATAATGAAAAATGCAATTTAAAAATTTCTGATAAGTTATTACAACAAAAAAATGTGGTTATATTTTAAATTTTAGCTTCTGAAACTTTAAACATTTTCACCTCTCCAGCACGAAAAGAGTCCCTAAAAACTCGCAGGAAAATTGCGTTTTGCAAGTGATTCTAATTTCGAACACCACCTTTTGCGCGGCGCTGTTAAAATATGGGCGACGATTCGTTCAGAAACTAATTTGGCCTAATGATTTAACTCATAGGCCCAAAATTATTATTAAATATGCTATTGCATTTTTAAAGACGTAGTATTTTAAATAAATATGTACTAATAATAATTAATATCGCTTACTTAAAAATGTAATGTTTGGTTTTTATCTTAGGTTTTCATAAAAATATCAAGCAGTGCAGTTTCCGAACGCAACCTCTAAATTAAAAACATTATAATAAAAACTATATTGTCTCCAAAGATAATTTAATCAATTATATTTTACACGAGAACAAGTTATTTTTATGTCTCGTGCCTTTAAATCACTCCCTGTGCTCAGTAGTCCATATTAGAATAACTCACTACACTCGTGATTCAATTCTAGACTACTTCGCTGCTTAATAACTTTGCTCACTTGTTGAACAAATAATTATGTCACCCCTCCAGCACGAAAAGGGTCTTTAAAAACTCGCATAATAAACGCTTTTTTCTGACATTGAGAAAAAGTGATTTGAATTTGGAACACCACCTTATGCGCGCGAGGTTGGGCCTCCGGTACTCTCACTCACGCCGGTTTTCTGTAAGGCCGTGGTATCACTCCGATCGAGGCGGCCCATTCGTGCCGAAGCATGGCTCTCCCACGACAAATTATTCTATTTTTCTCGCTGGTCGAAGTGAAAAGTTGTATGTTTCACAGTCGGAACGCTCGTGATTCAATTCAGACTACTTCGCTAGTTCGTGATTTAACTCTTAAATACATAATTGTTTCTGTCTTGCCAAATTAAGTATTACGACACAACACCTAGAAATTGCTACTAATTCTAATTTACTTCCACTGTAGATGTGCAAATCGGTTATACAAATAACTTAATAAAACTGGAATTAAGCTAATTCAAACTAAATGTAGTATTTATCCTACAATATGCATTTAATGGTTTAAACGTCAGCACTTTTAGCAAAAACTAACTTTGCTCACATGTTGAACAAATAACTATGGTCCGCCTTTGTATATTCTTCCTATGTTATTTTGATGTGTTGTATATTTTTTGATTGCAATAAAGAGTTAAAAAAACAAAGTTCAGTTTTATGACATTTATTTTAATCAATTACAAGTAATAATACAAAATATAATATTAAAAAATGATTGGCACGTGCTCCGTATCAATTTTACAAAGGTAGTTTTGTCTATCTCGGTTAATTATTATTCGCAAAGCGCAACGGCTGCCGTTCGTCACTCGCCGCCTACGCCTGCGCACTCTCGCCACTACACCGCGGCCGCACCACAGTCTTTGGGCGAAAACACAACAGAGCGGCGCGGCGCCGCGACGCTGAAATCTGCGGCGCGCGTTGCGCCGCTCCGCCGAACGCAGCGTTGCGCGGCGCGCGTGCCGCGCCGCTCGTAGCTGCGGCGCACATCGCTCCTAGCTGCGGCGCGCACCGCTCGATTCCGCGGCGCGACGCTCGTAGCTGCGGCACGCACCGCTCATATCCGCGGCGCGCACCGCTCGTATCTGCGGCGCGGCGGCTCATATGATGTCCACAGTTTCTGTAGGTCGCACGCTTGTTTTTAGGGTTCCGTAGCCAAATGGCAAAAACGGAACCCTTATGGATTCGTCATGTCTGTCTGTCTGTCCGTATGTCACAGCCACTTTTTTCTGAAACTATAAGAACTATACTGTTGAAACTTGGTATGTAGATGTATTCTGTGAACCGCATTAAGATTTTCACACGAAAATAGAAAAAAAATCAATGAATTTTGGGGGTTCCCCATACTTAGAACTGAAACTCAAAAATGTTTTCTAACTTCATTTTTTTCTAAACTGAATAGTTTGCGCGTGAGTCACTTCCAAAGTGATAAAATGTGTGTCCCCACTGTAACTTCTACAATAAGAGAATGATAAAACAAAAAAATATATATGATATACATTACCATGCAAACTTCTACCGAAAATTGGTTTGAACGAGATCTAGTAAGTAGTTTTTTTTAATACGTCATAAATCGTAAACCGCAATTTACCTACAACGAACTACAAGATCTTTTATATTATGTTACTTGCTACTAAACCTTCGAACCCTTCATGGGCAAGTCCTAAGTTCTTAATGTTCTAAGTATGGGGAACCCACAAAATTTATTGTTTTTTTTTTCTATTTTTGTGTGAAAATCTTAATGCGGTTCACAAAATACATCTACTTACCAAGTTTCAACAGTATAGTTCTTATAGTTTCGGAAAAAAGTGGCTGTGACATACGTACGGATAGACAGACAGACAGACAGACATGACAAATGCATAAGGGTTCCGTTTTTGCCATTTGGCTACGGAACCCTAAAAACAAGCTTCCGACCTACAGAAACTGTGGACATCAAATGAGCCGCCGCGCCGCAGATACGAGCGGTGCGCGCCGCGGATATGAGCGGCGCATGCCGCGGCTACGAGCGTTGCGCGCCGCGGGTACGAGCGTTGCGCGCCGCGGCTAGGAGCGGTGCGCGCCGCGGATATGAGCGGCGCATGCCGCGGCTACGAGCGTTGCGCGCCGCGGGTACGAGCGTTGCGCGCCGCGGCTAGGAGCGGTGCGCGCCGCGGATACGAGCGGCGCGGCGCACGTGCTGCGTTCGGCGGTGCGGCGCAACGCGTGCCGCCGATTTCAGCGTTGCGGCGCCGCGCCGCTCTGTTGTGTTTTCGTCCTTTGGGTCGTATGTCCGCGAGTCAAGCCGATGCCACGCGAAAATATCCGAACTATCTCAAGTTCCGACCAAGTAGTTTTTCGTAAATCATCATAAAGGTGCATTCGAATTGACGACCAAAAATTTTACAACAGAATTTATATTTTTTAGAGCAATAAAGATGTAAATGAATAATCGATTTACGAAACTAACTAGAAATCCCAATAATTTTTGAAGCAAAAGTAAAGACGTATGTACTGATAGTCGGCAAAAATCATTGCGAGTATTTGCAAATACGTCCATTGTGTCGAAACCAAATGTAACACATTTTTGAGAGGCATAATGGCGTAACTTGAAATACGTCCTCTAAATTATTGAATTAATTGAAGCGTAAAGTCGTAAGTGAAAATAAAACTTTATGCCTCACTACATTTTCAAAAAGTCGCCAGATAAGACCTTATGCACTTGTCATCGATATGGGAAACATTAGATAAGGTTACTCGCTCTGTTTGTTTCTGAACCAGCGTGTTCGTCTTGCGGGGGCTGAAGCGGGGTGAAGAGGGAGGCATGTATTTAAACAAATATCGCCGTTGTGTGATAAGCTTACGGTTTATGTATTTAATGTTATCTACTAGCGACATCTAGCGACGAGTAGGGAGGCATGTATTTAATTAATGTTATCTACTAGCGACATCTAGCGACGAGTAGCGAAGCATCACTATAAAATGACAAAATATTCATAAAATAACAAGAAAAAAGTGATAAGAAATGTTGCTGTTAGTTTTGTTCTTTAGGCTGCGGCCTGGACGCAAGCGACTGCGACAGCGACAGCGACAGCGACGGCGACAGCGACACGAGCGACTTGATCATTTCCATACATTTGTATGGAGCTGTTTTGGACGACAGCGACACGCGCGGCGACACACGAGCGACGAGCGACATTTCAAGGACGTCGCGCGTTTAGGGACGTTCTTCTTTAATCGATAAACCAGTTTAAACTATCGATAGTTTGAGTAGAAAAAATAGTTTCAGATAATAAAATGATAAAGTTTGATACTAGCTGGAGTGCCCGGCTTCGCTCAGGGAGTTGATATCCCCCCGCACCCTGCGTCTCACCCCCTCACCTCACCCCCGACTCACTCTTCCCCGCACCCCGCACCTCCCCCTCCCGCACCCCGCGACTCACCTCCGCACCACACTCCTCCCCCCGCACCCCGCGCCTCCCCCCGCACCCCGCAACCCGCAACCCTCCACACCCCACTCTTCACCGTCCCCCGCACCCCGCTCCTCTCCCCCGCAACCCGCGCCTCAACCCTGCCCCTGCTCCTCCCCCGCTCCCCCCGCAACCTGCGCCTCAACCCCGCACCCCGCTCCTCTCCCCCGCACACTGCTTCCCCCGGATCCCACCCCCCGCACCCCGCCCCCTCCCCCTCCCCCCTCACCACGCCCCTCCCCCCGCAACGCGCGACTCCCCCGCAAACCGCGCCTCAACCACGCAACCCGCGCTTCACCCTCCGCAACCCACGCCTCACCCCCCGCACCCCGCTCCTCCTCACGCACCCCGTGACTCACCCTCCCCCGCACCCCGCTCCTCCCCCACCCGCACCCCGCGCTTCCCTCCACCCGCACCTCACTCCCCGCATCCCGCTCATCGCCTTTTTGTTTGTTGTATAAATCTATGTCCTTTTTAGCAAATTAGTAGTAATATTAAAGAAACAGAAATATTTGCCCTGGGTGGGGATCGAACCCACGACTCTCGGATCAATAGTCAGGAGCGCAAACCTCTGAGTCAGTGTTAAGTGTTATTATATTAGTAAGAATAATTATGAAAATATCGAAATATCGACATCGCGATAGACAGACATCGACAGAGTCACGTCACTACGTCGCCGCAAACCGAGCGACGTTGTCGCTTGCGTCGTGAACAGTTGTCGCTGTCGCTGTCGCCGTCGCTGTCGCTGTCGCTGTCGCTGTCGCAGTCGCAGTCGCTTGCGTCAAGGCCGCAGCCTTAACCTCATCTAATGTCTCCCATATCGGTGGCACTTGTGTATCTTCGGAACGGAATAAGATAGAAATACCGGAGTTAGTGCATACGAAAGAGAGAAAAACCCTTGTTTACAAACGTCAAAAAAGTGGTTTTGGTCGTTCCGACCTTATTTATGCCTCTAGGGTACAGACTTAGTTTTTATTCTACAGGGTGTAATAGAAAGGTGTGACAATACTTCAAGGTTGGCTTTTACCCATTAAACTGAACAACTTTTGTTCTACAACTTTGTTCAAATCGCAATTTTTTTTTTGGACTTTTCATACAAATCGATCAGCTGGCGAACCAAGTTTGTATGAAAAGTCCAAAAGTTTTATTGCGATTTCAACAAAGTTGTAGAACAAAAGTTGTTCAGTTTGATGGGTAAAAGCCAACCTTGAAGTATTGTCACACCTTTCTGTTACACCCTGTATATCTTACTCGCAAAGTGACTCAAACCGGAGACGGCAGAGAATATGAATAAGAATTTTACTACGTTGTAGAATCTGTCGCGCTTTGGCTCAACCCTGGTTCTCCGAGGCTCGGACCAGAAGAGTCGTCGTCGTAGGGAACTGTTATCTAATCTGTGCCGTAGGCAGCAAACACGTTAAGAGGAGAAACAAGTGGAAAGAATCTGCTGCGGTTTCACAGCCGGTGGTCGGCGCTGAGCCGGCCGTGGTCAACTGGCAACGTCGCTACGAGCAATTACAAAGAAGGAAGATAATGTTGTTATCTATTTTGGTAGAATTGCATGAAGTGAAGCATAAAAATACGATATACCCTAATAGGAAAAAATAATACAAAAATATGAGTTTTTAAACAGCATTTATTTTGATTAAACCGCATTTATTCTACAAACAGCGCGTCCAAAGATCGAAGGACCCCAAAATGATTGAGACCCATAAAACATGAATTTTTTGTAGAGTGACTAAAATAAATAAATGTCATTCATGTTTTACGGTTCTCATTAGAAGAGAACAAATGTCTCAACGACAATAAAATTAAGATCAGATACAAGGCTCTATCAACTATTCTTTGTAACTGTGTCCCTAACAAAATCAAAGTAATGTTTTTATTTATTTAAATAATCGGGGGCTAGTTTATGACTCGAAGTATTCCTAGTTCATTTATTCAACCATTAACAATAACCAATCTCAATTTATACAGGGTGTCCAAAAAGTGAAGGATAATCCTTCACCTGCGGATGGTAGAATCATTTCCTACTACATACCAAAATTTTTTTTAAATGAAAGTCCCACCATTTTTGTGATATCAGTATTTTTAGTTTTTTTTTTTCGAAAAAATTGTCCTTCGTCAATTTAATGCATGCCATTCCTACAAATCACGACATTTTAAATCCTGTTTTTTTTAAATATTTGTGAATACATAAGTCATCAAACACAATGGTAAATTATTCTTAAAGTGCTGGATAAACCTGAAAAACAACAACTTTAGCAACATTTTTACACAATTTTTTTCGAATAGCTAACTTCGATAGTCTGTGGTGTAAAAAAATGTACTAAGCTGATCGTGCCAACAACTTTAAAACATTGCTGGGGTAATGACGATTCTAAAATGGTATAATTGTTAGACATTACATTTAAATTTATTTTTTTATGAAAATTCTAATGCACGAATATCGAATTTTTGGATTTGCTATACTAAAATTCTATCGACTAAAGTTACTAAGCAAAACTTTTCGGTAACGTTCTTTTTTTAAATCTGGCACTGAAAAAAAAACTTCATGTATTTTTTTTTACATCTTTAGTCCTGCTTGACTCTGTTCAGTTGTGACGCGCTCTCCTGTTTTCTCGAGTTTTAATAATTGCTTATTAAGGCTTTAAGATATGTGAAATGTCCAAATTCTTGGATATTCAGGCAAATTGTTTCAATAACTGTTAATCTAATCTATAAATAAAAAATACACAATAATAGACAAGGGTTTAATTAATCTTTTGTATTGATCAAAATTATATTTTTGACAACCACCTCTTAGAAAAAAAATCCCTGAAGAACACCTTGTTTGCCATAAATGTTATTTTCTCTCGGAAACGGCACAAGATATCGTGTTAATTTTGACACATGATAAAGATCTTAACAATATTAACAGTTTGTATTGAAAATTTTATTTTTACTGCGTAATTTATTCGTGGAAAGTATTTATTTCTCCAAAATCGAAGTAAGTCCGCGTGACCCTGCCTGCTCCACCGTCCTGTAATCCCCCGCGGGCTCTGCCGCCAGTCCGCGTCGCGATCTCATCGAGGGTGGACTGCGCGTCTGTGTCGGAGCGACGTCCTTGACAAAAACACTTCGCTTTTGAAGACTAAACTCACTTGTGCATACTTTTTATAACATCAGTAACTTAGTTAAGATATTTTCTACGCATTAGTGGGCGAAAAGTTAAAGTAAATATTTTTTCACGAAAAAATATTTTTTTTATCTTGTCAAAGTAAAAGGAACCAACGATTGATTGTTTCGTGAAATAGAAATGCTAAATACAAGAAAAAATATTATGTTAAAGCAGGACGGCGATTACAAGAGTACTGGTAATTATTTTGACTTTTGACTCAGTGATCAGGAGCGCTATCCTGACTACTGATCCAAGGGTTGCGGGTTCGATTCCCGCCCAAAGCAAACATTTCTTTGGCGATAGATTTGTTTGCTCTGTGTCTGGGTGTATAATATCTATATATGTTTTTATTCCAAAAACGTATCTATTTACATATGTATATTATTCGTCTCTGGTTCCCATATTACAGAGAATCCTAGTTTGTAGCCAGATGAACGCAGGATGATTGTATGTTAATTGTCCTGGATATTTATTTATTATCTTATAATTTTTGGATATTTGCACAGAACCCCTGAGGATACCCTCTGACCGAAATCTAAATGAATAAAATAATATACAGGTTGTCCCAAAACTAATGCCACAAATTTTGGCTGGTGATAGCTTTGAGCAAGACCTAACAAAATAACGAAACATATCGTCGTATCTTACGAATAAGGGCATAATTGCAAAATGACAACTTTTCAGGAAGTGGTTTTAACTAGAGATGGGACGGATATCCGGTTACTATTCGGTATCCGGCCTATCCGGCCAGTACTTTAGTATCAGGCTGGATACCGGATAATAACTCAATTATCCGGCCCCCGCCGGATAGTTAGAATTTCGTAAATGAACATCAAAAACACAAAACCAATTTTTAGTCTAGCCCAATAGCCTCTTTAATGAGGTAGGAGAAAAAGAGTAGTAGAGTAGGAAAAAAAGCGTCGGTGGCGCAGCGTGTAGTGACTCCGTCCTCCTAACCAGAGGTCGTGGGTTCAAATCTTGGCCACTGCGTCAATGAGTTTTTCGAAACTCACGTGCATTTTCATACAGACTGCTTTAACGGTGAAGGAAAACATCGTGAGGGAACCTGCACATCTGATCTCTAGATGTGTATGATGGTCGCGTTGCACACGTCCGTAGGTGTAAATCTAAATGCCCTACACGTGACCGCGGGTGATGCTAAATGCAACACTAGGCAACCGCCGTCTATATCTTGTGGGAAGAACGGTTAAATGTGCCACACGATAAGAAAAATAATGAGGTAGTAATTATGCTTTTTGAGCGCCGAGGTTTCTGCCTTCTTCCCAGTGATACCTTGAGAAATCACCTCACATAAATTATACTTAGCAAATTGTTGTTCTTCGACGAAATCTCATCTCATCTCACCAATATTTATAAATGCGAAATTATGGATGTTTGTTTGTGTTTTTGTTTGTTTGTTTATTTTAGTTTATTTTATTTTTTAGTTTATTTATTTGTTTGTTCCACTTTCATGCCACAACTACTGAATGGATTTAGAAGAAATTTGATAGGCAGATAGATAAAGTACTCAGCTAACACATATGATACTTTTTGTGCCGGAAACTTAAGGGTTCCTGGAGGAATGCTTAAAAACTCAAAAATTACCCTTCGTCACTAGATGGCGCCACCTAAACATATTTTCTCTCTGGATCCGATTCTAAAGTCCACGCAGACAAGTCGTGGACGGGAAGCTGATACGTCCATAAAGGCGTTTTTTTCTGTACACTTGCCATTTTTACAAACACAAATCAAATTCAGACCACTACCACGATTTAATTTTTATCAGTAACTTTAAAAAGGAATCGCTATAAGCGATAAGATCGCCTACATTTTACCACTGTAACTTTAATATTGTGCCTTTTGTTGTTATATATTTTTTGTGTGTGTACAATAAAGAGTATATCAATCAAAAACGTTGTGATTGTTTGATTGAATACATAAACAAAACAAGCGAGTATAGTAACTGTCCACGTTCGCTAGGTGTCAGCCCGAAGAAAGCCCGAATCAATGCAAAGCGTGGGCGCCACGCAGCCTCCCGCCGCTGCTGCGCATATTATTTATTATTATTCATTTATTTTCAGGAAACATAGTACCTAAGTACAGGTCCATAGATAAATAATAAATAAATAAATAATAAATTTATTCATAAACCAGTTTGGTGCTTCTGTTATAAGTTACATGACATTGGCCAGTTAATTCACATATAATGTGGAACAACTGCTGCCGAACTAGGTACAAAGACCTGTATTTCAGCATTCAGTGCTCTTCCAAGATACACATGTTATCTGTACTAGCCTAAGAGTTTAGGTACATAATTTACACAGTTTATGTTTTATTTATGTAGGAGACAGTACTTTAACAAAGAATATTACAAACAAATTACAAGTTATAACGATGTTGTGTGTGTGTGTGTGTGTGTGTGTGTGTGTGTGTGTGTGTGTATATGTTTGTATGTGTGTGTGTGTGTGTTTGTGCACGTGCGTGTGCGTGTGCGTGTGCGTATGCGTGTGCGTGCGCGTGTGTGTGTAATTAGCGATAATAGGATTTCGTGTTTTAAGAAACGATCTTCAGAAGATCTTCTGAGTCATCATAACTCAATGTGAGAAGCCAACTTTTGACCTTCTCTTTGCACTCAGTTTTATTTAGGGAGTATATAGATAGTATCTTATTAATTTTGTTGTAAAGATAGGGTCCAAGAAAACTGTAAAATCTTTGATAAAAACTAGTACGATGAAAATGTTGTTTACAGACAGTGTAATCTCGTCGACGTGTTGTTATAGTCTTATCAAAAATAAGTTCGCCGTGTTGTTTTATTATTATTTCGACTATAAACAATTGCCTTATACTTAAAACCTCACAGTATTCGTACAATAATTTGGTTGGATATATATAAGGTTTAAACGTACATACTTTTAGGACAGCTCGCTGTGCAATTTCTAATGACAGTAGTGTTGTTTTAGGGGAACCACCCCAGATCTTGATGCAGTACGAAATAATTGATTGGCACAGAGCAAAGTATATTCTCTTTAGGATGAATGAGTCAACTACATGTCTTAAATTTTTAAAAATAACTATTAATCTGCGTATCCTACCACTTAGAAGTGTGATGTGTTGTTTAAAATTAAGGTTACTGTCTATCATTATACCTAGATATTTAACTACTTTAGTTTCTTCAAGCTGAGCGCAGGAGCAATCATCCTTATCCATATCTTTATAAAGACATTTATGTGCAGTTATTTTAAATTGAGTTAAAGGCAGACAGATGTTTCTAATTGTGAACTTTATAAGTTTGGTTTTATCCGTGTTTAGTGTCAAGATATTTTCTCTTAACCAACTTATCACTAAGTTAAAACCAGTTTGGGCAGCTTCAAAAGTTTTCTCCCAGGTTGAGCCTGAGAACACGAGGGCAGTGTCATCCGCATAAGAGAAGAGCTTACCCTGATGCAAGTTTAGCGAGCACAGATCATTTATATACACTAAGAAGAGTGTAGGACCTAAGATGCTGCCCTGTGGCACACCATATGTAACTTCTAAATCTTTGCTGAAGTATTTATCCACGGAAACACATTGATGTCTGTTTGTCAAATAGTCAGTAAACAATTTAAGTTGGTTATTACGTACGCCAATTTTTTCCAGTTTGCTTATTAGGATGGGAACAGAAACAGTATCAAAGGCTTTAGCTAGATCAAGGAAAATTCCCACAGCCTTGTTACCATCGTCTAAACTTTTACCAATGAAGTTAGTAATTTCTTGTACTGCGTCCGAAGTAGATTTTTTATTGCGAAAACCGTATTGGTTTGAGGACAGTATCTTTCTTTTTTCGAGATAATTTTTGAGCCTGCTATTTATTATTTTCTCTAAGATTTTTGATATGGAGGGTAGGATGGAGATTGGTCTGTAGTTTATGATACTGTTTCTGTCCCCTCCCTTGTGTATAGGCTTTATCACAGATTTTTTCAAGGAAGTAGGAAAGACACCAAGATCTAAGCATTTGTTAAAAATGTACGTTAGAGGGGGAACTAGAAAACTTTTATGTTCTTTTAATAGATTATTAGAGATTTTATCCCAACCTACCGAGCAATCTCTTTTTAAGCTGTCGATAATATTTTCAATCTCTTGTTCGTCAGTAGATAACATAACAAAAGATTCAGACATGAAAATCTGTTTGTTATTATGAACCGTGGATTTGGTGGCAGGTTTATTACAAATATTCTCAGCAAGGTTTTTTCCTACATTGACATAATACTCGTTGATTTTGGAGAGAGACAAAAGGGGGGAGGCTTCAATAGATAAAAGTTCTTTAGGGTTGTGTCTTAATTTATTAGTATGTGTTACAGTTTTAATTGATTCCCATAGCTTTTTATTGTTTGTGCCTGCTTTATTTATGAGTTGTTTCTCGTATTCCCTTTTGAGTTTCTTTAATAATGCATTACAAAAATTTCTGTATCGTTTATAAGTCAAAACAACTATTTCACTATCAGGAAATCGTTTAGTTTTCTTATGTAATTTGTCCCTATTTCGTATGCAGCGTAACAAACCAGGTGTTATCCATGGTTTAATTATTATTTTACGTCTAGGCATGTTGATAGTCTTAGTATTATTTTTAATGGCATTTGACAGACACATTATTAAATAAGTCATAGCAGAATCAGGGTCCAAATAATTGTATATTGGCTTTAGGTCAATATTTAGTATATCTAGTTTAAGAGCATCGCTGTTAATTTTATAACATATAGATACCCTGTCTTCCCTGTAAATATTATTTAGTTGTAAGAACAGTATTACAGATTTATGATCAGTCAGAGTAGTTTGAGGAACAAGGGTGATGCCGCTGCTTTTGGATTTAACTAGAATATGGTCTATACAAGTACCACTAAGATCGCGAGTAACAAGTGTATGTGATGGCCAAAGACCATGAAAAGCAGTGAGACTAAGATATCTATCGGAATCCGAATTTAATTTGCCTTCATTAATGGGTATATTAATATCTCCTAAAAGAATAATATTTTTGAAATGATTGACCCGCTGTAAATGATTGTCTAAAGACATTAAAAAATTGTTAATATTTGTGTAGGATGGTGAACGATAGATGGCAATAATAGCAGTATGATCATCTAGTTTAATGATAAGACCATTACCATCTTGAAATGAGGGCTCTTCAATACAGTATCTAAGTGATTCCTTTACATAGACAACTACGCCATCATTTTGGTTATCATTGGTTTTGGTAGAAAATGAATCGTATTTATCTAGGCGTGGAATTATTGGTGCCGAATTTAGCCAACATTCAGTAAGTACCAATACATCAATATTAACACTGAATGATGTTAATAAAGCCTCAAAGCTAGAAAAGTTCTGGTTGATGCTGCGAATATTTTGAGTAATTATGCTAAGATTAGATATAGAATGTGGTATAAAACTGGGAATGTCTTCAGGTTCGCAGGCATATGAAATGAAATTGTTGTTATAATCTAAATCAGATGCAATATTCCTAATGTCATCCATTGTGGAATACGAAATATATATAGGCCGTAGATGTGAAGTGGTAGTTAATAATTTTAGTACGAGCCTTCCATAAAAGAGTAAGGGTTCTGGTAAAACAATGAGTTGTTTTAAGCAAAATTGATATGTAGTTGTGTTTAACTGGTTGATGCGAGAAATCCTATTTTTGATTGTGATTTGTGAAATCTGTGTTGCATGTGAGTTATTTTGTTGTGTTGTAATGTGGTGTGTTGTTTTGTTTTGTTGTGTCATTTTGTTATTTTGTTGGGGATGTGTGAGATTTATTTTTGTGTGTAATTGATGTGTATCATAGTGTGTTACATTTAGAATAGACAGTGTAGGGTATACTATAAAATTACTGAAATTATTTATATTCAAAACATAGTCTATTTGATTGAGTCATATTGTTTTACGCAATTTCTCAATGTCTAAGTCACTACTGACTGTAATCCTTGGGGTACTTTCGGCTTTTCTCAAGTACACCACACCTCGCGAAGTCCAGCAGAAGGCATAATTGTATTCTTTTTGGAAGTTTCTGGCTAAAAAGTAGAGTTTCTGTGCTCGCTGCGTCAGTGTTTCTGAAATGAATACTGGGGCTGGTGGTGTTACAGTATTCTTCAATTTCAAGTGTGATGTATTAAGTTTTTGTCCCCTTGTCTTATTCTTGTTGAAGTTCTTGACTGACATCGATATCTTTTCCTTGGTCAACACCGAAGTGAAGTCAACAATGATTGGTTTCGAATCCTTGGCGTTAATTCGATAGATATCGTTTATGTCTGATTTTTTTATGTCTAGGTTGAGTGTCTCAGACATGTTAATTACAATATCGCAGAGATCGTCTTTTGTTTCAATTTTACCCTCTTCAGTAGTCTTCGGAACATTGCGAATTTCTATTCCTGATGCACGACTTTTGCGCTCCATATATTCAAGTTTTTCTTCAAGAAGTTGGATTTGTTTCTTGTCGTTCTTTCTGTCTGCCTCTAGGGTTCCGATGCGTGTAAGAAACTCGTCGTATTTCTGTGACATATGAGCTACAGTGTTTGTCAGTTCAGTGTTTTGTTCCTGTATGTTTTTTATAGTACTTTGTAGCTCATTAAATCGCTGATCCTGTTGATGTGATAGCGTATCAAACATATTTTTTAGCGTTGTAATAATGTTTGTATCTTTTTCTATTTGTGTTAGAGCATTGCTTTCGAATTTCCTTTTCTTACGCTCCGTTGTTAACGCGGCTATATTATGTAAATCAGGTAAAGAGCCCGCCGGTCTAATGTTCACTACGGCCGGTGAGTCATTCGCATTATGCGCACTCAATGTATTATCTATTGACGGCGCAATCGGTTCACTGCCTGAAGGGTTGGGTGAGGCGGGGGGCGATCTTCCGACTAACGACATTGTGTAGCTGCTCGGATAGTACCAGGCTCGCAGAGACTTGAGACGTTTAGCTTAGAGACTTGCACTTGACGGCTCAAGGTAACTGGTCACCGATCGATGAAACCCGTAAGGCCGTGCTTTCCGTCAATTATAAGTTGAGCTCTCAGTAGTTTTGCTGTCTTGTGAAATGAATACTGCGTTACTCACATATAGGCAGCGCGGTGACTGACGTATTAGTCCAGCTTCTCACTAGTCTGCACTCCTATTATTTCACTTGAATTTATTGATGCTAAAATTTTATTTTTTAATTGATTGCAGAAACGTAGTTTAACTTTTAATGCGTCTGAACTCCTCAGCGGTCCGGGGGGAATGAGGTACATAAAAACTTATACAATTAAAATGGCATAAATACTATAAATAAATACAATTATAAGTTATTCTACTTTAAATCTAATAATAATAATAATAATATCTGCGGCTCTTTTCTTTGTGCTGTTGCGCTGCCGATGCTCGCAGTGTTAGAGTCCCGAAGACGACCTCGAAACCGCCGAAACGCCACGCCTTTCGGCCAGAAGTCTTCTTTCATGAAGGTGTCCAAGCTCTGAGTCGGGACACGCACCACGAACGCCTTGAAGTGAGTGTCGAAACGCGAATCCAAAAGCTGAACCCTTACGATCATCTTGGTCTTGGTCCTGACATACTCCTGCACGTCCTGCACCTGGGTGGTGAAGTGAAGCCGGCTCGTCACCGGCGTCGCAGATCGCAGCAAGAAGTTGGGACAAGTCGGTGCGGTGCCGCTTTGATTGCGACATGGTCTTGGCTTTCGCATAGTCATGTCATAGCAATTAAGGCTGCCATCCGTTTGCAGACATTTTTAGACGGCAGGATAATTTGGCCGAATATTCGGCTATTCAGCCTGTGACTTGGCCGAATATTCGGTATCCGGTTATCCGGCCAAAACACTATACGTCCCATCCCTAGTTTTAACATTCTATTTTCAACAGAAAGTGATATTTTTGAAGTGTTAACATTCAAAACATAGCTTAACTATTCTTGGGTTGTTATTAGCGATTTTATCTCAATATATAACGTTATGTACGCAATTTAACTCTTTCAGGATCTTGATTAACAATTAGGATATTACTGAGAACTTCGCGAATACAGCCGATACGAGTATAAAAACTATAGTGGTATCAAGGTGATGTATCAAACAATGAAGTAGGATAATCGAGTCATAGATACTTGTAGTCGACTGAGCAAGGAATGTTCGCTCTCTAATTTGTGGTAGATCTATTAACTGCAGGCCAATGTTCAGAATCACCATGATTGCTGATTAACATAGAGCAATGGACCCCTTAATCCCTTCTAGACCTGGGAGTAGTTTTGCGTTTGATTATGTGTTTAGAAGTACCTGGATATTCAGGAAAGGAAATATACCAAATGATACTAATACATGTACCTATCAAACTGATGAAGTTGGATGATCGAGTCACAGAGGTCAACTTGGCAAGGAATATTATGTCTCCCAGTATCAGTAGGGATTTGTGGTAGGTCTGTCAACGGTAAGCCAATGTTCACAATCACCATGATTGCTGAAGAACATAGAGCAAAATATTTAGTTTTGGCGATCCACTGCGAAGCAAAAATTTTAAACGCTTGATGTAGGTGATAGCGCTTGAATTACTGATTCGATCATATAGAATAATCTCTAAACATTTTTGGGAAATCTTAAGATTACTAGATGTCATTTTGAATGGGACAGCCTAATATTTATTGTTATAGCGGCAAAAGAAATACACACTCTGTAAAATTTCAACTCTCTACTTATTACGGTTCATGAGATACTGCCCGCTGACAGACAGACAGACGAACGGACGGACGGAAAGTGGAGGCTTAATAATAGGGTCCCGTTGGCTTTTGAACTTTGAACCCTAAAAAAGTTAAATTTTGCCGCCACTTTTCCATCTTTCTTCCAAAACAACGTCTTCGTCTCGTCTACTTCGGCCAGGCAGTCTTTCAATCAGCAGCTTGGTTGTATTAAAAATCTAATAGTACAGCTGTCTCCGATTAAGGTAGGTACTTTTATTTGTTTTGTTTATTTTTAATCAATCTAATTAATTTTATTTGAAAACCTCGAATATAATAAGTCAACACCTTGAGGTCAAAAAGAGCAATTAACTCATTGTTTGCAAGGAAAATATCCAAGTATTATACATTTCTAAAATGGGCATGAAACAAGGATTTTTTATAGCATAATATGCTCTATCTCATAATGTGAGACAAAAATAGTTTAACGTCACAATAATTTACGTCGCAGATGTATAAAGTTTCATTATCGAATATTTTTAAAGATTTTTTTTAATTGATGATGTATTTCTGATGGCATCTTTAATTTTTTTTTTGTAGAATAAAGTAGTGAATTCGGGTGGAGACACTAATCAACAATATTTGAGTCCAAAAAAAAACAAGTTAATTAAAAAAACATAGTAGTGATTTTCATTTTTAAAATCTGGTATAGGTACCTCGAAAACCATAAATTTTTGCAGAACACATGTTTCGTTATTTTGATAGGTCTTGATCAAAGCTATCACCAGCCAAAAGGAGATCATTAATTTTGAGCCTTTTATGAAAGTGCCGGCCAACAAAAAAGAAGTACGAATTGTTAGAACTAGCTATTTGGAGCAATAGTTAATGTTAATATGACACAAAAGTTGAAAAATTTAATGAAAATTGTTCCAGATGATAAACTCTAGTTATATCTGAGCTTTCAGGAATCAATAAATGTATGAAAATGACGATTCATCGATCTTATATAACATTGTTCAGAAAAACCCTACAACTTTTGTGTCATTTTAACTATTGCTCCAAATAGCAAGTTCTAATAATACGTAATTTTTTTGTTGACTGGCACTTTAAAAAAGGCCAAAAAATGTGTGGAGCCTGAATGATCTCCTTCGTCGCATTAGTTTTGGAACACCGTTAGGTTGACACAGTTAGAAGAATATTTTTTATATCACACCTAGTCCTAAAATCTAAAAACATAAACTTGACGGACTCGTTGGCTCAGTGGTTTGTGCCCCTGACTACATCCGAGAGTTGTGGGTTCGATCCCCACCCGGCGCAGTGCAAACATTTCTATGATGAGTAGATTTTTTACTTTTCTCTCTGTTATCGCAGGCAACAGCTAGTAATAAAATAGTGTACCCCATGTCACTCCCACAACTGAGACAAATCTAATAACATCAAATATTGAAATCCGACAAAATAAGTTGAATCCGTTTAGGCTATAGAGCGTGCCAAAGAATTAAACATACTTACATACCTCTTATTGGTTCCTGACGCCTACTGGTCATAAAAAATAAAACTCAACACTTTGCACGTAACGATGACGTCAGTTGCAGTGATGGGCAAACAAAAATAGGCAGTTATGTAGGATAACTAATAAATAACACTTGTCCCTTCTGCAGTTTTTATAGTATTTCAACTGTACCAACCGTAGCCGCTAGATGGCACTGACGTCGGCAAAACTCTCAGCGATCTCCGTTTCAACAAGGTTATTCAGACTATTTCGCGCCTTAACGTTTGTGCTTTGGAATTGGACTTGATTTTGCTTTGTGATTTGGACTTTGATATCGATTATCTCGACGACTTGGCTTTGCAACGGACTTCTTTGATTTAGGCTTAGACAATGCCTAGACACGAGTACACGCCTAGCGAGTACGCTGATATTCATCTTATTTATGGTGAATGCCATAGTAACGCTTCCGAAGCCGCTGAACGCTATGCAGAAAGGTAACATAATCTCAACTATTTTAGTTATTTTTTTAGGAAAGCAAACGACAATAAAAACAAACTTATTAAACTGATTATAAACATAAATTCTCATCATTTTTATTGCTACAGGTATCCCAATCGACATCATCCAGCATATCGCGTGTTTATAAACACCCATCGTGCGTATGCTCTAGGACAGCTGCCAGGACAAAGTCACCGCGCAGGCAGGCCTAGAGTTGATGTGGACGGAGAGGTATTAAATGAAGTTGAAGCTGACCCTTCTACTTCGGTTAGGAAACTAGCACGCAGAACAGGCGTTGCACAGAGCACAGTACACAACGTTTTAAAACGTCATGAATTGCACCCATTCCACGTGCAACGGGTTCAAACCTTGGAACCTAACGACTACCCGCGAAGATTAGAGTTCTGCAGAATTATGTTAAGAAAAATGAACGAAGATAATGAGTTTTTTAATAAAATTCTATGGAGCGACGACTCTTCGTGCAGGAAAAATGGGTATTTAAGGCGGGAAGTACAGTCAATCTGAGCAGGTTGATGCATGATAATTTAATATCGACCGTAACGCCAATCATTTTAAGTTCAGATCAGTGTGGGTACCGTCGCGGCGGTTACGTCAACGCCGAACGCAAAATTCTCGAGATTTCGATGTTTTTATTACTTTTCTTGGCTTTCAAATAAGTTAAAAAAAATCCGTTCAATACAAATTGAAGGTATTAAATTGGCCGATTTTTGTGTGTTGGTTTCAACATAAACAAATATTGTGTTTCCGAGAGAATTTGCAATTAATGCAAAATACAGGGTTTACAGGATATTTTTTTTCATCAAAGTTTCTGTGATTTTAATGATTCTGTTAAATACAATTTGTTTTTTATTGTTTCAAGTATGTTATATATTTTTTCCATGGTGATAGCTTTAACCATTATTTCAAGAATTTCAATTGAATATTGCGATTTGGCTATACTTAGCGCCTTAAACATGCACAATCTTCACAGCTGGCAACTAGAAACCCCTCACATCACACGCCAGGACCGGTCCCAAACCCAGTTTAAAATTAATATTTGGACTGGAATATTAAATGGTCAAGTAATAGGACCGTATGAGCTACCAGACACGTTGACGGGACCGATTTATTTGGATTTTTTAGAAAACCAGTTGCCAGTCCTTTTAGAAGATGTGCCTCTTGCATCTAGACAAGACATGTGGCTGCAAAATGATGTCTGCCCGGCACACTTCGCACGAGCTGTTCGACGCCACCAAGACCAAAGATACCCACGAAGATGGATCGGCCGTCTCGGGCCAACTGAATGGCCAGCAAGGTCGCCAGACCTTAATCCCCTGGATTTCTTTTATTGGGGCTGCTTAAAAGATTTAGTCTATGCAACGGAGACTTCAAATATCACGCAGCTGCGAGATAAAATAGACAGAGCTGCAGAACAAATTTCAAAAGAAGGATACGCCCGCCACATAAAAAGGTCCTTTGTAAAAAGATGTAGAGCATGCATAAGGGCTAATAGCGGGCATTTTGAACATTTATTATAAAAGATAATTTTTATACATACTGTCTTTTATTTTTATCCATTTTATTCTAGCGTACCGTGTCAAGTCGTTATTCAAATCAACCAAAGTCTTGCTTAGTAAGTTTAAGTCGATAGAATTTTAGTATAGCAAAATTCTAAAAATTCGCCATTGTTCATTAAAAAAAATTATTACGTAATGTCAAACAATTAATATACCATTTTAGAATTGTCAATAATCAAGCAATTTTTTAAAGTTGTTGGCACGATCACCTTAGTACATTTTTTTTACACCACAGACTATCGAAGTTAGCTATTCGAAAAAAATTGTGTAAAAATTTTGCAAAAGTTGTTTTTTTTCAGGTTTTTCGAGCACTTTAAGAATAATTTACCATTGTGTTTGATGACATATGTATTCACAAATATTTAAAAAAAACAGGATTTAAAATGTCGTGATTTGTAGGAATGGCATGCATTAAATTGACGAAGGACAATTTTTTCGAAAAAAAACTAAAAATGGTGGGACTTTCATTTAAAAAAAATTTTGGTATGTAGTAAGAAATGATTCCACCATCCGCAGGTGAAGGATTATCCTTCACTTTTTGGACACCCTGTATAAAGAATATTTGAGTAATTTTCTAGTACTTAGGGACAAATTTTCAACGCCATACAAAATTGACATAATTTATAATATTTATTTGCCAATAAACAGAGTATTTTACATGTCAGATGTTATTTACAAAATAACAGTGGTCAAGTCTGTTTAGCTATTTACTAGTAGCATGCAAATAATACCTATCCACAGAAATAGAATCATTAGAAATAATATTATAAGAAATACACAAATGAAATTAATAATACATTCAGCGGAAATATTATTACATTTAAAGCTTTAAGATGTCAATTCAATGAAATTCATAAACTAAAATGTCAATTTGATAACAGTTATAAGAATCTAATGTCAAAAAGAGCTTCACACACAATCAATTATTAGTCACAGAAGGCAGTTTTCTGCATTCCAAAAACTCCTTGACAGAATAAAACCGATTTTCAATTAACCATCAGCTCCGCAGAACCGTTCTAAACCTGTTAAGCGGTAGTATAACACATAGCATAACAGTTGTCCTGGAAACGTTTCGTGTCCCCCGCGAGTATTTCTCAAACTAACGAAGCGAATAATTTAATACAGGCCAATTCTATATATGCAAGACGTGTCAGAATAGAAAGTAATGAAGTCCATTTATCAAAGGCGTAAGAATACCAAAACCCAATATTTTTACTATTATTTAATTTTGTCCCTAAGCGAGCGATAAAAACGATGTCCACTGTGAAACGGCGAAAAAACTTCAAACCATTTTAAAAGATAGCGTTAGCTATGTTTGATGGCATCCTTAGTTTTCTGGAAGTCTCGTGATATGATTCCGCCAGTTTGTTAATCTCACATGTTTTAAAAAGTCTTCCACGAGTTGGATTCCGGCAAGGTTGCGTTTATTCAGTGTCCCCTGTGCGACGACGAAAAAACAGGCATTTTTAGCTATATTATATGAATTGTAACGCACAATTACGACAAATGAGTCTACTTTAACGATTGTATATACTTTTGCGTTTAAATGGGTTTAAAAAAACAATTTATGCAACTCTGACCCTGATTTGTCTCTGAAGTTACGTGACGTAGGGGACTCACAACCCAAGTAGCACAAGTAGCATTACAAGAGATCACGTTTGGTATAACTCGGAACTTAAGGAATTAATAAACAGTTAATATGGTTCAACCGAGAACTTAGAGCTGCGCATTACGCTTTGGTCTGTATAATAGCATCATAAAAGTAGCAACGGATACTACTGTTACGGGATCACAGTTAAAGCAGATGTCAACAATGCCTTCTTACAGCCTTTATCGCATTGGTTGCTTAAGAGAATTTTAGTGGTAGTAGAATATGATTATTGCTGTATAAAGACGTAGAATTATACCACTACAATGCTAGCATTTTAAAAGAGTCACTGTGAACTACCGTACAGCCAATAGTCTTAGAGTGGTGTACATTTAGAGTGATTTCACGCAAAAAGTTCCACATCGGTTCACCTCGACTCTGTTATTAGCCTCTTTTGGAAAGCTGCATAAAGGTGTTTAATTAACACACGTGAACACCAAACGTATTTCGAGATCCTCGTCTAACTCAGAAATATAGCATTTGGCTGTGAAATGGTTCACTTGAACTCTTATTTACAGCAATAAGCATAATAGAGGAACTGGAGTGTACTCTTGTATAGGCATGCCATGGTAACTTATTCAGGATTAAAAGAGTTCACATAGATTTCTTAAGAATGCGCCTTTTTGTTATAACCTTAACAGTATATCATATAACAAGAATATGTTGTTACTTATGTTTTACTAATAATTTCTGCTTTTAATTACACCTTAAACATTTATTATAATATAATATAAAACTTTGCATAATTTTATGCCAATCAGACAAAAATATTTTAACGTGTTAGTTTTTTCACAATATTTCTAATTAAAAACGAGATATTTTCGAGGCGCATAATTTTTTTGCTTTAAAACCATATAAACATTCACAGTGAACTTGCAATCCCAAGTATTTTCACATGCTAATAACGTAATAAAAGTGTATTTATACCTAAGTAACCAAAAATTCTCAATTATAACATTCACTTCACCACTAATCACACTCTTGGAAATTATCGTCACCGCTATAATGCTATTTAAAGCAGCTCTGACAAATAAAATAAAGTTTTCTAGTGATCGTAGAATAATAAAGAACCTAAAGCGTTATTTAAGACTAGCAGTCACCCACTCCTAGTGCTTAGTCTGTATAACAGGACAATCGTATTCCATTAAGCAGCTGATAAACAGCCTTGTGAACCATAAAAAATCCAATATAGTGTTACTATAATGCTTTTAAGTAGAAATTTGAACCAAATTAGAACCATAGGCTGAATAATTTGTGTTTAATTAAGTTATATCAGTATTAACAGCGCTGTAAACACCATTATAACACTGTCTTATACAGCTCTTAGTTTCCGTGTACACCAAAAGTGGTCTCTTATAATGCTACTTGTGCTACTTGGGAAGGAGAGGGCCCGTACTCGTCATCACTGATTTGGCTCAAATTAATAGCATATGCAGGGCTTGGCTAGATATGAAAGTACCCGAAGTAGGAACTCCAGATGGCCAAGCGTTTAGAATTTTTTTTTAAAATGGTCTCGCCGGATTTTCATATGAAATCTGCACTGGCATTTATTTTAACTTTGGTGCCTTTATTATAATGCTTGTTGTTGAAAATAATTTTTTGCCCAATTATCAAATCCCTAACTTAATTCATTCGGTGTAGTAGCGTCCATGAAGAAGGTTTCCGTTTTTACCTAAAGGTCGTGCTTTGAATATATAAGGGTTGAAATTTCACCCTTAAGAAATTTCTAGAATAGAACAGTCCAGAACATTCGAGAGTATTTGAGAGCACTCCACAGCAGTCCCGGAACATTCTGGAACATTGTGGAATACTCGGGAACGTGGGGCTCCGGAGCAGGTGAAGTTGGGGATGCGGGAGGGTGAGGTGCGGGGTTCAGGGGATGAATCGCGAGGTGCGGGGGTAAGGCTCGTAATGCAGGCCTTGGGGCGCGGGGGGCTGAGGCAAGAGGAGGGGAGCGAGAGAAGGAGGAGGGCGAGGCGGGGGGAGGCACAGATTGCAGGGGGGGTGAGGCTTGGGGCGTGGGGTGGAGGCTGAGTGGGGTTGTGGGGATGTTGAGACGGGGTGGGAGGTGGGGCGCGGATCACAGGTGGGAGAGATTCGGGGTGTGGGGGGTGAAGCGCGGGGTGCGAGAAGAGGCACGGGGCGCAGGATGGAGGGTTAGGGGAAGGGGGGGTATGAGGCGGGGGAGGGGGTGAGGCGCGGATTGCAGGGAGGTGAGACTTGGGGCGCGGGGGGTGAGGGGGATTTGAGGCGGGGTAGGCGCGAATTGCAGGAAGAGAGGGGTGCGGGGGTAAGGAGCGGGGTGCGGGGGTGTGAGGAGTGCGGTGCGGGGTCTTTGAAGCGGTGTGTGGGGCGGGTGAGGCTCGTGATGCGAGGCTCAGGTCGCGGGAGTGAGGGGGGTGTGTTGAGGCGGCGGGGGTTTGAGGGGTGAGGCTCGGGTTGCGGGGGGGGGGTGAGGCGCGAGGTGCGGATAGGAGGGGCGCGGGGTGCGGGGGGTGAATCTCGTGATACGAGGCTTTGGACGCGGGGGGGGGGCAGAGGGCCTTAAGGGGGCGCCAAGGGGGTTCCTTAGCGCTCCTAGGACGCCCCTTAACATACCCTTGGCACACCCTTAATGCCCCCGGGGCGCCATTACATCCCCTTAGCGCCTTCTTGGCACCCCCGGGGCGGCCCCTTGGCGCACCTGGGGCACCCCCTTAACATCCCCTCAACGCCGTGCGTGATAGTACAAACCAGTATCAATTTGTTAGTACATAAGTCTCTTAATTTACCAAAACTGTCTCCTACGTTACGTTTGTCCCTAAAAAAATATAAATAAAGAAACTCGTATACCATTCAATTTATTTATTTATTAAGATATGTTATGTTATGTATTTATAGTATTTGTATATTTTTAAATGTATTGTATTTTATATATTTCTATGGGCCCTGTGCCTGAAATAAACTGATAAACAACAAAGAATAGTTGACTGACCTACAAACAAAGTATTTTCAGAATATTAATACGTACATATTTAATTAAGATCCTATGTTTAGTCAAAATAAAAGACATCGAAATATTTCACTTCCACGTTCACTAAGAGACGCCAGTATACCACCATTTTTATTCATTTGTTTCCGTCCACAATATCGCGGTGGCTAGTCGTCCGGCGGCGGTGCGGGGCGCACGCGCACGGGCGCCACGTCGAGCAGGCAGAAGGGCGCGCGGCACACGGGGCACGAGCAGCGCGCGGCCAGCCAGTGCGCGCGGGCCACGCCGCCGCCGCCCGCGCGCGCAGCCCACCAGCGCGCCATGCACGCGCGGCACCACAGCACCCTGCCCGCACGCAAGCACACACGCACACGTAAGCTTCTCTTGAAATGACATATTTCCTTTCGAGCGACGAAGGAGTATCTACGTAAGGAAGTATTCTCATGGCAATAAAAATCGAACTTGAGATTTTGATGGGGATCGATTCTCTTGCACTTAGGGCGAAAACACGACAGAGCGTGCGGCTCTGTCGTGTTTCTGTCGAGTGTCTGAGCTCTGCGGCGAGCGGTGTCGTGAGACGCGCGGGTGACCATTTGTGCACAGCACGAAAAAAAATAAGAATACAAAAATAATAAATAATAAAAATAGATCAGTATGTATCTACCTGCATATTAAACTGCGTAAACAAAACTGAGAATTCTTCTCCTGATTTTTTCATTTGTTTTTAGTAATACAGGTGTTAAAAAGTGCGTTTAAGATTTTAAGGGGTTACTCAGAATCACGCATAAAATACAGGAAAAATATTTAAAAATCCGATCCGATCTACAACTATTTTTCAATTTTTCATACAAATTCTTGATTCACTATTCAGATTTAGTATGGAAATCTGAAAAATAACTGAAGAGCGGATTTTTTTCAATTCTATATACACGATTCTGAGTAACACTTTAAAATTACAAACGCACTTTTTTTAACACGCCGTATACCTCCTGATTCTTAATCAGGCCACGTTCAGACATCAAAAGCGTGGTTTTGTCACAAAGTACCTAAATATCGTGGGAGAGCCATGCTTCGGCACGAATGGGCCGGCTCAACCGGAGTGATACCACGGCCTCACAGAAAACCGGCGTGAAGCAACGTTTGTTGTGTTTCGCCGAGTGAGTGAGGGTACCGGAGGCCCAACCCCCCCTCCCCCTCCCCATTCCCCATCCCCCATCCCATTTCAAAGGTCGGCAACGCACTTGTGACTCCTCCGGTGTTGCGGGTGTCCATGGGCGGCGGTAATCGCTTACCATCAGGTGATCCGTCTGCTCGTTTGCCACCTATCACATAAAAAAAAAATATATATACTTAAATAAACGTATCGGATGTAAAATATATGAACTAATATACAAGGTTACGCCGTATGCCTCTAGCGTCCTTACGTATAACGCGGAGCTCCCGTACAACACGGCATTCGCGTACTTCTTTAGAGTTATTATAACAGATGGTGCTACTTTTTGTAAATTAGAAGTGAAAATAAAGTCATGTTTTTTTACATATTTGGAATGTGTGTCAGCTTCTTATTCACCTCCTTAAATGCATCTGTTATTTTACCAGTCGTCCTGTATTTATTTGCTTTACTGACTGAACAAGTACCTACCTACTTATAAATGATTAGGTAGGAAGGTAGGTTAACCTACCAATAACTATAGTCCGTGAGCCCACTCCCAAATTGCCTACGTCATATGACATCACGATAAAATGCATGGCACACGGTCAGAAAAGTTGTGCTGAGCGAGAATCAGAAGATTATGGCACCAAAATTTGGCCGGAAGTTGGAAAAAACCTTCACTTCCGGTGAAAATTTTAAGGGTCTATTTACGTCATGTGACATCATTACGAGACACGTGGCATCATTTAGACCTTTATTTTTAGAAAGGGTAAACATAAGTCTGCCAGTCCTGTAATGGCCGGAAGTACTTTGCAGACCGTGCCAAAAATGGCCATTGGATACGTTTACCTACGTCATATGACAGCTTGACGAAAATTAGTGTAAACTATGTGTAATAATAGTCTCTTTAAGAATAAATAAGTCTGCCAAGCCAAATCCGGCCGGAACTCCTTCCAAACAGTTTTTTTAACTATTGAGTAAAACCTGGTAAAACTGAACAAAACATGGTAAATGCGCATGATATAGCCAACCATGATTGATTAACAAGGATTATCGACTCGTCCGTCGTGGTGGGTCAATTTTTACTAATTTGTTAACATTTTCATACCACAGTATAGGGTAACTGACGATAACAATGTACAAGTCGACGGGCACATTTAATAAATTACGTCGTATAGGGTGACTTTTAAATTGGTTCTTAATACGAAAGGCTATGAATGTGCTCATGATAACAAATAACTTTCTCTAAGAAACCCATAGTCAACTCGCAAAAAAAATTTGTCTCTCCATACAAATCAATGAACTGACCGGCCAAGTTAGTATAGAGTCCAAATTTTTTTTTGCAATTTGACTGTGAGTTCCTCAGGGAAAGTTGTTCGTTATCATGAGCACATGCATAGCCTTTCGTATCAAGAACTTATTTAAAGTCACCCTATAAATAAGTACATTTTGCTCGCCGAAGTTTCTTTCATTATTAATGAGCCCGTATATGTCTGTAACATTCGATGTGATAGCCATATTCTGTCTTGGCTTGAGGTGGCAGTTGGAGCTCTTTATTCGATGTGATAGCCATGTTCTGTCTTGGCTTGAGGTGGCAGTTGGAGCTCTTTATATTAAAATCAGTTAAATTTACGCACATTCAAAGAGAAAATACACTTTTCAAACACTTCGTCAGTAAAATCCTTCGTTTTATGTCCCTAAGAACACAAAAAACAAAGCTTCATTCTAATGCTGATAATTGTTATTTAAATAACTGTTTAGTTATTTAAAAAACCACACACTACAATATTTTAAATTCGTATTTTCAATTCCAGAAATTCCTGTAAAAAAGTTCCCTGGAACCATTCCGTTCAGGACACTGGCATTAACTGGATCTAGTCCTTACCAGAAAGACCTCCGCGAGATTTTGCATACGCGATCCTTTGACAGTGCCGATTGCGACACCGATCACTCTTTGGTGGTGACAAGCGTCAGTTTCACTCACAAAAAGATACATTCGTCCAAACCATCCGGCAAGAAGAAAGTTAACTTTTATCATGCTGGGAATGACCCACGGGTCCATAAGTTTGAGTAAATGGTAAGCAGTGAAACAGCCACCTGGGCTGCGAGCGCATCAGTTACAGAGGAGTGGGACAAATTCAGAAAACTCCTAACAGGCACGGTAGGTATAGCTTTCGTATACCATGAGAAGAGAACTCTGGACTGGTTTGCTGAAAACCTTGAGAATCTACAAACTCTGCTCGACATAAAACGTAAATCTGCTCTGCATCACCGCTTGAACCCCGGTCCCGACACGCAGCAAGAGCTCCGAGAGGTCAAAGCAGCTCTTCGGCGAAGCACACGTTACTATGCTAACGCGTAATGGACTGGGCTTTACCGTAGCATACAGTCGGGTGCAGATACCGGGAATCTTAGTGGTTTGTATTCAAACATAAAGCGGGCTAAAGGGCCTGTTCCCAAAAACAGCCCTTCTAAAGGAAGCGGATGGTACAGTTATCATTGGCACCCGTCGCAAAATGGAACACTGCGTAGAGCATTATACCAATCTCTACTCCAATCCAGTAGACATTAAGCCGGAGGCTGTCGAAAGTATGCCCAAATTGGCTACCTGGATCCAGCTAGATGACTTAGCTATTGAGGAACTATACCAGGCTGTTGAGCAGCTCAAACGCGGCAAGAGTCCTGGCAGTGACGGCACCCAAGCCGAAATATTAAAACTCAAGTGCGTATTGCCAATCCTGCACAATCTGCTGTGTAAGTGCTGGGAAGCGGGGCGCTTGCCTCAGGATATGCGTGACGCTAACATTGTCACACTATACAAAGGGAAAGGTGACCGCGGCGATTGTAACTGTTACCGTGGAATTTCTCTTCTAAGCATATTCGGAAAGTTATTTGGACGTACTATCTTAGGACGGCTCCAAAATCTTGCTGGACGTGTGGAGAAGTGTAGAGAGCAGAAAACCTCGCCGTTCATGGCGTTCGTGGACCTCAACGAGGTCTTCGATGCCGTGAGCAGAGAGGGCTTGTATAGTGCACTTGAACGCATTGGGTGTCCACCGAAACTCATGAGCCTTGTGAAATCGTTTCACGAGGAAATGAAAGGCGTTGTTGTCTTTGACGGTGAAACATCTGAGCCGTTTGTTCGCTGCTTCTGAAAACTGCTTTCGGCGAAGACCAGCAGGGTATTCACCTACACACGAGGGCAGACGGTAAACTTTTTAACATATCCCTACTCAAATCTAAGAGGTACCGTAAGGATATTTTCGTTGACAGCCTTCTGTTTGCTGACGATTCAGCCTTCACTGCGACTACGGCTAGCGAGCTCCAGTGTATCATGGACAAATTTTCCCAAGCCTGTTTTTTGTTCTCCATGTCCAGTAACGCTAAAAAAACGGTAGGGCTTGTTCAAGGCTGTGACAATCCGCAAGTTATATTGCTGAACGCAACGCCTTTGGAAACTGTTGATAAGTTTTGCTACCTTAGGTCGACCGTGTCAAATAACTTCTCGCTCGACGTGGAGATCGACATTCGTATTGGCAAAGCAGCGACGACGTTCGGGAAGCTGAGTGCAAGAGTATGGGACAACAAACATCTTACAGTTAAGACCAGGATGGGTGTTTACCAGTCTTGCGTACTCAGCATACTCTTGTACGGTGCTGAAACCTGGACGTCGTACACAAAACAAGAACACCGACTCAACAGTTTTCACATGCGCTGCCTACGGAACATCTGAGGCATCTCATGGAAAGACAGAGTTACAAACGAACACGTTCTGGAGATTGCACAGCTACCCAGTCTTACAGCCCTGCTGAAACAGCGACGCTTGCGATGGCTGTGGCATGTGCACCGTATGGAGCCCACTCGATTCCGTGACGTGTCATGCTGGGTGCAGTTACGCACGCGAAAAGAAACGTTGGGAGACCACAATTGCGCTTCAAGGACTGTGTGAAGCGTGACATGTTGGCTTTTAATATTGATCACCAAGGCTGGGAAAATCTCGCTGAGGACAGAGACGGATGGCGTAAACGCGTAGGAGATTGTCGTAAGTTGTGCGACGAAGCCTGGTTTGAGGTGCTGACCGATAAGAGGAATCGCAGACATCGGACCGCTGCTAATGCGTTGACTACCACTAACTTCCCCTGCCATAGCTGTGGTAGATTGTGCAGATCTCATATCGGGCTGTATAGTCACCAAAAGCAGTGCATCCGCAACACTGATTAAATCGTATGCCATAGACGACACAGGCCAATGATGATGATGATGACCTAAAAGGATTCTGGCCTCTACTGAATATTTTTTAATCTGACGGAAGACATTTTAAACTCATGTCAAGATAGAACTTCTGGAATTGAAAATACGAATTTAAAATATTGTAGTGTGTGGTTAGTTAAATAACTGTTTATTATAATGAAGCTTTATTTTTTGTGTTCTAAGGGACATAAAACGAAAGATTTTACTAACGAAATATTTGAAAAGTGTATTTTCTCTTTGAATGTGCGTAAATTTAACTGATTTTAATATAAAGAGAATATTAAATGTGCCCGTCGACTTGTACATTGTTATCGTCAGTTACCCTATACTGTGGTATGAAAATGTTAACAAATTAGTAAAAATTGACCCACCACGACGGACGAGTCGATAATCCTTGTTAATCAATCATGGTTGGCTATATCATGCGCATTTACCATGATTTGTTCAGTTTTACCAGGTTTTACTCAATAGTAAAAAAAACTGTTTTGAAGGAGTTCCGGCCGGATTTGGCTTGGCAGACTTATTTTTTTTTTTTTTTTTTATGGCAGAGATGGCAAACGAGCAGACGGATCACCTGATGGTAAGCGATTATCGCCGCCCATAGACACCCGCAACACCAGAGGAGTCACAAGTGCGTTGCCGGCCTTTTTTTATTTATTCTTAAAGAGACTATTATTACACATAGTTTACACTAATTTTCGTCAAGATGTCATATGACGTAGGTAAACGTATCCAATGGCCATTTTTGGCACGGTCTGCCAAGTACTTCCAGCCATTAGGTACAGGACTGGCAGACTTATGTTTACCCTTTTTATGAATAAAGGTCTAAATGATGCCACGTGTCTCGTAATGATGTCACATGACGTAAATAGACCCTTAAAATTTTCACCGGAAGTGAAGGTTTTTTTCCAACTTCCGGCCAAATTTTGGTGCCATAATCTTCTGATTCTCGCTCAGCACAACTTTTCTGACCGTGTGCCATGCATTTTATCGTGATGTCATATGACGTAGGCAATTTGGGAGTGGGCTCACAGACTACTAGGTTCGAATTTTGTAGGATAAACTGTTAATTATTGTTGGATTAGGTACCTATTTACAGAGTAATCAACTACAATAATACATACCAAGCTTTGTTTTTTCTTTATTATCGTTTTGTTTCACATCAGGAAACGAAATTCTACAAATCTCCCTCGATTTCTCGATTTTCAAGGTCCTTTTTTTAATATCTTCTCTTGTTTTATCCCATAAATTGGGCTGTTGTTCTATTGAGGATATACAATAATCCACATCAACTGAATCGACTATCTTCGTCTGTTAGTTCGCACTACTCGGTTAGTTAAAAAAACAAGCTTCCGACCTACAGAAAGTGTGGTCAAATGAGCCGCTGCACCGCGGCTACTGTGTTTTGTTGTGTTTTCGCCCTTATAGAGTACAAAAACCAAAAAAATATGTGTGTGTGTGTGTGTGTGTGTGTGTTTGTCTGTCCCGGGCTCTAGCGCCAAGACCACTGGACGGATTTGGATGAAATTTGGGTTAGGTCAATATTTTTTTAATATCGTCATTTTTAGGGTAGCCACTATAGTAAAAAAAACACTTTTAATTTTTTGACTCAAAAATGGCTCTAACGATTTTGATAAAACTTTGTACAATACCATACAACCATTTTCTATACAACCTAGAGTACATTAGATAGGTGGTTACTCTGGGAAAAATCGGGTCCTGATACCTTCCATACCAAAGTAAGTTTAATGTTAATTTTGCTCGAAAATGGCTCTAACTATTTTGATGCAACTTTGTACAATACCATATTTCTATACAACCTAGTACATAAGATAGTTGGTTACTCTGGGAAAAAATGGGTTCTGTTATCTTCCATACAAAAAATAGATTTTCGTTAATTTTTCTCAAAAATGGCTATGACAATTTTAATGAAACTTTGTACCTTTTAATAACAAAATACGGCCTACTATACTAGGTAATGAATTATTCCGTGTCATACCAGGATAAGGTACATACATACAAAACAACATTTTTTATATATCGACGATTAAGAACCAAATACTCCTGTCTTCAAAATTTGTGATTTTAAGGTTTGAATGTAGTTCGATGTAAATTTTTGTGGTTTTATGACAAAATAGACAATGGCGATGAAATTGTATAGCCAAAATCATACTTTCATCAATAAATCAATTAAATAATACATTTTAAGTCAATGTTACAATTAATGAAACGTTTTTTTCGCCTCCTGTAAAGTTGGGTTTTTGCAGATAGGAGTGTTTGGTTCTCAATCGTCGAAATGAAGTCTATCACTTGCTACAGGTTATTAATATTTATTGCTGATTAAGGTTAAGAGATGACAATCTTGTGTATGCCGAAGATGGGATTCGCGAGATGGCTGTACAATTACTTTTCTTTAGGTACAAAAATAAGACTTAGAGGAAATGAAATGAAATGAAATATATTTATTGCAAAAAACTCATATTTACAGTTATGAAATTTAACCAAGTGACCCCACACTAGGCATGGCCCGTATCGTGGTGGTCACACCAAAATTACATTAAAACCAACCAGTTATGAGTATAAGAGAACTCCAATACATACATTATTATAGACATAAACAATGAACCAATATTTTTACAGAGCATAACATTACTTAAAATTAAAAGTTATTTATAACGTAAGAAACAACAAACCTTTTTGTTACACGTAGAGTAGCAAGGTATACTTACAAACCTATTAAATTATATTGAGAAAAATAATAATAAATATGTATATTATATAAAAGATATATTATGTAAGTATATATGATATATAATAAATATATAAATGTAATATAATATATAAGAAGATTAATACCATAAAACCTAAATTAATAATGAAACCAACGGGTTACTTCTAAAAGACTTTCCGTGTCGTCGTAAGTCAAACTTAGAAGCAAATTCTTAATTTTTGACTTTGCTTGATGAGCATTTAGAATTTTCAAATCACATGCTTTTGCAACTCTGTTATAAATAAAGGGGTGAAGGAAGACTATAAACCTCTGAGCGAATGAAGTATGAACGCGAGGTTGAGGTAAGCTAAGGACTCTTCGTTTGATTAAATCTTCATACTGAGGAGATGAAATCAACCAACTATGCATGGAAATGGTCACTCTGAAAATAAAAAGTTGTCTGACAGTCAAAAGACCACATTCCTTGTAGAGAGAAACAGTAGGGTATCTAAAGGGTTTACGATACATGACTTTCAGAACCGAACGTTGGGCTCTCCGCGAGGATCATGAGTGTTTTATGTGTGCCACCCCAGACCGTGATGTAATATGATAGAAGGCTCTCGCACAAACTTGTATACACCAGTTTCAAAACGGGAGGGGGAGCAGCTGACCGGAGAGATTTCATTATACCTATTAATCTCCTTACTCTGCCAGACAGAGCGATTAGATGAGGACCAAAAGTTAACCGATCATCCAAAACGACCCCCAGATATTTTATGTTGCGAACTCTTGAAATAGCTTCGCAGTGACAATTTGTATTTCGTGTCGTAAAGGTCGGGTCCTGAGTATTATATATAGGACAGTTATGTATCTTCAAAGGGAAGGAACACGAGGGGCTGGTGGAAGAAGTTTTATGGAAAGCTAAATAATAAGTTTTACTGGCGTTTAATTTTAGCAAGTTTCTATCAAGCCAGTTTTTTACTTCCGCCATTCCACTCTCCGCCTGACGAAAGGTGTCACTCCAATGCTCTCCATTAAATAATATTGCTGTGTCATCTGCATAACAGATTACTTCAGCATTCGACATAGGCAGCTCAGTCAAATCATTCATATATAGTATTCATATAAGAGATGGACCAAGAATGCTACCCTGGGAAACGCCAAATACGACAGGGAGTTGAGCACTAATATTACCGTCTATTCTTATTAACTGTCTGCGATTAGTCAGGTAGCTACGGAACCACTGAAGAGCAATACCGCGTATACCAGCTTTCTCTAATTTAGCCACAAGGATATCAAAAGAAACTGTATCAAAGGCTTTAGCCAAGTCCAGGAAGACACCAACACATTTACGTCCACTATCAAGATAATTAGTTACAAATTTAGTAAGAAGCGAAACTGCATCTTCCGTGGACTTGGCCCTTCGAAATCCAAATTGACGAGTTGATAGAACGGCGTTTGCTTCAAGGAAGTCCATGAGTCTTTTATTTACCAATTTTTCCAAAAGTTTACCAAATACGCAAAGCAAGGATATCGGTCTATAGTTACCCGGAACATCTTTAGGCCCTTTTTTGTAAATGGGAGACACTGACGCAAGTTTCCACGTATCTGGAAATGTTCCAGTCGAGAGGCTGAGATTATATAGGGTGACTTTAAATTAGTTCTTGATACGAAAGGGTATGCATGTGCATTTTTTGCGATTTGACTATGGGTTCCTTAGGGAATGTTGTTTGTTTTCATGAGCACATGCATACCCTTTCGTATCAAGAACTAATTTAAAGTCACCCTATATACAGGGTATGCATGTGCTCATGATAACAAACAACTTTCTCTAAGAAACCAATAGTCAAATCGCAAAAAAATTTTTGGACTCTTCATACTAATTTGGCCGATTAGTTGCTCGATTTGTATGGAGACTCTAAAATTTTTTTTTTGCGATTTGACTATGGGTTCCTTAGGGAAAGTTGTTTGTTATCATGAGCACATGTATACCCTTTCGTATCAAGAACTAATTTAAAGTCACCCTGTATATGCGTAAGTGGTAAAACGATGACTGTTTTGATCTGCTTAAGGAATTTATTTGTGATATTATCGAAGCCGGGTGCACTATCAGACTTTAAATTGGATATAAGGGCACTAACTTCGTCTGGATCAGTGGGAGCCAAAAACATAGACTTCACTAAGCCGCGGGTGTTCTCGACTTTCTTAGCTAAGGCTTCCTCGGTAGTATTTAAATTGAGTAAGGTCTCAGTGGCTAGCTGCTGCCCAACATTAACGAAATAAGAATTACAAAAATCCAACGATTCTGACGTAGTATCACTAGAGTTAAGCAATTCATTAGGTGTACTGGTTTTAGTCGGGAAGTGACAGATATCTTTAATTGTCTTCCACAGTCTTTTGGGGCAATTACTATTTTCAGCTAAGAGTCTTTTTTCGTAATCGCTTTTAAGTTTACGTAAAAGTTGTTTGTAGAAATTCCTGTACCTAATATATGACGTTTTTATTATATTATTGTGGGGATCTTTACGATATTCTAAATGGAGTGCGTCATGGTGTTTTGAGCATCTAATAAGTCCGGGAGTAATCCAAGGCTGAATCATAAATTTTGATCTACTAACTCGGACTCTCTAGTATGATGTTTGATACTCGAGGTTATTATATTTGTGAATTCATGAGCTGACTCAGAGGGATTATCAGAATCCATTATTTTAGACCAGTCATGTTCTATTAATTCTTGCACCACTGCTCTATAGTCAGTTTTAATTCGTATCCTAGACTTCGTCTTAGATTTGCCAATAATCCGACGCTGACCGAGCAAAGTAAGATTGTGATCAGTAATATCGGAGTTGCAAACAGCTGAGATACTTTGAACACCAGGAGATATAAAAATATGGTCCAGGCAAGAGTTAAGTCTTGTTGGTTTAGTGATTGCTAGGACGAGACCGTGTTCAGCAGTGAGACATAGGAACTCGCTTGCATTGCTCGTTAGATTACTAGACGGAATATCAAGAATATCTATATTCATGTCACCCACTATCATAACGGATTGCTTACCATTAAATCCTGTCAATAGTGAGTCCAGAGATTCATAAAAGTTTGACGGATTTAGGAAGGAGGGAGATCTGTAGATACCCAAAATTGTTGCAATATTCGGTATGTCAACCCGAACACAGTCCGCGTCACTAAGATCTGGTTCATAAAATATGGGATTCCAAGATTCTCTTACGTACACTACTACTCCACCATTTTTATTGATAAACTTCGTAGATCGATAATGGGTGTAGCATACAGCGAGCGAAGCGAACCCGAAAATTTTGCATTTGCTTGAAAACTTGGAACTAGCTAAAAAAAGGGCGGTGATTCGTTCAGAAACTCATTTTGGCCTAGCGAGTTAACTGATAGGCACAAAATGTTAAGTTTATAAAGTGTGCTATTGCCTTTTTAAAGACGTTATATTTATACTAGTAAACATTAATATCGCTTAATTAAATATATCATGTTTAGTTTCATAAAAATGTCAATAAGCTATAAGCTTATTTTCCGAATGCACCATCTAAATAAAACATATTTAATTTTTTACATTTTATTTCAGCACCGAGTAATTCCAAAAACTCGTGTTCGATATTCGAATCACTTTTACTCACGCTCGCAGCAAAAACCGATTTTGCTGCGACTTTTTACGCATCAATAGCACTCTTTTCGTGCTAGAGAGGTGAAAACAAATATCCATACTTTCGCATTTGTAATTTTATAAGAATAAGGCGGAAAACACATTGAGGCGGAATCCGGACGGGAGCGCGGAGTAACGGAATTCGCGCGCGGCAGCGGTCCGCTCCACCGGACGGTTTCCGTCCGAATTTCGCCCTAAGCCGCGGTGCACGACGAAGGCGCGGATTCCGCGCCACCGGGCGGTTTCCGTCCGAATTTCGTCCGAAGCCGCGGTGCACGACGATTTTCGTCATGCGTTTATTTAATATTCGAACGTGTATGTATGTAACAAAGATTGTTTTTGTTTGTAACAAGGATCATTTCGTGAACCCCTCACGCGACGCACCCCCCAACCCCGCGCCCTCCCCCCGTGTCGCACTCCCCCTCCCCCCGCGCTGCAACCCCTCCCCCCGCGCCCTGCAAGGCCCCTCACACCGCACCCCCTCCTCCCGCGACGCAACCCCTCCCCCGCGCCTCACAACATTCCCCCCCCACGCCCAAAAGGCCCCCCGCGCCGCACTCCCCCTTCCCTCCGCGCAGCACTCCTCCTCCCCCCGCGCCGCAGCCCCTCCGCCCGAGCCCAGCAACACCCCTGCGCCCCGCAAGGCCGCCCACGCCGCACCCCCCTCCCCCCGCGCCTCACAACACCCTCCCTCCTCGCCGCACTCCCCCCTCGCTCCGCGCAGCATTCCCCCTCCCCCCGCGCCGCACTCCCCCTCCCCCGCGTCACAGCCCCTCCCCCGCACCCCGCAACACCCTGCCCCCGCGCCCCGCAAGACCCCTCGCGCCACCACCCCCGGCGCTCTGCACCCCCCGCGCTCTGCAACACCGCCACCCCCACGCGCCGCACCCTTCTCCCCCGCGTCAGGCAACCCCCCCGCTCCCCGTTATGTTGCGAGACTCACGCTTTACCCTGCGAATAGCACCACGCGGGAGCGCGGATCCGTCAAGCGAACCGCGCCTCCGGGCGGAGAAGCGGCGTCAGTGTGGCATACCCTGCGAATCGCGCCGCGTCTCCGCGCGGGAGCAAGGATTTGTCGGCGAATCGCGCCTCCGGACGGAGAAGCGGTGTCAGTGTGTGGTACCCGGCGGTTTTTCCATACAAATCAACATTTTACAGTACAAAGTTTAAATCCGCGCCACCGCCATTCGCCGCGGTGAGCGGAGCAGTGTGTTTTCCGCCTAAGATAGATTAAGGTTTTACACATACATGTTATATACACATACATATTATATACACATAATACAATATGTATATACTATTTAATGTGTGCCGTTAAAGGGAGCACTATCGAAACTGAACAGCTTTACAGCCGGATTAATCGGGCTGAATTATTTATATGGAAAGTTCAAAAATGTTTGCAAGCCATGCGATGAAAAAAATATATTTTAGCAGTGACATACAATGACATACAATGTCGCATTCACATTTGTGTGGTTCGTAGTCACGTCACCAAGCAATGAGATCGATTTTGAGTCGCTCCTTGTAGGCTGTGGGAAGGCACAGTGCGGTGCGTGCGGTGTGTGCGGTGGCGGGTACCTGCAGTTACACTGCTGGCAGGGCGGCGCGGGCGCGGGCGGCGGCGGGTGCTCCTCGCAGCGGCGGCTCAGCTTCACGTCGGCCGGCGCCGTCATGCACCCGATGCACACCTCGGGCTCCTGTGCGCAATGAATACCAGCTGTATTCAAGGGCACGAAAGATATTATCGACTCTTATGAAAGGTGCCAAATCAGTTAAATAAATAATAATGAAAAACTCAAAGCGACTTTAAAGTTTCAAAGGAATTCACGATCCCATATTTGTGATAACTAGAAAAGAGGTACTTCGTAGTGGCCGCTACTTCCTTCATAGTCGTTCAGCTTGGCGCGGATTGAGCAAAATGGCGCGACCTACAAAACACATCAAGTTATACTGCACTGCTCGTTGTGATGTCTTTCTACGTATAATGAAAATATTTAATCACTTTTTGGTCATTACTACGTGAGCGTGGTCACGATCATATCCTCAAGATGTAGACGGAGCGGAGGAGTTATTCATTCAAAATATCAAAATACAACAAAAACAGACATGTGAAAAAATAGTTGATAGCGAAATTTATCGTCTATACAATGTCTTCTCGATATAAAATAAAATTGGTAAGTAAACCATCCATCACAACCATCGCACATAAGGGTATTTTGCCGATCTAGCCGGTCAAAAATCATTTTTTTTAAAATGGTCCCAAGTACAAACAAACCGGATATTATTGTTGTTGAATAACTAGAGAACAATATACAACCCTTCCCGGTGTCTTGTGGGCTGCACCCGCGCGCTTGTGTCAATCTGAATTTTACCATCGCTTTAAGTGATACGTATTTTTCTCGGCTTTTGAAGTGTGACAGCATCAGTTTAGAAGTGCATGTGTTCGTGATCAGTGATTTCTTCGGACATATTGTCATGGATTCAGATCATGCAGGTAAGAATACATACTTTTTAAGAGTGTGCTCTGTTTTTTGTTCATGGGATATTGTTTTCTGGCGTTTGAAAAAATATATAATTGAAATGATTAAATTTTTTAACTTTATTTTACGTTTGAAAAGGTTTTTGTTGTATTTCCGGGTTCTTCCCGGTTATTATATTAATTGATAATGAGAGTTTACAGTTTATACAATATAATTATGACCAAATTAGCCGCCCATACCCGCCCCCTTTTAAGCCAGAGGTGACAAACCAAGACAGTGAAAAAAACAGGATTTTTTTATTTAAACCTCACTATAAGTTAATGTGGTATTTATTTTGTTTCAGAAGACACAGAAAGTGATCAGGACAAGAACAACCATGACATTCATCATCATTTAGTCATATAAATTGTTTTAAAATTAAATTGAGAAAAATAAATTTCAAAGTCATAAATCACTAAAATGCTCCTACTTTGCTTGAATCAGTTTCGTTTAAGGTGCCTCGTCGTGGTCGTGTGAGAAAAGTTCGTAAGAAACCTCTATTCTATGTTAACCCTAGTGTCACTTGCTTCGCGCATAATAGCTATCTAAGACGTGCGTGCAGATTATACAATGATAGACTAGTAGATATTGATATATTTAGTGAAACACTAGCCAGATTTAAAAATCTAGCAAATAAAGCTATTTGTCAAGCCTCGTAACTTTGTATGGATTAAATGTTCTTTTTCATATTATTACTGTAAATCATTGTCTTATTGTATTTAAGATATATTGTCAATACTCTTTTCCTGGAGATATAGTACCTTCAAGTTAAATAAATGTAAGTCAGGGAATTATAGGTCTATAACCATAGCACATTTGTCATGTAATATCTATAATTATGACTGTTTATTCCTGAATAAAAGAAAATAAAAGAAAATAAAATAAAATAAAAATAAAATATACTTTTATTCTATTTTTTCCGAGTATTTTATTTAACGACGTTATTCACTGAAAAACACTTTAATTGGCTTATAGTCAACTAGGAAGTTGTTAAATATAAGAAAAAATAAGTGAATAATTTTGACCGGCTAGATTGACAATATACCCCTATGTGCATCGCATCGTTCAACTTAGGCTTAGAAGCAATAAACCATCGTACTATCGAGTACAGTATAAAGTTAAGAACAACCAGGTATCGATTCCACGTAGCGAACATATTAAATACTCGTATCAAACCCTGCCTGAGCAATCAGCAGATTTTATATACAGAAATCCGCATCAGTCAGTTCAACCATTGTGAAGATAAATGGTAAAAACATACAAATATACAGGGTGTTGTTTTGGTCGACAACGGCCTTCGAAGGGTTAAAAGGACAGAAAATACTTGTTCTGAATATACCTATAATTTATTTTTTTATAATTAGATTCTGTTGAAAAAATGACGTACAAATTTTCCTTAAAGTATCAAAACGCATGAGCACGACATCAGTCAATGACGGCCGGCTCATTCACGACTTTTCCTACAAAAAGATCCATGACACTTACATGAACGTGGCTGTCGGGAGAAGTAATCCAATATATAGCTTCTTCCTTGAACTCTTGTCTACTTTGAGCTCTATTTATGTGATGTTTTTTCGGTGGAACACGATTTGCGGAGTTTGTAAATAATGTTTTTATTGCGTAACATAATGTGTTACGCAATAAAACGGCGGCACGACGACGTCACTCCAAATCTCACACACTCGACTTGATTTACACCACACGAAATGTAATAATACATCGCTCTGTTCAAGACTGTTGAATAAAGACGAAATGTTCCTGAACATAGCCGTAGCGTAAGTTCACGCGCAGAGGCGCTTGCTCTCGCTGAGAAAAAGAAACGCAGGTTCGGCGCAGAGGCATGCAGCAGGGCCCCTCGCGCACCCCCGCACACCTCGCCTTGTTGCTACGCAACCAATCATTGTTAAAATACATTACGCACGGAAACAAGGATACCATAATAAATTATTTTCTAAGATTTTCTTATGAAAATATAAGGTGCCATTTTTTTTTGGCATCAGTATCATGTATACTATCACCCCAGAAAAGCTCGTTGTCGACCAAAACAACACCCGGTATATACACACCTCATACACAGAGTCCTCATAGATCAAACTCATATACCTACTTCGTTACGTAGTGAATAAAAAAAATACTAATTGCATTCGCAAGACACATACAAATTTGACTGGAAAGAGTAAATAAGTTTTCTCCCAAACAGTATCAAATACCTTCAAAGATATTTTCACTTTAATTTCACACGATAAACAATATAACAGAAGTATGTGCCAAGCATCAATCAATACTACACTGGTAGATTTGTGGTTTATGGTGAACAGGTATGAGTTTTAGGCGGAAAAGGATCGTAAACGGTATATTGAGTAAATGTGGGGAAGACGTAGGTATTCGTAGATGAAATGCAAAGTAGTGTTCAGGTGTTTAGGTGTTAGGAGAAAGATTAATTGAACACCCTGGTTAACACTTACACATCTCGTGTGAAACTGATCACTTCCTTTATTGAATCTGTCCCACATGGGTTCACACAGCGTAAGAGACCAGTATCTATGAGATAGCTCCACTAATTTCGATAAAGTTGTGATTTTGTTTGCATGTATTTTCTTAGTATCGCAATGTATTCATTGTACTATAGTGGCTTTGAATTAAATACTTGCTTTCGCCTAATTATCAAAATTTTTAATTATTTTTGATTAAGCAAAGCAACCAGCAAATCAAACCAAATTAAGACAAGATTTTACGGGACGTCCATATTGAAATAACATGACAAAGTAAACACCACTCAAATGCTGGATATGCTGGTGATTACTAGATGTACAAGATATATTTTTAAAATGATAACTCTGGGTGTCTGTGAGAGAGTGGACATAAAAATAATCAGATGAGGAATTAAGCGTCGATTGCAGCAATCGCGGACCGGAGCAGAGAAGCACAGCTGCCTTCTTGTAATACTGAAGACATTATAGTACTTATGTGCAGCGCAAAGAATAGAGCTAGAGGAAGCACAGTGAGTACGGAGGTTAGTGGACCCAAGCTTGCTATTTATTGAACTTGATGTTGAACTTTGAACTAATTTAAATTAACAAAAATGTGCTTATGAATATAAAATCTCACAAAAATAAATATATATCGCTTTCATCGTCTAACCCTATCTTCACTTACCTCCGTACTACGCTAAAAGGGCCCGGACTGTTGCAAATAGATGCCAACTAATTTAAATTAACAAAAATTAACAAAAAAAAAATTAAGAATAAAAATTCTCTCAAAAATGAATACATGACGCTTTCATCACCTAACCCTATTTACACTAAAATTCGGAGTACGCCAAAAGAGCCCCGACTGTTGGAAATAGATGCCTACTAATTTAATTTAAGAAAACTGCGCTTTAAGAAAAAAAAATCTCACAAAAATGAATAGATATAATTTTCATCATCTAACCCAATCTTCACTAACCTCCGTACTACGTTAAAAGAGCCCGGACTGTTGCAAATAGATGCCAACTAATTTAAGAAAACTGTGCTTTAAGAATAAAAAATCTCAGAAAACTGAATAATGAACACTTTCATCAACCATAATAATATCAAACATATAAAGTCAATCGGTTTCAATAGAATTTAAAAATGTAATTGCATTTTTACCTTTACGTTTGAAACGTTGAAAGACTCTCCAAACCTATTTTTATGGAAGATTTGAAAAATATACGATTAGTCATAATGTTACACGATTACTGGTTAGTTCAAAATAGACATGACATTTAAAAGCATAGTAAAACCATCATTTTTATAATAATAATAATATTTTACTGTCGTTAGTGTCACTCAAGGCGAGGCGAGGATACTCACTCGATCGACGTAATAGACGGGGTTCTGATCGACGAGGTCCGCGAAGACGGCGACGAACCGGTCGACGAGCGAGGGCCGCAGCGCCACATGGTCGGGCAGCCGCAGCGGGGCCGCCAGGCGCGCCTGCAGCTCGCGCACCGCGCCCGCCGCCGCGCGGAACGCCCAGCGCGGCTCGTCCGCGCGCGACGGCACCACTTCGATGTTCACGTACTGCACCTCGTCCTCGCCCGATAGCGACAAATCGTGGCTGTCAGTCTGCAACACACAACATTCTAGGAGAAAATTGTTCAGTCTCGTGTGAAGCGGAAGGCGCAGTGACATTTCGGGATCGTTTACTGTTGCACGGAGCGTGAAGCGCCCCGCACCCCGCACGGTCCGCGCCGCACGGCACCGGGCACTCACAGCGGTGGCCACCAGCGCGCAGTCGACCTGCTTCACCGCGTGCAGACCGTACTGGGTCACCTTGAGCAGCCACGTCTCGGTCGCGATGAGCTTGCTGGTTGCCGTTAGTGGCAATGACACTTTGTCGACACTGAAAAGATATATGAAAAATATTATTTTATACAAAATAGGTAAGTAAATGGTTTTGTTTTTGGTTGCATTCAACTACTTAGCAATGCAACGAAGATGAATATGATTATTCTATTTTGCATGGAACTTGCATCTATGAGTTGATAATTATGAAAATGAAAATGATGAAAATGAAAATGAAAATATTTTATTCGAAGTAGGTAGCAGTGTACACTTTTCGAACGTCATTCTTTTATCTACCTAATACGAGGTTCCTACCACTCGGAACTCGTATACCCACCGTTTCGGGAAGTGTCGGGCGGCGGGCCCTAAAGAAACTCCCTCCAACACATATTTTTTTTTAAGTCTTATATTCTATTACATCTTAATGCTAGATCAATAAATGAATTATACAATGTCATGTCTGTAAATAAAATATACAAAAATAAGAATAAAGAAAGGATTCAAAAGAGATAAAAGTAAAAATTGTTTGTAGCTAATGACTAACAAATTCCAAAAAACCAATGACAAGAGCAGGCCAGTTCACACGGACAGCACCCGATCACGAGTATAACGCGAGAGTCAGCCATCGCTCCCCTCAACCATATTTGAGGGAAGGGAACGACCCGGCTCCCGATACGCCACCATCCGCACATTAAGGTCATGTTTTAACATAACTAACTAAAATATTGTTTAGTATTGCCACACTTTTTTCATTTCATATTTTTCATACATCCTTCCTAAGATTTATTTATATTACATAGGTGCAACCAGTGATGCAACAAAAATACTGTATTTAATAATCAAAAGTAACTACAAATAATTTGTTGTACAAAAAAGACGTTTCGTAGGTTGTTAGGCCCCAGAAGATTTCTTTTTTCTGTTTGGATGTTGCCAGCTGTTGAATAAGCCTTTCTCATGCTACAGTAGATGGTTTCATAGAAAAATATTTTTTAGAACTTTTAGACTTCTAAGTGACCAGTTGTCAAGAGATTGGCAAACCAATTAAAGGTTTAATTTCATAAGGAGAGTGGTAAGGCTTCTAAAGCTATATAGCCTTGTCTTATACTAAAATGTATATTGTAAAAATCAGTTATTAAGTTCATATTTCTGCGGTTAAAAGTTCTACTGTTTTCGGAAATATCAATTAATACAGATGTCAACATAACAAAAAAGTATAACCTATGACAAGGACTTATGACCAAGAAGCCTTAGCCTAAGCAGCCCTAGATACTTACACACACATTAACGTGTACAGATATGAAGATATGTATGAAAAATACGAAATATGAAAAAAGTATGGCAATACTAAACAATAGTTAAAACATGAGCTTAATTATCAACTCATCGATGCAAGTTGAGTGTAAAATAGTCAATCTCCATCAAAATGTCATAAATTCTTTTTTCTGTGGCAAAATGTGATGTGTGTGATACTTGTAAATGGGATACCTAGACATTTGAAGTTTGCTTTAAGCAGAGGCTGGCTTTCTGAATTTTGTCAACATATCTATAGACAAGAATTTGCCGGTAGGTAGGGATTCCAAGTTCTGTGTAATGTGGTAATGTGTATGCGCCTGAAAAGGTAGTGTTAAATGAGACTATATTTATGTGTGAAATCAACTGCAAATGTACTTTAATTCATATACACAATAAAGAAATTGAATTGAATTGGGGCCGGATTACAGTGTCATGTGTGTACTTTGTCTGAAAAAATATATTTCAGTGTTTAATGCTATACTTCATTTCAATCAAAAAAAAGCAAAACGTAAACAAACTTACTATGGAACTGACACATGTCAATGTCATCTGCATACTATGTTTGTTTACCTTTTGCTTTTTTTTGATTGGAATGAACCATACTGACTACTGATACAGAGGTTGTGGGTTCAATTACCATCCAGGGTAATATTTCTATAATAAGTATATTTGTTTGCTTTAGGTGTATTATTGTTATTATATCTACTGCCCCTAATCTAATACACTAGAATACTCTCTGACCCTATCATGTAGGTATAATCTATAAAGTACAAGTCCGAGACCGGCTGCAAGTCGCCGACCACACGCGACAGGCGACAGACCGCATTTATCGACCGCAAGTTACACTACTAGTTTCTATGAATCTCTATGAAAGTGATTCCGAGCGCGGCGACATGTCGCCTGCGGCCGCGGCAGGCGTCATGCGGCGGCTACACGCAGCGACTGCAAGTCTCAGTACCAGTAGTGCGGCCGACCGCAGAGCGGTTACACGCATTTCTTTTCTTTTTGTGCATATACTTAATGACAACAATTCGTCGTCATCTTCCTCCTTTAACAAATGACACAGTAAATTATTGTTAAACACGTCCGATATTCTGACTCGCGCGAAGGTACGGAAACGACAGGGTACAAAAGCTGACTGAAGTGCAGTCGCGTTAGGAATGACAGCGGCAGCGACATGCCTCGCCGTCATTCCTAACCAGTGTACCTGCGGTTGCCGCCTGCAGCCCATCTCGGAATGGTACCTTTAGTTTCAATAATACCAGGAATTATATATATAGATTGAGCCTAGATGAATATTTATTTATTGTGATACCTTCTGAACTCAGTGTTGATGCTAGCGGCGACCACCCGCCAGTCGCTGCCCGGCGTCACGTGCGGCAGCAGCGCCCGCACCGCGGGGTGCGCGCGACGGTCCCGCTCCCACCAGCATGCGGCCCGGTAGCACGCGAGCAGCGGGAAGATGGCCGCCCCCGACGCGGCTGCCAGCATCCAAGGGGCTAACTCTGCGCTACCCCACGTCCACAAACAAAAAACATAACCCAGAGGCAAAACTGAATGTATGAGTGCCGTGAGAGTGATCCGCTTCATGTGATAACCTATGAAATTTACATTTTCAGATCCTAAATAGTTATCGAATAGCTGTGCGATTGTGAACCCAGCGGAAACGAACTCTGTAGGCGGGTATACGACACATATCGCAAACAGAACGTAGAACAACGTAACGAGCACTTCCATAGTTCGACTGAACTATTTCTGCTTGTAGTGCGTACCGAGGCTACGACTGGGGTGCACTAAAGAAAAGTTGTTACACTTGCATATTCTTTGGCCACTCTCTGAACCCCTCGATTGTTAGTTTTGATATTAATTCAGTTGCTTTTTGGTTTAAATAAGGAATTATCGACAAAATGTACGATAACACATTTTTGTTTACATATGTACAGTGTGACATTGACATGATTGACCTTTTTTTTTTTTGTTTGGTTTAAATAGGTCCCGTTCTAGAATCATAGGAGGAGTCTGTTCCAAATCTGTGTCTGTGGAATGAACACAATGAACAGGACAGTGAAATGTCATATCTCCAGAACACTATACATATCGCAAACATGCCCCAACGCTATATATGGCTAAAAGTCTTCTAATTTACTGTCTGTATCATGCTACGGTCACGATAACCTGTCCTCCGTACTCACTCCTTGTTACACAAAAACATGCCGAATTGCGTAGTAAAATCGTGTAAATCTGATTCCGCCAGAGATAACAAGAGCGCCGGTATCACGTTTCACAAGTCAATAAGTATTTTGTTAAGATTTGAATCAAAATAATTTAGTAAAAATTCAACACAAATTGTCGCCATTTTCCATCGTTCAGTGTTGTTTAAAAATAAAAATACGAAATACCCTAATTTGGGGGAATTTGAATGAATGAATGATGACGAAGTATTACGTGTGTTTATCGATAACTGTTTAAATTGTAAAATTACTGTAACTGTATATATTTTGTATGAAATATATACAGGCTGTTAAAAAAGCGCGCTTGAAATATTAAACGGTTATTCAAAATCAGGTATAGAATACAGGAAAAAATATTTAAAAAAATTTGATATATTAGTTTTCCATACAAATTCTTAATTCACTATTCAGATTCAGTACGAGAAACTGAAAAAAAATATTGTGAACATTTTCAATATTTTTTTCCTGTATTATATACTTGATAACCCCTTACAATTTTAAACGCTTTTTTTTAACACCTAGTATAAAGAAACGATGAGAGAGAGAGAAGAAACAATAAATAAAATGTTACCCTATATTTGTATTATATAATAATTAAAAAGATAAAATATCATTTAAATAGGATTCCCAAAGATCACGTGAGGAGAAAACAATAGTAATAAATAATAAAAGTCGCAGTCGAAAGCTAGTGATAATAAATACAAAAAGACAATGCCAGGCCGGCCATACTGTCGTGCCCCAGCCCGAAAATAGGCAATGCACTCATATTACACGAATGATTCATATATCAAACGATAGTTGTTTGATTGCTAAATAAAACTGTATTACCATTTCACCTTTAAAAATTGGGAGAACAGAAATATTAAGTTGTAAGCTAAAGTGATGTTTACCTAAGGTACGATGGGGTAATAACGGATAACTTTTCAGTGCTTTGTAATAATGATGAATAGACATATATTTTCCACAAATCTTACGCCTGTAAATATTCGTAAAATTGATAGGAGATATGAATTGTTAATAAAAAATATAAATTAATTACTAAATGGTAAATTTTCTCGTTTTCTCCTCTAAATTGTGAATTTTCTTCTTGACGCACATGCAAACCTTATAAAACGTCACTTAATGTTTACATTATTGAATGAATGATAAATGATTATAAGGTTTAATACAGATGAGGTCTATAATTGGATGCTCCAATTCAAGAAATCACTAAGTCCAAAAAGTTACTTTTGACATATTGATGTTATGTTGTTTTCTGTGTGTTCTGAAATAATATGCGCAGGTTAAAAAAATAATAAAAAATACAAGTTATAGAAAAAAATATGCAGTTTTATTTGTTATAAGAATTATAACCCTAAGTTAACAATGAATGTCATGAAAAAAAATCAAAAGTTTTGGACTTATTTCTAATCACAGGACTTAGTGATATTAAAGCGATAAGTAATGGACTTAGACGTTTAATTTTAGGATCTGGTAGAACACTGAAACAAATTTCGAGTGTTACTCGACTTCTTCTGTTGAATCGATTTCCTCGCCTGTGGCATCGCAATTATCATTAAATAAATCCTCATAAAAATATCTCTCCGATTCAGGAACATGTTGTAACAGGCGTTTTATATCTTTCACTTTAGCAGCTTTTATAGCACAGGGTGCGTCGTAGCAATCATCGGGCGCTTCACTGATTAATCTACTGAAACCGACTTTATATAGTGAAAACTGTTTGAAATCTTGTCCTTTCATAGACATGGAAAACTCTGGTTTACCCATTTTCTTGAAAATAACTCTTCGGCACTTCGATATTCCAGGCAGATTCACTTTAATTCGTTCGTTATACAGTTTCTTGTAGTCTTTTACTTTTAAAACATCTTCAGAGCCATTTTCCTTTATAAGACTTTTCTCTAAAAATACTATGTCAAATTTGTTTGTATTCTTACTATCTTTGATAAGCTGAACGTAATATTCTGGTGAATATATCTTTTCAAATTTCTTTTTCTTTCTCTCTATTAGCGCAAAGTCCCGATCAATCGGCATCATCGAATGTCCTGGTATCGGATACGAGACAGTTATTTTCTCAAATATACCTTTTGCACACAGTTGATCCAAAAAGGTGAACATATACCTACCTATTCTTATTCTGGCTAAAGCAGTTATCACAGTAAAGATGTAACTGATGTTGACTCGGTAATTTTTGTTTTGTGATGTAATATTCCAATGCAGTTATGACCTCATTGGGCCCTTTATGTGCGTAATTCTCAGTAAACAAGAACATTGATGCTCTATTTTGGCTTAAATTATGCACTCCGAAATTATGCATCCATAACTGTCTTAAATAGTATTCGTCTGTGATATTAGTTACCGGGAGGGGCATATTTTTTTGGAAGTCAAAACATAACGATAATTTATTTGATTGTTTCTCTTTTTCTTCTTTACTAATTGAGTTTAAAAATGCCTCGGCTTTTCTTAGGTGCAGATCCTGGGTACTTTTAAGCTGTTGTACTTTATTGATATCTTTGGATAGTTCAGCAGAAGATATATCAGTTTGGAACTTCTCGCATGTCGAACATACATCTTTTCTGGGCTGTCCAAAAGTTATATTGAAATCTTGATTAAATATACTTCGAAACTTTTCGTATGACACAAATGCATTCCGGATTATCAAGACTGAATTTTCGATGCAGTTCGGCTATGCATAAGTGGGAATCTAAATACCGCCTATGTTTACTAGATGTACGACAATAATGAGACTGACGAGCTGGTAAATTTTCGATGAATGCATGAACTTTCGTTACAGTTTCAGCATCAAACTTTTGATTACTTTTGCGCCCTCTACCATCACAAACGTCCCTTTCTTGATGTTGGACCTTACACACCAACCTATCTCGTTTAATTCCATGTATAGCTAGAAATACTTTTTGGCAGACGCTGATAGACTTATTTGGTAAGTTGATTGTATATTCGAAAACTCTTCTTGTTCTTGGCGTATTTCTTTTATTTTCTTTTCCTCTTGGCCGAAATCTTTTAGGATTGACTTCCTGTAAACATCCTTGCAGATATATGTTTTGTTCTGTATGGCGTTGAAGATTAATAAATTTCTCAAATGCTTTTTTTACCTGTTTTTTACTTAATTTATCTTTACACTTGCAGCGACAAGCTGGAAGTTCCTCCAGTTTGTGATTTTTAAGATTTCTTTTAATTTTCTTGTTTCTTTCCCACTGATCCCGCCTAGAAATTCTCTTTTTACACATTGGAGCTGAAGAATCGATTTCTAATTCTGCAGTTTCAAATAAACCAGTCTGAGGGTTTAAAATCAATGGCAATTCCTGACCATCATTGTGTCCTTCATTCGCATCATCAGACTCAAACAAACCACTTTTCTCATTCAGTTTCATTTTTTTTGGTGGGATACCAGAAAATGAAGGTAGATGAGCATAATCAGTTTGTTTGTTTGTTTGTAAACTCTTTATTGTGAAAGAACAAAGTACAATACATAAAACAAGGACAAGACATACAAGGGCGGACTTATCCCTTACGGGATCTCTTCCAGTCAACCTTAGAATTTTAAAGAGGAATTACATTGAAATATTTAGGTGGAGCAAAGGCTACAAACACGACTTATAAATCTTAAAAATAACACATCTTAAATATACATATTATAATATATAAATAAATATCAAATATAATACATACAGTAATATACATACATAAATAATATAATTATAATAATGAGCTCAGGAGCCAGGGTTGGGACTCCACAACTTTTTAAGGTTTTAAGGTAAAGTTTTTAAGGTATTAAGTGGTGAAGACGGTTGTACGTTCTTTGGAGAGGTTATGCCAGACGATGAGGGTATATATGAAGAATCTGTTACCAAAGTATCAATTGGTGAAGATGGCTGTTTGTTATTTATATTGGATATATCTTCGAAATTTTGAGTACATTTTGAAAGTTTGATTTCCTTATCTACAGTGCCACAAAAACCAGTCTGAGGGTTTAAAATCGATGGAGATTCTCGAGAACTATCGTTTTCTACATTGGCATCATCATCAGTCTCTAACAAACCACATTCCTCATTCAGCTTGATTTTTTTTTGTGAAATACCAGAAGATGAGGGTAGATGTGGAACATTTGTATCTAAGTTATTAACTGATGAACACGGCTGTTCTTTGTTTGGAGCGGTTATGCCAAAAAATGTGGGTAGATGTGAGGAATCCGTTTCCAAATTATCAACTGGTGAAGATGGCTGATTGTTTTTAAAATTGGATATATCTTCAAAACCTTTAATTTGTTTTGGTACCTGAAAACTAATAATAAATAAATTAACAAAACCCTCCTTAAACACTTTGTATTATGTAGACAGAAATAAAATATTTAGGTATATACCTCCTATTGGATGCTCCTATTGATCTTTTCATATATTTTTTCTTTAGGATATCCGGTCTCCATTCTTGCTCGGATAATGCTGAAAATTCTTTATCATCCTCATCTTCCTCGGAATCAAAGAGACCACTTTGTTGCATTATTCTGAACCAATATTAAAACATAAATGTTAGAATTTTATTTTACTTTTATTCACAACCCATAACGTTCCCGTTGCTGGCACACGGGTCTCTTCCCGAACCCGAAAAGGTTACTTCATACTCCACACACGAGGACCAAGTCCGGATTGGTGGAGGTTGTAGGGCTAGGACAGAAGTTTTTATGCCGCGTGCCTCTGACACATCTGGCGATAGCAACCAGCACCTTGCAAAGCATGGAAACAGCGATAAATGCTAAAGCCCATCCAGGTATAATTTGATGCTATTTTGTCAATTATTCTTTGGAGATCAAATGTCAGTAGTAGGGATGTGGATACTTCATGAGATTATGTAAAAATCGATTTATTGATAAAGAAACTCTTTAATAAACAACTTTATTAAAATGTCGGAGAAATATTTGAAACTCGTATTATCACAGAAAACTTTCAGACATACGTATGATAGTATAATAAAATGGTATGATAAATAATGGGTAGTTTTAAGGTTTTTACAAGATCCGGATCTGGGATGTGATTTAACTTCAAGAACCAATGGATCTATTTGCGATTTGATACGATTTGCTTTCGTAGTTACTTCAGTTCAATGAAGGATCTGCGGTTCTGGCTTTTACCTATCTAATATCTAGATAGTAGGTATTTCAATCTGTGATTATTTTACCTGTGTGAAATATTTGGTTAAATCATTCAGATGTAGCTCGGTGTGTTCACAGTTTGGGTAATTGAACAAAATAATGTAAATGTAATTCCTCTCAACATTATAAGGTTAACAGGAAGAGTTTTTTAGTTTTTCCTGTTTTTTTGATGTATTGTTCTTTGTTTTTTATTACAATAAAGAGTATACTCAACCATAGATAAAACCAACGGTGGATAGGTCCAACTTTGAGAAAGATATCAATCGTTGAATCTATCTCGGCTAGGCCACGTTTGGGAAGGTCTGCAATATCTTCAGGTCAGAAATACCCGAAATACTGCAGTGTTTCAAGACCAAATTGTCGGTAAGTTAATCAGAGTGTGTATCCAATGAATAACATTTAGAACTGAGACATAGTCGCTAACTATGAGCCTCATAAGAAGGCTCAAGGTCAAGGTCAAGGTCAAGGCGCGTGCTATGAACAGAAATTCTATACGTGATCGAATCAGAAATAAAGACATATGGAGGAGAGCTACATTAACCGATACAGCTCATTATTCTATTCTATTCTCATAGAATTGCTAAACTGAAGTGACAGTGCAGTAGGCAGAATACATAACTTATATAACAGATGACCGTAAGGGTTAGAGAGAGGAGAGGAATCGACATTAACATCAATGGCGAGTACATCACCCACCTTCGATTTGCTGACAATATCGTGATCATGGTTGAGACCTTGGAGGACCTAGGCGCAATGCTCGATGGACTCAGTAGTCTCCCAACAAGTGGGTCTTAAAACGAACATGGACTAGACGAAAAACTATGTCAAACGTCCGTGTTACACCCACTCCTCTGATTCTCGATTCTACACTCGAAGTTGTTGACTTATATGTATACCTGGGACAAACAGACCAGCTAGGTAGGACCAACTTCGAGAAAGAGATCAACGGTCGAATCCAACTAGGCTGGGCAGCGTTCGGGAAGCTCCGCAATATCTTCACGTCCAACCTACCGCAGTGTCTCAAGACTAAAGTCTTTGACCAGTTTGTGTAGTGATGACATATGGATCCGAGACATGGTCGCTTACTATGGGTCTCATAAGGCTCAAGGTCACCCATAGGGCTATGCTTGGTGTATCTCTAATTGTTCGAATCAGAAGTGAGAAGATACGTAGGAGAACTAAAGTTACCGACATAGCTCACAGAATCGCTAAATTTAAGTGGCAGTGGGTGGGATACATAGCTCGTAGAACAGATGGTCGTTGGGGCAGTAAAACTATCGAGTGGCGAGCACGCACCGAACGACGCAGTGTGGGCAGGCCTCCAACTCGGTGGACTGACGACCTGGTGAAGATTGCGGGAAGCCGTTGGATACGAGCAGCACAGGATCGGTCGGTGTGGAAACCCTTGGGGGAGGCCTTTGTCCAGCAGTGGACGTCTTTCGGCTGATAATGATGATGAAGGGTTATCAAAATTCTCGAATGGGGACCACACACCGGAAGACACAGCATAGGCAGATCTGTCACTCGGTAGGCTGTCGTGACAACTTGTAAAGGTTGCGGGCCACAGGATACGGGCAGAGCAAGATTGGTTGGCGTGAATATCTAGGGTAATTCTGTATCAAACTGTAGAATTGTTTTGCTGAAGATGAATTATTATTTTTATGTACCTTTTCAATTCGCAATTAAAGTTTTTATTTATTTATATACGAAGAAAAATGTGTCAATAAATTAGGCCGCGCCGCGGCGCGGCGCTGCCACGCCGACCAATTTGGCCCGGCACGCCGCCGCCGGCAAATAGAAGGTCGGCGCCCATGTCTAATTGAAATATAAGTAATATCAATTTTTATTTGTTTTACATATTCATATAATCATTGGTATTTTTAAATACTCGTTAAGGAAAAAGTATTGGTATTTTAATATCATTAAATTGATACATTTGTTTCGTTAATTTCACAACACTATTGAATGAGGTGAATGAAAATGCAATGCATATCAATCTTTTATGTATCGGTTACATAAAAGTATTTTTTTATTTATTTATATCTATTTTCCAAACTTTTAGAGGCAACAGAGAATACCCATAATTATTATTTAAATATTTTATATCGCGTTACGTAACCTTATTTTTGTAATACATCGGAGTAAAAATTATTAAATATAAGTCCAAAAATGTTTCCATCTTCCTAAGGTGACCCATGTGAATTAGTCAGATATTAACAATTACTTATTTTATCTTTTTTCTCCCAACTTTTACACACATTTTGAAAAATGTAAAATGTTGAATTATTTGTGTTACGTTTTTTCACATTATCTTATTTTTGTAATATTTCAGGAAAAAATAATGAAAATATAAGTACGAATATGACGCTGGGGCACAAACGGGCATTGTCTTTTGGTAAAACTAAATTCTCGTATTTTATATTCTTACTTATTTGTACTTTTTGAATATTTTATACAAAATCGGCTCATCAGCATTTCGATATGTATGAATAAAACATTTTTTTTTTGGAAAGAACCATCACCAATTAAGCTATATCTTAATTAGAATAACCATTTTCTAGTGACGAAACAATAAAAATATTAATTACAATTATTGCTTGAAATAATTATCCACTTGGTGTTACATTACAGTTACAAAAATATCGATCTATCATTCATTCATTCAGTGGGGGAATATGATACTATTACTGACAACATTATTTAAGTGTCATTGAAATATTCGAAAACATATCGCCATCTTTTTCTTATTTGACGTTTAGTTCTATAGATTCGTTTAGTAAGAGTGAGACAAATGTAGTGTCACTTTCACATAAGTTCATGTTTCAAAGCTACGTCCTAGTTTTTGTTACTTTACTCCACGTTTTCATGGAAGCGTTATAGGTGATTGCGGCTATTGTATATAAATCTCTTTGGAACAGGATATGAAGTGTCCGGGGCCGGGGGTGTTGTGTTGTCTTGTGTGTGTGTGCCAGTGTGCCTATCAGAGCAGAAACACATGGCTAACACGCCACCCCACGTGATAACACGCCACGATCGCCACGTGTCGTCGGGTGTTGACAGTATGTTTCTAGCCATAGAATTTGTATGGATCATGGATCAGGGTTGGGAAAAAAACTGTTTTTTAAACATTACGGTAAAAAATTACGGACAATTCCAAGAACCGACGCACGTCCAGGACAGAGGAGAGCAAGCCGAGCTACAACATTTATGACTATGTTTTAGATTGGTTTGAAGAGGATCCTCGACGAAGTACCAGTGAGGCATCGCTTCATTTTGGCGTTAGCCAGTACTGTGTATGAAATTTTTTTAATTCGTCAGGACAGCATCCCTACCATTTTCGAAAGGTACAGGAATTGATCGAGATGGATTACACCCCAAGATTAGAACTCTGTGAGTGGCTGTTGAATAATCAAAATGTGAACATTTTGTTTACTGACGAGTGCCTGTTTACGAGGATCGGTTTGTTCAACATTCATAATGAACATTTTTGGGATTACAATAATCCCCATTTAACACGCGCACATTCGTTCCAAAACCGATTTAGTGTTAACGTGTGGGCTGGTATTGTGAACGAACACTTAGTCGGACCTTATTTAATTCTTGGCCGATTAACAGGAGCATCGTACTTAGAAATTTAAAGGACTATGTTGCCCAATCTGCTGGAGGAGGTTGCCTGGACTGTACTTGCAGCACGATGGCGCCCCTCCTCTAATGAGGAAAAAAACTCTCCTCTGTGGTAATCCACAGAGAAGTGCGCGCCTACTTGAACGAGGAGTTCGGCTCCCAAATTTTTTTATTTTATTTTAGATATTTATGTTATATAGTGCATCGAATCACACCTGAAAATTTCCCGAACGATAAAAAAGTCACCGTGTATATCCAAAAGTTTGCTAGTCTAGTGGAATTATTTTTAACAAAACGCTGTTTAAGGTCGGATTCTTTCAGGGGACAGTACTACAGGATAAAATTGCGATTTTTAAACTTGATTTTTTATATGTTAATATAGTTTTATGCGTATATTTTCATAAATCGTCGTATCCTACGAATAAAGCCACAATGGCTGATGTGGCTTTTTATTTTTATTGCATAATTGAAATCTGCTACCCATTTTACATCATATTCAATCAGAAAATCACATAAAACTGATCTCTATCGACTAGAAAATAAGCGTTAAAAAAAAATGCCACTATTGCTTTCTCCTGAAATACCCGCCGAAAACAGCCACAACAGCCACAGTGGCTACATTCTTCCCTGCGGGGCGGGGCACAAGCGCCACTCAGCCCTTTTTCCGCGGACAGTTTTAAACAGTTTTAGTTCATATCCTCGTAGAAAAAGACACTATTGCATTTGTGGCTATATTCCACGAAATTTTTTCTTGGTGTCAGTATGAAAATTGATGGCCTAAAAGCATTTGTGTCTTTATTCTACGAACAAATTTTAATTAGTACGTTTTTCGTGTGTTTTACAGTTTGCATCAATGAAATTATCAGTTTTACTGATTTCTATTTCATTAACGATTCAAACAATATGATAAAATACAGAAAAATACATATTTTATGGCTTTTTTTACCAGAGTTGTAAAAGGCCCTTGTGGCGGTTGTGGCTTTATTCATATTATTTTAAACGAGTTCCGAATGGTAGGAAACAAAAAGAATAACCTTCGAAAAGTGTACACTGCTACCAACTTCTTATAAAATAATAATAATTTATTAATGTTCCTCAATAATCAAGCACAATATTTTCTAATACTTTACTTTCATGTCTAGGAATTGAACTTAGGAATTCTGCTTTGCTGCCCTGCTTCATGTTCTTCAAAATTTTTGGTGATTTTGAGCGTTGGCCTACAGTGGATAGACCTGCCACAATACTGATATTGAGGGATTAGGTCTTCCTGATTGTAGTTGTACTTTCCATGCATTAAAAGTCTCTTCTCAGTCTTGTCGATTTGAAGAGGAGATTACTATGTATTATCGGCGTATAAATATGAAGGTCCATGATGCTTTTTTTCTGAGCTTTTTTATTAGTGGCTCCAATCGTTTTCTTCCTCGGTCCCTCAATGCTGAGGATTGCGACCACGAACTAGGTCTCTCCATTGGCTGCGATTGTAGGTGCTATGGACAGCCTTACTGCTCTGAATGTTTCCTCCCACAGGTTTCTTCACCACATCGATCCATCGGGAAGGTGCTCTAACCCTGGCTCGTTTGCCATCCATCTGACCCAGAATTATGTGCTTCTCCAAACTATGCCTAGGAGAACGCATAATAAGTCCGAAGAAGCAAAGGCGGCATATTGCTCGTTGAGATGTGTAGCTCCTGGAGTATAGATTCATTAGTTCTCATGGGGGTCCATGGAATTCGGAGAAGTTTTCTCCAACACCACATTTCAAAGGCGTTGATCTTCTTGCTGTCACTGCTCTTGCACCAGGTTTCCGCCCTATAGGTACAAGAAAATTAAAAATACTAAGGCACATACAAGTCGTACCTTAGTAATCTGGCGAATACCACGGTTCCTCCAAATCTTGTCTAGATATCCCATTACACTTTTGGCCATCCCGGCTTTTCAGCGTATTTCGTCTGTGCAGCTACCTTCACTCTTTATTAGTGACCCTAGGTATACAAATTGATTGACGTTTTCATAATCATCGAGTGCATCGGTTAGCGGAAGTTATCATGGTCTTTGAATGGTTGATCTTAAGACCGAGTTTGGCGCTCTCAACTTCTATTTATTCCAGCAAGAAGGCCAGCCATCTCTATCTCGCTGGATGCAACAATTGTTGTATCATCGGCGTACCTAATGTTAGTGAGTTGAAGACCTCCCACTGTTACGCCTCCACCCAGTTCTCAAGCCCTTTCCTCATTATATATTCGCCGTCGTGACTCCAATACCAATACTAAATTAAAAGGTAATTGACTCAACATTGATGAAGCCCTTCTGTGAGTGACTTGACTTACTTGACTTAATGTCCTAAGTCCCCTAGGTGGGGCAGAGGGCGTCTACAGTGCTTCGCCATTGCGTTCTATCTAGGGCTACGTGCTTCACTTCGGGCCATGATAACCCGATCTTCTTTATATCAGCTGCCACTGAGCGCCGCCAGGATTGTTTGGGACGGCCACGTTTTCTCTTCCCTTGTGGGGTCCACTCTAGCGCCTGTCTAGGTATAAGGGTGGGGTCCCTTCTGAGAGTGTGGCCAATCCAGGTCCACTTGCGACGAGCGATCTGCTGACCAATCGGTGTTTCACGACACATTTCCCAGAGTTGCTCGTTGGAAAATTTCTCGGGTCAGAAGATTCCGAGTATTTGTCGGAGACACCAGTTCTGCGAGTGGGATAGATTTATATGTAGCCTGTCTTACGCTTATTTTCATAAAAGACCTGACAAACTCGTATATGTAAGCGATAATGTACATATTCCTCGGGAATATTTCCTTTCCTGAAAGTCCAGGTACTTCGAAGCACACTTTCAAACGCAAAACTACTCCCATGTCTAAGAGGAAAGGCAATTAATTGGTCCTGTTTTGCTCTATGTTCTTCAGAAATCATGGCGATTGTGAAACTGCCCTACAGTTACAGACCTACCACAAACTCGGGTGTCTGGAGAGCGAACATTCCCTGCTAGGTCGACTACAAATATCTATGACTCGATCGTCTTACTTCATTGTTTGATATATCACCTTGATACCTCTATAGTTTTATATACTCGTATCGGCTGTATATATGGCTTTCACATTATCTTTAACATAAATACAAGAGCCTCCATGACCAATTTGCTTTCTACAATAGTGAGATATTAATTGGAAGCCGTTTATTTTGATACATTTTAGTTTTTCATCAGTCATTCAGTGTTCTGTTATTCCTAATACGTCACAATTAATTTCTGCCTGTAAGAGTACCTCAAGTCTTTGCGTTTTTTTGTCAATCGATCTGATGTTCTGATGGCAGACGTTTAGTAATTCTAACTGCGCGTAACGCTCAGATGCTTTTACAGGGATTATCTGTGAATGCTGCTCGGTCGGAGATGCCCGAACCAACTGACTGCCGCCGCGGGGCTCGTCCGCAGTGGCGGCGATGGTGGGGCGGCCGCTAGTGTGTGCGCGAAGCGCCGCGATCACTGGTGCTCGCGGTGGCGGGGATGCCCCGCGCTGTGTCGTACTAAACGAACTGAAAATTTTTCACCTCTAAATGTTAATGTTTTATCTGGCGTTAGTTTATAGAGAATCCAGTTTTGTCTGCATTAAGTATTTCGTCGTTACTAAATTTTGCGCGCAAATTAGGCCAAACTTTGGTTTACCACCCGGGACCCGGTCACATCATCGCTCTGTTCAACCGACAAGGATTCTCCAGTAATTTTTCCACCGACAATATTGTGTCTACTCTTGAAACGGTTAATCCAAACTCTCAGAACAATCAAAATTAAGAATGTTTAGCACTTAAGCAAAAAAAAATGTCTTTTGTTGAAGCAAAGGCTCATTTAAGGGTATTCCCCGATTACTTTGCAGCTTAAACCATTGTTAAAATGCCTCGTCAACATGTTCTTGACATGGCATCCTCACGCGTTTCGTTTTTAAAACATTAGCATCGAACAAAGGTTTTATCGTGTGTTATTTTGCTCTATTGTGGATATTGTCGAATGACCTACCTTCTAACCTACGAATTATTTGTAAACACGTCAACGCTCGTCGTCGTTATAACCGGACAATTATGTGTGAGATTCCGTCATTAAAAGCGGTCGGTCGTTGTAAGCGGAGTCGTAATAAACGGGTGTACTTTAGTGGCTCATATTAAAACCAAACATATGCCCATACTTGCGTCGCTAAAAGCGGTTGATTGTTATATGCGAATTAAACTGACTACACTGTAATAAAATAACAGCCATATCGATATGATAAGTCAGTTCCTGCGCTTCAACAATGATATCTTCGAAATACAATCATTTTTGCTTTATTCTCGATACTGAGGTAGTTGATACTTACTTCTGAATTTCGAGAATATTAAGTAAAAGCATATAAAATTAAGACTTTATTTTTAAACAACAATTTAGTTTTATATACCCAACGATTGGGTATTTAACTGGGTATATTCCCATAAATACCCAATCTACCGTATAAATACCAAAGATATTTATATACAAGAGCCGCAATCACCTACAACGCTTCCATGAAAACGTGGAGTAAAGTAACAAAAACTAGGACGTAGCTTTGAAACATGATTTTATGTGAAAGTGACACTATATTTGTCTCACTCTTACTAAGCGAATCTATACAACTAAACGTCAAATAAGAAAAAGATGGCGATATGTTTTCAAATATTTCAATGACACTTGAATAATGTTGTCAGTAATAGTATCATATTCCCCCACTGAATGAATGAATGATAGATTGATATTTTTGTAACTGTAATGTAACACCGACTGGATAATATTATCAAATTATTAGCAATAAATTAAAAGCAAAAGTGAATAGGCGTAATGAAGCTTACGAAAGTCCGCAACCGCCTCCGTAGCCCAGTGGCTAGTCCACTCGCTTCACATCAGGAGGTCGCGGGTTCGATTCCCGGCGGGGTCCAACTTTGTAGGACTCGGTTTGGTTGGTGGAAGGACATTTTCTGAGCCCGCCTGGCTAGCTACCACCATCTTATCTAAGACTTGCCGCCAAACATCAATGTTAACAGCATTGATGTGTTCCGGCATGAAGATAAGATAGTTCCCCATTGCGTTGGGGAATCTTGGTAAGCCCGCTTCCATCTTCGGCATCATCGTCACTTACCATCAGGTGAGATGATGCCAAGGGCTTACCAATTGAGGGTAAAAAAAAAAAAAGTTTTTAAATTAACAGAAACTTATGAAAATATTTATTCAGCTAACGTAAAAATATCGAAATGGCGTATTCAGTGTTTTATTTTAGAACAGCCGAATTGTAATTGTAATCGGCAATTATTTCAAGCAATAATTGTAATTAATATTTTAATTGTTTCGTCACTATAAAATGTACTAGTTACCGTAATGGTTTTACACAATGGTTATTGTAATTAAGATAAAGCTACGTTGGTGGTGGTTCTTTCCAAAAAAAATTGTTTTATTCATACAGATCGAAACGGATGCTCCAATTCAAGAAATCACGAAGTCCAAAAGTTACTTTTGACATATTGATGTTATTATGTTTAAAATGTGTTCTGAAATAATATGCGCAGGTTAAAAAAATAATGAAAAATAATAGTAATAGAAATAATTTATCGGTTTTATTTGTTAAAAGAATCATAACCTTAGTTAACAATGAATGTCGTGAAAAAAATAAAAAAGATTCAAAACCGTCAAATTTAGACTTAGTGATTTCTTGAATTGGCCCATTTTGTATAAAATATTCAAAAAATACAAATAAATAAGAATATAAAATACAATAATTTAGTTTTATCAAATATTGTATTTATTGTCACTAGCTTTCGCCCGCGACTTTTATTGTTTATTACTATTTTTTTCTCCTCACGTGATCTTTGGGAATCCTATTTAAATGATTGTTTATATTTTAAATTAATATTAAATACATTTTTTTTTTATGGCAGAGGTGGCAAACGAGCAGACGGATCACCTGATGGTAAGCGATTACCGCCGCCCATAGACACCCGCATCACAAGTGCGTTGCCGGCCTTTGATTTGGGAGTACGCTCTTTTCTTGAAGGTTTGAATGTCGTATCGGTCCGGAAATACCGCAGGCGACAATTCATTCCACAGTTTGGTTGTGCGAGGCAGAAAGTTTCTAGTGAAACGCACAGTTGTGGACTGCCAACCATCTATGTGATGGGGATGAATATGTTGTCGCGTAGAACGATGGCGGAAAGAGACGGCAGGGATCAATCCGAACAATTCCTCGGAGCACTCCCCATTGTACATGCGATAGAGAATGCAGAGCGAGGCTACATCTCTACGCAGCGCCAGGGAGTCAAGCCGATCTGAAATATCCTGGCAGTCGACGATTCGAGTTGCCCTTCGTTGAATGCGGTCCAGAGGGAGAAGCTGGTACTAGGGAGATGAGAACAGTATTCCATATGAGGCCGAACCTGCGCCTTATAAAGTTGCAGGCGATGCGCCGCAGTGAAATACCATCTCGATCTATTGAGCACACCAAGCTTCTTCGAGGCTAATTTAGCCTTACCCTCTTGATGGCCACGAAACTGGACTTCACTCGATATGTCGACACCAAGAATTCCGATACTAGCTGAGGCATTTAGGGGAGTGTCCTCAAAACGAGGTGATACGACAAATGGCATTTTCTTGGCAGTGAACGCGCAAACTTGTGTCTTAGTGGGGTTAAATTGGACCAAATTAAGTCGACCCCATTCTGAGACTTTCTTTAAAGAGGCCTCAATTTCCGACACAAGTTTGTTTCGGCTCTCGATGACGTTTTCCCGAGAAATGTTGGCACGGCCGGTATAGAAGGCATCACCTGTGCTGTCATCCGCATAACAATGAGTGCTGCTGATTTGCAGCATATCATTGATATGCAGAAGGAACAGTGTAGGCGAAAGCACACAGCCTTGAGGGACACCAGCATTCACAGACATGGAATCTGAGCATGCACCGTCGACTACGACCTTTATGCTTCTGTCTGCAAGAAAACTAGTGACCCATTTGCATAATTCCTTGGGAAGCCCATAAGAAGGAAGCTTCGCAAGAAGTGCTTTGTGCCAGACCCGATCGAAGGCCTTCGCTATGTCCAAACTAACGGCCAAAGCTTCCCCCTTAGTCTCGATCGCCTGTGCCCAACGATTTGTCAGGTAGACAAGAAGATCACCAGCGGACCGGCCCTTACGGAAACCGTACTGTCGGTCACTAAGCAGCTGGCGGTCCTCTAGGTACCGAAGGAGCTGGCTGTTGATAATGGACTCCATTATCTTTGAGAATAAGGAGGTTATGGCTATCGGCCGGTAGTTGGACGGATTCGAGCGGTCACCTTTTTTAGGGATCGGGTGCACCAAAGCTGTCTTCCATGACTTCGGGACTACGCCAGTGGAGTATGAGAGCCGAAAAAGGCGCGTTAAAACTGGAGCCAACTCTGGAGCACACACCTTCAACACGATAGGAGGGATTCCGTCGGGCCCACTCGTCTTATGAATGTCGAGGGAAAAAAGTGCTTTACGCACTGAGCGTTGGTGGAACCGGATATCCGGCATACAGCTCGTGCACCGCGGTATGGTCGGCGGCTCGTTTCCCCCGTCATCCAACGTTGAGTTGGACGCAAAGAGTTTGCCTAGAAGATCGGCTTTCTCCTTTGCGTCGTGGGCCAATGAATCATTTCCCATGTGCAGTGGTGGAAATGATGGTGTGCAGAAATTCCCCTGGACAGCTTTGGCCAGAGACCAGAACGCACGAGTTCCCGAAGGAAGACGCTCTAGTCTCTCGCCAATTCTGCCTATGTGCGCTGACTTTGCCCTGGCAATGTCTCTTTTGAAGGACCTGGAGGCAAAGTTAAACTCCTTTTTTAATACGCTTGTCTTTTCATCCCGTACCTTCGCCGCATTTGCCCAGGCTTGGTAACATTCCTGCTTTCGGCGAGAAGCCTTTATGCAGGACCGACCAAACCAAGGCTGGGATTTGCCGCCAATGGGGACCACTGAGGATGGGATAAAAAGCTCCATACCCTGCAGCACCACATCAGCGACAGAATCGGCAGCGAAGTTGGGATCATCCGGCGTGAAGCAAACCTGCCCCCAAGGGTAGGACGCAAAGAAAGACCGCATCCCATCCCAATCTGCTGACTTGTAATGCCACACACGACGGCGACAGGCGACTCGCGGTCGCGGCGGGCACGTGAGTGGCACCGTACTCCGGATAAGGCAGTGATCCGAAAAGCCGAGTGAGGCGTCAACGAATACTTGGTAGCCGTCCGGATGAGAAGTCAGCAGAAGGTCCAACAGTGAACGTTCATGGTTCTCCACATTTGGGATTCGCGTGGGCGTAGTAACCAGTTGTGTCAAACCATATGCCAGGGCGAAGTCGTGAACAGATCTCCCCGCATGATCGGTCTTGCTAGAACCGAGCCATTCGGCGTGGTGGGCGTTAAAATCGCCGAGTACCACGATCTCAGCGGATGGGATCTGCTGCTGCACAGTATCTGCAGCCATTTGAATGTGCTCAATGAGTCGGTCAGTTTCGCCATCGCCGGTATGGGACCTATATAGGCACGAATAGACGCGGGGATGGTCATCGCCGTCTACACGTAGCCATATGGTGGAGAGGTCCCTACCTTCAAGGTTGCTGAGACGGCGAGAACTGATATCGTCTCTAACGTACACGCACACTCCAGCCCTAGGCACGAAGGAGTGTTCCAGTCCATACCTAGGGTAGGAGAGGTATGATGTGTCTGCTGGGAACGATATCTGTGTCTCGGTCAGGAAGAGCAAGGCCGGCTTTGCTGTCTCTAGGTGGTAGTGAACAGCATTAATGTAATGTAAATGTAATGTAAATATAAGGGTAACATTTTATTTATTGTTTCATCTCTCTCTCTCTCTTATCGTTTCTTTATACTAGGTGTTAACAAAGTGCGTTTGAAATTTTAAGAGGTTACTTAGAATCAAGTAAGGTAACTCACCCAATGTTGGGCAGTTTAAGAAAAAAAAAATTTTCTTCTTTTTAGATTTCCCTTCATATTATGAATATTTTAAAAAAAAGTTCATGTATCTATGGTTCAAGTCTTGTTTTATATATGCCGTCTCCCAAAATGACTTCAAGTACTTAAACAAATAAAATATAGGTAAGCAAAACTATAAGACACGTTTTTTTTGCCAGTGATGGGCACGCAAAATCTAGTGATGGGCACCCAATTATGAACAACATCTAATAATGGGACCCAGTTATAAACATGATCTAGAATTGGACAACTAATAATTGACCGAATCCAATGATGTACAACTATGTGAAAAAAATCGTTGATTATTGCTGTTTTTCACAGAATTTAAACATTGGACCGAAGACTTAATATTTTTTTTATTTCTATGTGTAATTTGGTGTGCATTAAAGTTATATATGAGCAAAAAAAAATACTTTTCAAGTTTTTTAATGTGTATCTATTCAACAGTCTTCTAATCTCACATAGTGTCACAGACTTCTAATCTCGTTATGTGTTTAATTAACAATTTTACAGTTCCCATAACCTATACAAGTTTTTATTTGAAGTACAGGCTGTTACAAAAAGGTGTAATAATGCATTAAGGTACTAAAACTAGAACCAAATTTGTTCATTTTCATAAGTAAAAGCCCACCTTAAAGTATTATCATACCTTTTTGTTACATCCTGTATATGAAGCGCTGAGAGCAAGAGTGGTGTAAGCCATATTTTTTGAACATCTTCCTCTGGTCCACTTTTTAGCACTTTAGATGATATCTACCTAAGTCATAATGAAACTTCCCTGTTATAATGCATCTTGACAGTGACGAACATAGATAAACGAATAGATTTTCTTAAAAAATAATGACCAATCGTGCTATCAGCGCGTCATATCTAAGTAGGCAAAATATCCACACCATCCCAATCTGTTTATATCTCGTACAAAATATTTTTATTTAAAGTACTTAAGTATGTAAATGTCGCAACTATCATGAGAATTCACTTGTAAAGAGATCACTAAATCAAAAATATAGATAAAAAAGTTTCTTTAAACATATCTTATAAAATACCCGTAAAATTCAAAAAAACAAACTTCTATAAAAACACTGAAGTTAAACTTCGAAAACTTATTAAGATATAAAAAATAAAATATCCTATGAAATAGGTACATAATAATATGATGGTCAGTGTTCGAAAAATTCGATAAATCTTCACACTTGGCAAATAGCTATCACAATTTTATTTTTTTATTTTATTGTGACAGAAACAAACAGTCTTTTTAATGTTATAACAAATAACTTTGTACAATATAGACCTATAGTTTCCTATATTTATTACGCTAAATATCAAAATATAAGTTTTTCGAGTTCAAATCTCGCCGAATGCTGGAGGAGGGTCCCCAACCCAACACACTAGCGAGAAATTAACTACAAGAAACAAAGCTATCGAGGAACAGTATAAATATACAGCAGATTTAAAAAGCAAGTATACACTAGAAGGATACATTATATTATACATAGGTATGTACATACATAACATGTGCGAACACGCATCATGCATACAAACACATAAACATGTAGACAATCACGAACACGAATCACCGATTATAATCAGCTTCAGTTTAGTTTTAAACTGAGCTAGTGAATTTGAAAAAAAAATCAATATTTGAGAACTTATTATTATAGGTTCTACAGGCTCGCCGAACGAAACTATTGTTAGTATAACACCTTGAACTAGTTGGTACTGCAAATAGTACCATACGACGACAACTTCTCTCTCGTCTGCGTGGTACTCGGAACGATATATTGTTTAATAAAGAAGGTTCAGTGATAAGATTATTGATAATTTTGAAGAGGAACACAGTGTCCATATAGTCGCGACGATCACTTAAGAGCTCGATTCGATGTGACAATGTGCTTATAATAATTATGTCATAGAAACTTTTCCGATTCTCTTACCACCAGCAAAGATAAATGTTATTATATCTTAAATAGTAAATGGAAGATATCTATCCATTTCTTTAACTGTAAAAAAACCTCTCTTGTTGGTTTGAACTGGAGGGGCTATCGTCTCCATCATATCTTTTTTTTTTGATACCAAATTGTATCCTTTTTGTCCGGCCATTCGAATGTTTTTCCCGAAGAAAATGTCATTGTACTTATTTTACATGACTGTTCGTCAACCTTTTCAATAACTCCCGGGAAAAATTCACCTTCATATTTCACTATCACATAATTTATTTTCGACAGCTTCTTTGATGAAAGCGTACTTAATGGCTCATCGTCTGACTCGGATTCGGATGGTCGTTCTTTAAGTTTCCTTTTTTCTCTGGCTTCCTTTTCTTATCCTTTACAATAATTGTCTCTTCTTCTTCTTCAACCTCATATGGGCTATCGTCACTTTCACAGTACTTTACTTCTAAATAAATTTATTTATATTTATAAATTTAATAAGTAAAAGTAAAAAATCTGTCATCGTATGCGGTGACTATAACGTTGATTTATTAGAAAAGAAGTCCCTAACAACAAGAATTATTTGTCTTTTTAAGTCGTTTGATTTGGATTATTTATTCTTAGAACCAACTAGAAAAACAGAGACTTCTGCCACATGTATCGATAATATTTTCTGTAACTGTAGCCATGTAGAGAAAAAGGTAATTAACTGCTTGAGGTCTGATCATAGCGGACTAATGGCTAGCTTTCCTTTCAGGTCAATTATAAAACAAATTAAAATACAGTCGAGGCCTGTCACTGTTAAAAGAATAGAAAAGTATAAAAAAGCGTTAAATGACAAGCTGCCCATACCAAATTTTGATAATGAACCAGAAGCCAACAATATGTACAATGATTTATTTACAGTAATTGAGCGAGATTTTCAGGAAATTTTTAAAACTAAATCTATAAATATTGATAATAAATTTAAGTTTTGTGAATGGGCTACTGTAGGAATTTATAAAAGCCGTCAAACCTTATTTGATCTTTATGAGAAAAAAAGTTATATATTTGATGACAATTTCAGAAATTATGTAAAACGTTATTCAAAAATATTCAGAAAGGTATGCTGCGCAGCCAAATCTAATTACTTAGCCAGAAAGATAAAACTATCTGATAATAAAATTAAGACGGTTTGGAATATAATAAATAAAGAAACCGGTAAATTCAAGAAACACGATAAAGATTTTGTTTTACAAACAGATAAAGGCAAAATAACATCTAACGCAGAAATAGCTACGGAATTCGAAACGTTTTTCACAAACATTCCACTTAAGCTAACTGAGGCCCTGGACTCATCACCCACATATGCTAAAAAAATATTAGAAGAAAATGTCATTTCTTGTGATGAAATATTCTATTTTAGAGAAATTGGACCTGAAACTGTTATTAAAACTTTTAAGTCGCTTAAAGTGAAACAAACTGAGGACTTGTGGGGTTTATCAGTTAAATTAATTAGTAATGTAATTGACGTATTAGCACCACATTTAGCATACCTTTTCAATATTAGTATAGAAAGTGGTGACTTTCCAGATCTCATGAAGTGTAGTAAAATCATACCTCTTTATAAATCAGGTTCCAAAACTGATGCGGGAAATTACAGACCTGTTTGTATTACCCGTCCTTAGTAAAGTCTTTGAAAAAATTATGCTCAACCAAATGCTACAACACTTCACTTTAAACAAACTTCTGCATAACCAACAATTTGGCTTCACGAAAGGTCGATTAACTACCGATGCAGGAGTAGCACTTATACGAAACATCTATGATGCTTTTGAGAAATCACAAGATGCAATAGGAGTGTTTTGTGATTTATCTAAAGCATTTGATTGTGTGGAACATCAAACTTTACTTCTTAAACTAAAGCATTACGGTGTGGAAGATAGGGCTCTCAGTCTTCTCAATTCTTACCTTAACAATAGGTTACAAACATTCCAAGTAAATGGCACAAATTCTCTCGGCTCTACAGTAAAAATAGGTGTTCCCCAGGGATCTATTTTAGGCCCCTTTCTCTTCCTTGTTTATATAAATGACTTACCATTTATGGTGCAACGTCTCTCAAATATTGTGTTGTTTGCAGATGACACATCTCTTATTTTTAAGGTAGACAGGAAAGACAGCAAAATTGACGAAGTAAACAACACACTTTCAGAGATACATAAATGGTTTACTGTTAATAACTTGCTATTAAATGCCACAAAGACAAAAGTAATAAAATTCAGATTACCAAATGTCAAGCAAACTCACGATAATGTAATATTAGATAGTAATATTTTAGAGTTCGTAAATAGCACTGTTTTTCTTGGTATTACTTTAGATGCTTCTTTACAATGGGGACCACATATAGAAACCTTAGCAGGAAAGCTTAGTTCAGCTGCCTACGCCGTCAAGAAAATAAGGCAACTAACAGATGTAGATACTGCAAGACTAGTGTATTTTAGCTATTTTCATAGTATAATGTCTTACGGCATCTTAATTTGGGGACATGCGGCTGACATAGAAACTATTTTTATACTGCAAAAAAGAGCTATTCGCGCTATCTATCAGATGCGATCTCGAGAGTCATTGAGGAACAAGTTTAAAGAAATAAATATTTTAACTGTTGCCAGTCAATTCATATACGAAAACATCATGTATGTTCGTAAGAATTTAGATTTATTTCCAAAAAACAGTGACAGGCATAATTTTAATCTTAGAAATAGAAATAATATCGAAGTTGCTTATTCGAGACTGAGTAAGGTAAAGAAGTCGTTCATGGGGCAGTGTATAAAATTCTACAATAAAATACCTGAAAATGTAATTAGTTTATCCGAAAATAAGTTTAAGACTTATGTAAAGAAATGCCTGTGTTCAAGAGGATATTATAAAACCCAAGACTATGTTAATGACAATGATGTATGGACATGTATAGATCTTCCAGCCCATAGCTTTAGTAATGACATCAATTGTAATAGATATTAAGTATTTATTTCAAAAAATGTGTTGGGGCGAGTTTCTTTTGGGCTCGACGTTTCTTCTCGCTCCGCTAACACTTCCCGAAACGTTGAGTGTACAAGTTCCGCGTGGTAGGAACTTTGTACTAGGTAGAAAAAAAGACGATTTAAATGTATGCGTACAGCATCTACTTAAATAAAAAATATTTTGACTTTGACTTTGACTTTGACTTCTGTATCTGTATTATTTGTTGATGAATCCTGTAACTTTTTGACTTTTCCTTTCAAATTCTTGCCTATTCCTCTTTTTAAGTGTTTTTTTTTATTTAATTTTTCTTTGAGCAGCGTATTCAACTCTCTGTCTTTTGCTCTTTTTTATTTCTCTTCTAATTTTTGCTTCTTTTCATGGTAGTCCCTCCATGCTTGGCTCGTAACAGCAAATGGTAACTTTTCTTTAATTTTTCGTTTTTTGCCTTTTGTTGACTCGTCATTGTCTGGCAAATTCCTTTTGAAAGGAGATGGTATTACATAATTGCCAATTTTCATAGAGGTTTTATGGGTTTGTTGTTGTTTATTGATTACCTGTGCTAGTAGCGATGCAGTGATTATGAGATGTTCAGAGCGTTGATTCCAATAAATGTGCAATCCTTGTGAGGCTAAAGAAACGAGATCATGGAAGTAGCACTTATAATGTGAGAGAGAACCTGTAGTAACTGCTTCTTTTGCATAGTAGTCTGCCAAGTCATTCCCCGCTATGCCACTATGACTAGGTATCCAGATCAGAGCGATCTGAATGCCCTTTTCGTGGCACCTGAAGAGGGCAGATTTAATCTGGTAGATAAGAGGAAACTTAACTTTGTTTTGAAAGAGGTTGGAAAGAATGGCCAAAAGACAGCTTAACTCTTTTATTATCTCATATATAAATATTCGATCTTCTTGATCCCTTGCCTCTATCAGTATTGTCATTGGCGAAATCATAGAAACCGCCATTTTTTTTTTAATAGTAGTAGTAGGAAGGAGTCGGTAGGCCTCTCTGGAGTTTTCTGTAGTCCAATAAAAGGTGATGTCGCTACTGCAAGGTTTCCAATTTTCACGGGTGTTTTATGGGTTTCTGATCCTGTAGATTCCTGTGCTCTGAGCGATGATGTACTATAATATTCAATGCGCGGTATATTACAATTATCATTATTTGAAGGGGTTTTGTATACGCTGGTAGAGCGATGGCAAAGAAACTTCTTGGTTCCTAGTGCTCATTCCGTATCAAATATACTGCGTCTTTTAGTTTCTTGCATAGTAGAGTGTTCCATTTTATCGGGAGTTTTGGGATAGTTGTGATTTATCAGATGAAAGTTCGACTCACCCGGCACATCAACATTTATATTTGTAACGCTAGATGTTGCAGACAGTTTCAACCTGTTTGAATTTGGCGCCAGATATTTTGAAAACCGCACGCTGTGGTACTTTGATACGCGGGCAATGTCTGCAAATGTGACTACTAGCGCCATCTAGGAGCGGTGGTCTGTAGTAAAGCCTAAGGCACACCGCATAGTTACATCAGTTCCATACAAAATTGGAGAAGCGACATCTATCGTCGAGTAGCAAAACTGATAAGTCAGCCTGTCCTTCAACTGATGAAGAAAATTCCAGAGTTTGTCAAGTATGGAACAGATAGCGCGAAGATTCTGGTGTCAATCGGTCTTTGTCAGACTTGCGTAAAATAAGCGACATAGACAGAGATACTTTCCAGAAAAACCGAGAGATGGAGCAAGGGGCAGTCCATGATACGTCACCTACGTGTGTGTGTTCGTATGTGTGCGTAAAAAGAAACTCTCGGCAGACGGCGAAAAGTGTGGAAAAGTCGATGCCCCTTATATAAGCCGCGCGGAGCTGCACCGCGGTATCAGTTGTAAATCAGTTGATCATCAGTTCAGATCAGTGAACAGTTCTCCAAGTGAAGAAACTGAAGTGCTACGAACCAGTTAGTGGACAGTTACCGCGAAAAGTACCCAGTGTGTGTGTTGACGTTCGCGTGTTAACTACGTGGCCCAGTGTGTCCTCGGACCCAAACGTGCTACGTTCCTGTTGCAGTACCGTCCGGTTTGCTCTTGTGTAGCCAAGGCGTACTCACTTCCACTAGTGTTATTGGACTGGACCTTCGTACCTTCATCGCCGGTGAATCCACCTGGACGATTTCTTCAAAGTTGTGTTATTGTTGTGACTTTTGTGTGTTATCTGTTTACTGAACATTTAAAATTAGTGCCGAACAGTGTTCATCAATTTTAGTGAACGTTAACCTAGCAGGGCCAGTTGGACCATTTAGATCCCGAATTGTGTGAAGTAGTGCCCGTCATTTTTTGAGAGCTATTTATAGTTTCTATTGCTTGTAGACTATTTTATTGTGTTCTTTGTTTTTATCGTGGTCATTATTGTGTGCTGATTTGTTTTATGAACAATAAACTCCGTCAGTCCGGATTTTTGTGTTTTTGGTTTTCGGGAGACACAGCCCACTAGGACGTTGTGCTCGCCTGTTGTCTACACTAGATATACTAGCAGACGCTTAACGGGAGTTCGACTCATCCGGAACATCAACATTAAAATTAGGAACTCCAAATAAACTCGCAGACACTTCACAGGAATTCGACTCATCCGGCACATCAACATTTGAATTTGTAACACCAGATATACTGGCAGATACTTTACGGGAGTTTGTCACTTCATTGTCACGATACTCCTCAACAGACTGTTTAGTACTTGCCCATATTATGTATAAGGAAGTATCTTCGACGGGCAAGCGTTCGTTCAACTCTCCCCTACAATAATAGTAAAGCGCTTTAAAAAACACTAGTTTTTCACTTCCTAATTCGCATTGCACTTCTCTGTCAAGTTTTTCTAAGAACTGCTTTTGGACCAACTGATCGTGTTCATGTACGTTCTCAGGCAATTTTCGACTTTTGATTTTTGTCATGTCAACATATTCTGACCCAAAGGGATGTAAGCCACCGGCACGGAACCCGTTCTTCAAGCAATCCGCTGTGATATTCTGTAAAGCAACTTTGAGAAGAGGAGCAAAATCTTCCTTCTTAAGGTTTTGGCCCATATTTTCTAACCTCCAGTCGGAGACAGCCTTTTTCCATGATGATTTAAGAGGTCTAAATACCGAAAGATCCATAGGTTGTAAAATGTGGGTTGAGTGCGACGATTTCGATTCTGTTTTCGATGCAAAAATTAGACAGATGTAAAGTTAAGTAAAGTAAAGTTAAATTAACAAACATAAGTCCCATGTCCATCAAGGAAAAACAAAACGGACTACTTTATGTTTTGCTTCTCAAATAAAGGATTAAAGAGGTTCGCTACGTACTCATAAAAGGTACTGCCGCACATCCAGCCACTTTGTGATCTGCCAATAGCAAAATCATCTGGAAATTTCCTTGAAATAGGTGCTGGCACTCTTTCATAGTCAAATACCACCATAGGTGGAGCTAACTGACCTGCTGCATTTGCGCTGATCAAAACGGTGAGATTATCTTTTTCATCGCCTGAAGAAGAATAAACATGTTTGTCTCCTTTTTCAGCAAGGACTTTACCTGGTTTAGGGGATAAATAGAAGGCACTTTCGTCGGCATTGAATATTCTTTCAGGCTCTTCGAGTACTGACTTTAGGCCCTTTTTTCTAAATAATCTCCAACTTCCTCAAATCGCAAAAACATTTTTGGATTGTGCCACTATTGTATGGAGAGTCCAAATTTTTTTGGGTTTGAGCAAAGTTGTAGAACAAAAGTTGTTCAGTACGATGAGTAAAATTCCCAGTTAATGGGTCCTACATCAGTTTTGTTACACCCTCTAAATTTTATACAAAAACACATACAATTACAGTAATTTTACAATTTAAACAGTTATCGATAAACACACGCAATATGTCCTCATCATTCATTCAAATTCCCCCAAATTAAGGTATTTCGTACTTTTATTTTTAAGCAACACTGAACGATATAAAATGGCGACAATAGGGAATTTTCCATGGCTTTCTCTAAACTCAACTAGATGGCGCTGATCAACATTGAAAATAAGAAAATCTCTAAAAAATCGGCAAAACTAATTGATTTTACTGACTAATATCATAATAATGATGAATAGCTTTCGAAGATTACCTTTATCTATCAAAAAGAATATTTTCATAATTTTTGATGCACAAAGCTTATCAGTATTATTTTTGTATTTCTGAAAAGAATTCTAACATGATAAAGAGTTATAAATTGCTTTTTAATCATAAAAATGTATTAAGATCAATTTATTTTTGATTCGGAAGAAGAAATTACATATTACAGAGAAACCTGAGCGCACCCAGGCGCATCCATACTTGACCAAGTTTAAAATTTATCGTTTCTGTTAATTCAATGAATAATCTATGTTCAGGTGGCTTTTTATATATTTTCAACAATATTTAATCTATTTTGGTACCGTAAATTCTATGCTGCTTTTAAAAATACATTACCAAAGCTTAGAAACGCCATCTATTGAGAATCTTATGAACGCTGTGACATACGTCATCTGAAAACTCCCTATTTGTGTTCAATTTTTATAAAGTTATTTATTTCATAATAATTTGGCCGGTTCATTGCTCGATTTGTATGGAGACTCCAAAATTATTTTTGCGATTTGACTCCATAGTCAAATCGCAAGAATAATTTTGGATATTTTAAGGAACCCATGTTCCTTAGGGAAAGTTATTTGTTATCATGAGCACAGTGGGTCATAATATTGTAATTATTTGCCTTTACAGAACACCTAACTCTAATGTAAATATATGTTTATCGCAACTTGATCTTTTGTTACATAAAGTTTCATCTAAAAATAGAAAAAAATATATCTTGATTGGTGATTTCAATATTGATATTTTAAAGCTAACAAAAAGTACTAAAGATCTCACTGATATTACAAAAAATTACAATTTGACTTTCCACATAACGAAACCAACAAGGAAGAAAGCATGTTTGCTCTGAGTCTGGGTGTATTATATCTATATATGTATGTATTTAAAAGTATATGTGTATGTATATCAGTCTCTGGTTCCCAAGACACAGGGAATCCTAGTTTGGGGCTAGATGACCGTGTGTGATTTGTCCCAGATATTATTATTATTATTATGTATTGACCACATAATTAGTAATATTGAGGGAGCAACTGGTGCCCTGATTAATCTAGATTTATCTGACCACAATACTATGCAAATGTTATACGTAAAAGTAGAAAATAAGAACTACCCGGCCTTAGAATATAATGTTCTTAAAAGGGATTATGACAAGGAAAATTTATATAAATTTAGACAATATCTGACACAGCTATCATTTTCGGATATTTACAATGAAAAAGATATTAATAAAGCTATGAACCTGTTTTGTGACATAGTGATTCTTCTACATGACTTTTACTTCCCGATAAAACGTCTTAAAATTAACAATAAATATAAAAAACCGAAATGGATAACTAAAGGGATACAGAAGAGCACAAGAACTTAGAGGTATTTACGATTTAAACTCTATGAGCACAGAACACAACAAAATAAGGTAAAATACGAACGCTATACTGCGCTTTTGCGTCGTTGTATTAATTTGTCATAAAGACTAGAAAATGATTAATTTTTAAACAGTGCTCAAAACAAATGTAGGGCTTCGTGGAATTTAATTAATAAAGAGGCTAATAGACTATTGTCAGATAGGTTCATAGATAAAATTATTGTTAATGGAAATAAAATTGCTGATCCAAAATGTATAGTTTATGAATTCAACAATTACTTAATTAACTTAACTAATTCAAGCAATAAAAATATAGGAAATACAAATTCTATGAGGTTAAATAACAGTATGTTTTTGGAACCACTGAGTAACGATGAAATTAGTGCAATAATTAGATCACTCAATAACACGAAGGCAGTTGAGTATGATCAGTTACCAACAAATGTCATAAAATATTGCATTAAAGAGCTGACACCTCCAATCACTTATCTTATTAACCTATCTTTTGAAATGGGTATTTTCCCGGAAACGTTAAAGAAGTCCATAGTAAAACCTCTTTATAAAAAACGGGACAAACAGCTCATAGAAAATTATCGTCCAATTACATTAATACCTGTAATATCACAAATCTTTGAGAAAGCCATGAAAAAAAGAATGCTAGCTTTTGTATCAAAATACAATATCATCAGAAAAGAACAATTCAGGTTTCAGAGTAATAAATCAACTACAGATGCAATGTTTCAATTAGTTCAAGAAGTGATCGAAAATATGAATAAAAAGAATCCTACAACAGCTGTATTCTTTGATATGTCGCGCGCCTTTGATTTTGTATCCCATAAACTTCTATTAACTAAATTAGATAATTATGGCATCATAGGACACGTTCTAAATTGGTTAAATTCATATCTTAGTAATAGAATGCAAGCTGTACAAATTGACAAAATAGGCGATAAAGGTATTCTAGAGTCCCACACTTCATCGTACATAGTTAACTCTTATGGCGTGCTGCAGGGTAGTGTCTTGGGACCACTTCTCTTCCTTCTTTACATAAATGACTTGCCTGATGTTACTACGCATAAATGTATATTGTTTGCTGACGACATTACTGTTATTTTGACATGCAATAAAATAGACGAATATGAAGCTGACATTAATAATACAATTCGATTAATTTTTGATTGGTTACATAAAAACAATTTGACGGTAAATATAAGTAAAACAAATTTCATTCAGTTTAGACCTAGTAAAAGAAACAAATTGACGCTGAATATTAAATATAATGACCAGATTATTAAGGAAGTCACTGAAACTAAATTTCTGGGAGTATATATTGACGATAGTCTTGGTTGGAAATCACATATCGAATACACTAGGGATAAACTAAATCGTTACGTATATGTTTTGAGTAGATTACGCAAGATATCCTCATTAAAAACTGTCCTAGCTGCATACCATGGCTTCATTGCCTCTGTGCTCAGGTATGGCTTGCTGGTGTGGGGTAACTCTACGGACATAAATAAATTATTTGTCGCACAAAAGAAGTGTTTAAGAGCAATATGTTGTAAGCCACCACATGAGTCCTGCAAACCGCTCTTTAAGTCGTTGGATATTATGACACTGCCATGTATGTATATTCTGGAGTTAGTTTTTCTTGGGGTTGGCATTCGGCGAGGTAAACACACAGTTCTGTTCTTGATTATAGATATAATAGATAAAGACATAATTTAATAATAAACGACAGAACACTCTTAAATCATAGTAAAACACAGCACATGTTTGTTCTCGTAAGGTTAGCAGTGGACTAGCTGGTCTCTCGATATATGTATACTAAGTCAAATATATTCTTTTGGAACACCATTCAAAATGAGACCAGCCAGTATTGTTTTGAGCTGTCGTGATTGCAAACTCTTTCACACCCCTTCAATCACGGCAACTCTACAAGTTAAAACACCCTGTATTCTAATAAAATTTTCAAATTAAAATATCCAGGAAGCTCATCATATTAAAATTTACAAGTTAAAATATCAAATAAAAGACTCATCATATCTCGACAGCTCTATCACGTCATCAACAAAAGTGATCATTAAGTTAAAGAAACCAAAAAAAAATAATTAAATTAATCATCCAAGTCCCTCTCTGGACAAAGGAAAATTATAAACCACCTAAGTCCCTCTCTGGACATAATCTTACAACCACACACCCCTTAAACAACGACAGTAAGCTATAATAGAAGAAAATTTAAATTTAGAATAAACTCCAAAATATCTTTACCCTACTTCTATACTATGTATACTAATATCTAACTACTCATATAAAACAAGATTTAAGTTTTAAGTGTTAAAGTCCACAAAGTACATCACTCGTTGAAATACATCACCAAAAATTGTCTATCTCAACTCGCTACTCTCATCTCTCCTATTCAAAATCATGTTGCGTAGTTTGCTAAATCTTGGTCCTGGTAAAGTTTTGGTTAAAATGTCTGCAATTTGGAAGTCTGTAGGACAAAACTTTATATTAATTGAGTTTTCTTCAACTTTCTCTTTCAAATAAAAGTATCTGACATCTTGTGTTTAGATCTTCGATTGGTGACTCCCTTTTTCACAAGCCACATAGCAGACTGATTATCCATGCATAAATCAATTTTAGGAGATTCCCCAGTGATTTCACAAATTAACTCCTTAAGATAAATAATCTCTCTACAACACTCAGCTGCTGCTATGTACTCTGCCTCTGTACTAGACAAGGCAATAATCGGTTGTTTCTTAGAGCTCCAACTAATAGGTGCACCTCCCAGGTATATTATGAAACCTGAGGTACTCCTTCGGGTATCTGGGTCACCTGCGAAATCTGCATCACAATATGTATCTAAATTTAAAGTACCAAATTTTCGGAACTCTAAGACAAAATTTGCTGTATGTTTTAAGTACCTTAAAATAGTTTTTAAATTTTGATGATCCATAACATTTGGATCCGATTGTTGTCGACTACAGTATCCCACATGAAACGCAATGTCTGGCCTAGATTTAACTGCCACATACATAAGTGATCCAACTATTTCTCTATACTCATTCGACACATCTTCCTTTCCCCCCTCCGAATGAGTATCAACAACAATATTAGGTGTCGGACACCCCTTCATGCTTAGCATATTAAATCTCTCCAGCATCTTGTTTATGTAAGTTTCTTGGTTAAGTCTGATAGAATCTTCTCCAACTGTAATGTCAAACCCTACATAATTAGTAATTTTGTCGCAAACTCTCATTTGAAATTTCTTTCTAATGTTTTCTATAGTCTTATCTAAAATAGCATAGTCACTTCCTAAAAGAAGTCCATCGTCAACATAAATAGCTAATATAATGTCTCCAGAAGTAAAAATGCATTGGTCTAATTTTAACTGTTTAAAACCTAACTTTTTCAAATAATCTGTAAATCTAATATTCCACATTAGAGGAGCTTGTTTTAGGCCATATAAGCTTTTCTTCAGTTTACAGACTTTCCCTTCTAAGCCTGAATATCCTTTTGGAATCTTCATATAAATAGTCTCTTTCAGATTGCCATATAAAAACGCTGTTTTGATATCAAATTGTCTCATTTTTAATTTCCTAAACGCAGCCAAAGCTAGAAGAATTCTGATACTTGTACTGTTTACAACTGGACTGTATGTTTCATCATAGTCCACCTTGTACTTTTGCTCAAAACCTCGTGCAACGAGTCTCGCTTTGTATCTACCATCACTTTTCTTAGCAAACACCCATTTGCTAGTAATGACTTTTCTATCACCAGCTTCCTTTTGATCTACAATTTCCCATGTTCCGTTCTCTTCTAAAGAATTCTTTTCTTCTTCAATTGCTTTCAACCATTTCTCTTTTTCACTAGAAACAATAACTTCTTCAAATGTTAAATTACATTCTTCTCGCTGAACATCAATTAGATCCATTATATAATCTTTAAATCTCTCTGGTAACCTTCTTGCACGTCTAGGTCGTTCTACTCTCTCATTTTCCTGCTCAACAGTTTCTTCAGTTTGTTCTATATTTTGGACGATTCTCTCAACGTTACTCTTTGATTGTTCTTCAATATTTCCTTCATTGTTTTCGATAATTACAGTTTCCTCAATTATTTCTCTAGAGTCTTCAAAAATATCTTCTTGGTTTTCAACAATTATGTCTCTTGAATCTTCAAAGACATCTTCTTCTCTATCTATTGTTTCCACAGTTAAGTTTTCTTCAACGGAGTCCACCCCTTCAACTAAAACTTCACTTTGTTTTTCCGCATTTTCAATAGATTCTTTGTTATCAATCTTATTTTCGTTAAAATTTTCGAACATTTTAATCATTTGACGTACTCCTTGTCATTCACATTGTCTATAATTGCTCATTTCTTCTTCATTAGTAGTCAATCTATTCTTATTTACCTTACGATTATCAAATTTCTTATTATTTTTCAATTCCTCATCTATTGTTCTGTCATTGGTTCTGTCTTCTCTTGTTTTGCTATTCAGTTTACTGTCTTCAAACGTTTTATTTTTCGCTATTTTACTTCGATCATCTAGAATGTCTTCAAAAATATTAGATATTTCTTCTTTTTCCTCGCCCAAAGCTTCTTGAAGTGCCCCTTTTGATTCATCGAATACTACATCACGTGAGTAAAAACATCTTCTTAGAATTGGATCCCAAATTTTGTAACCGACATTGATATATCCTACTAGAACTCCCTTTTTACATCTCGATTCTAGTTTTCCAAGGTGTCGCTTATCCCTCCAATATGCCACTGCACCAAAAGTCTTCAAGTGAGCTAAATTAGGCTTCTTCTTGTACCAAAGTTCGGCTGGTGTGCACTCATGTGCTTTCGTATAACAGCGATTAGTTATATAATTTGCTGTAAACAACGCTTCACCCCACAAATCTAAAGGTATTTGTGAATCAAAAAGTAAAGCTCTCGTTCTTTCCATTAACGTTCTGTTTAGCCTTTCAGCTTTTCCATTTAATTGCGGCGTATATAATAATAATAATTATAATAATATCTGGGACAAATCACACACGGTCATCTGGCCCCAAACTAGGATTCCCTGTATCTTGGGAACCAGAGACTGATATTATACTTTTAAATACATACATAGATATAATACACCCAGACTCAGAGCAAATAATTCTGCTCATCACAGAAAAGTTTACCCTGTGTGGGGATCGAACCCACGACTCTCGGATCAGAGGTCAGGATCGCTAACCACTTAGCCACCGAGTCAGTCTATATGGAGTGCTATAGTCTAGAATAATGCCCTTATTTCTACAGAAAACAGAAAACTTGTTATTAGTATACTCAGTCCCGTTGTCACATCTGATTTTCTTAACTGTCATGTCAAAATGATTCTCAGCCAAATTTATGTAATCAATTAGTCGGTCAGTTGTTTCGGATTTGCTAGCTAATAGATAAATGTATGAAAAGTGTGTAAAGTCATCTAATACAGTCATAAAATATTTCTTACCATCCCAGGTAGGGACACCAATCGGACCACAATCGTCTGTGTGAATAATTTCCAAAGGTTTTGTTGCTCTACATCTGTTGTTACCAAACGGGGTTCTCGTTAATTTAGATTGTATACAGACTTCACAAGTCCCAATAGATGTACCCGATGATCTGTCAATTTCTAGTCCTGTAACCAAATTAGAAAGTTTTAGTATATCTGCAACGTGGCCTAGTCTTCTGTGCCAATGAGAAATTGTATTATTTTCTGCTCGCAAAGATAGAACTGGGACTCTCGTTCTAAGTGTTGTTTCATACATCCCGTTATCTGTTTTTCTGCCGATGAGCAAAGTTTTCCCAGATTTGGATTTAACTAGTGCATATTTCCCAAAGAATTCTACCCTTCCTCCATTTTCTGTTATCATGTTGACAGAAATCAGATTTTTGCATAGATTTGGAACATATAAGACTCGTTGGAATAGTATATTGTTGGTTAGGAGATCACCAATGAGTTCTCCTTTAATTACATTTTCATTTGCACAGGAAATCTCAATATTTATCGGTTTAGTCTTTCTTAGAACATTACTGATGTTAATCATATGACTAGTTGCTCCGCTGTCAATTAAAGCTGGTACCATAATTTCCCTAGTTATTACCTCATTTGTCGTGTAATGAGCCCTCGGTCTTGGTTTATTTCTAAAATAGCACTTCTCCTCTAGATGTCCCGGTTTTTTACAAATTCTGCATACACCTCTAGAATCCCTCCAATTTCTTACTGGATGAGCGTGTCGTCTACACTGTGTGCAAGGAATTCTTTCTCTGCAGTATTTTGCAATGTGTCCTATCTTTCCACACCTGAAACATTCTCTTTGTGTTGTTTTAAATACATTATCCATCAAGGGTTGTTGTTGACTGGTGCCACTGGAACTAGCAGTTTCTCTTAGTAAACGTGCTGTTAAGTTGTCTAGAGTCCTTTCTTGCAGACTTGTCGATTCCCATGCTGCCTTGAAGTATCTGAGGTTATCCGGTAAACAGGATAAAATTTTTGTAGTTATCTGTATTTCCGGTATTCTTTCTCCCAGATTTTCTAATTTCTGTATTATATTCTTTAATTCACTGATGCTTAATCCAAGGTTTTCATTAAATTTAAAGTTGTAGAATTCTTCAAACAATTTGCATTTATTCAGGTCTTTATTGCAGTTGAACAGCTTGTCTAACTTGTCTAGCATTTCTAGATGTGACTTACAGTTAATAATATGTGAGCTTAATTCCTGATTTACGCTACTTATAATGATGTATCTTGCTTTAGCGTCTTTTGAGGTCGAGTTTGTGCCATCACTAGAAGCTGGCTCTGCAGAATGATCCAAGCCATTGGCTGTTAAAAACATTTTCAATAAAATCTTCCATCTCGAATAGTCATCGCCAAATCTTAGCATTTTCGGTTTAAGTGAATCCATTTTTGTTATATATTTTCGACTTTCTTTTCAAAATATTCAGTAAACAATCCAAACATCCTTTTGATTTCTATATTTTCTATATTATTATTTTTTTTCATTATTATTTCTATCCGAACTGTCATTCAAAAATTCCTTTGTTTTTGTTCTCACTTTCAAAAAGTTTCTTGACAGGTTGTCAGTTATGTAATGTCAACATATTATTTACTCACTATTTATTACTCCATTTCTATTATTTCTATTTAGGTATTTTATTTTATAATTTTCCAATTTATTTTGTTAACATGTTGCGGGCCGCCCATAACCTCTTGGGGTTGGCATTCGGCGAGGTAAACACACAGTTCTGTTCTTGATTATAAATATAATAGATAAAGACATAATTTAATAATAAACGACAGAACACTCTTAAATCATAGTAAAACACAGCACATGTTTGTTCTCGTAAGGTTAGCAGTGGACTAGCTGGTCTCTCGATATATACTAAGTCAAATATATTCTTTTGGAACGCCATTCAAAATGAGACCAGCCAGTATTGTTTTGAGCTGTCGTGATTGCAAACTCTTTCAGTTTTATTCGTTAAAAAATAATTCTCATTACTTCAAAAAAGCAAAGGACATTTTTCCTCGAAGTACTAGAAATTCCGATAGACTTGTTTATAATAATATTCCAAACTTAACACTGTATCAAAAACAATGTCATGCAATGTGTGTTAAAGTATTTAACGCGTTACCGGAAGATTTGAAAAAGTTACCAGTTAAGATTTTTAGAAACAAAGTTGTAAAATGGCTGAAACAAAAACAATTTTATTCAATTAATGAATTAATTAATTAATCAAAATTACTGTATTTCATAATTTATATTTTATTATTGTAATGCAATTTATTATTTTATTTTTACTAATTTATATTTTTTATTATTTCTTTTACTACTTTTTAACTTGTGACATCTATATTGAATTAATTGTGTCATTTTAAGTGTAAGATACTGAATATTTTTAATTTAACAAAATAAAAACTGTTGCATGTCAAAAATGTTGACTTAATGTGAGATACTTTACAATAACAAGATCTGTACTTACCACATGTAAAGCAATAAAGATTTATCATTATCATTATCATGCATACCCTTTCGTATCAAGAACTAATTTAAAGTCACCCTATATATGCCGTTGCGTTGGTGCATGTTTGCCACATAGAATAGTTTTCTGGAGATATGACATTTCACTGATAAATACCCTCCCGGGTAGATAGATAGGGTATGGGAAGATTGCCCATCTCTACTTTGGAATCGTTCGAAAGCGTTCCAAAATCATATTTTTTTTCTTTCTTTAAAATTGTCTCTTTCATTTCTCCGAGTTAGTCTAAAACCCTAACTTGGTTTTTGAACGACTTCTTTTTTTTTTTTTTTGTTCTTTCCTGCTTTTGCAAGGAAAAGGCAAAGGCTTCTCTGGCCATACAGCCTATTCTTACGTAGTTTGCTCTTCTCTAAATATTTTTCTAGTTCATTTGAGTTCTCATTTATCAATTTCTGTCGTCTTTAACTTTTTCTCTATTCTTCAACAAAATGATAGCACTTTTGATGAAGATTTCATGGACTTCTTGAGAGCACTCGAAACACAGTCTACACACTTTTATTTCATTATCCTACATATTAGACACTTAAATGGCACTTTATTGAACAATACACTATCAATATTATGCATTAAAAACCACGATATCTATTTTTTCGGATAATAAAACAAAAATGACAAACTCTTGCCGCGAGTTCCCGCCAAAAAGTCCTTGAACGACTTCTATTCTAACTGTCAATGGATACTGTCTCCTTCTTACCGATGTAGTTTATATAATTACGGACTACGTAAGAGTAGGCTGTATGGCCAGAGAAGCCTTTGCCTTTTCCTTGCAAAAGCAGGAAAGAACCAAACAAAAAAAAAAATACATAATTACTCATTCGATATGATTTGGAACACAGCCTTAGTCTGACGCACGTCTGTCTGACGTTTTGTTGATGTGTGGATGTTGTTGGACACGTATAAAAAATTATAAAATTGTGGAAAAAACGATATAACTGTGTAATTTGACCGTCTGTTTACTGCAAGAACATACTTTCACGATCTCGTAGTTACATTCACTGTTGAAAATATAAAGGATATACTTTACATTAAACTTAAGTAGGTATGTGCAACTCATGTTTTAACCGGAGTTTCTCCTGCTATACTATTATTCAATATAGATGACTGTTATTCTTTCTGAATCTATTGTACAGTTGTATTATTGCATACATTCCTTTTGTATGATCATCGCACCTTACAATTAACCTTAAACGTCTAATAGTTCAACAGTTAGTAAGTACCCACAGTATAACCTGATCAATTCGGCTTATGGATGAGTGGTGCGTTGCAGCGCGATGGCGGTGGCGAGCGCGGAGCAGCCGTGCTATACGCTGATCAACTTCCCGACGGACTCGGAGCCCTACAATGAGATGCAACTGAAGCATGATCTAGGTGTGTTATTCATTATTAAATTTAGCAAATTGTGTATGCTTTTGGTCAGAGAGCGGTTGGAGTATAACCCTTAGTGGTATTGGACTAGGGACTTAAATATAATAAATTTCAAAGGAACCTCAATCATACTTTTTATTCGGTCAAATGTGAAAGTGGACTTATATTTTGTTCAAGTATATAGGAGACATGGATCTTCGACAAACACGAGATAAAATCAGTAATAGATATATTTATTTAAAATTTAAAAATAACCGACATTACACCATGACATCACAATCTGAAGTAAGTCTATTGACATTGCATATTTATCACCCTCTCTCAACGTCTTGTGTCTTGCAAACCCTAACTAAATTGCTAACCCTAGCTAACATAACAGCTAGTGATAAAACTAAACACTTCTTAGATAAAACTAAACACTTATAAGACAGAATTGCCTAAGTTTATAAAATACACCTTTGCTTTCTGACTTGGTAAATATATCAGCTATTTGGTTTTTTGAATCCATATACTCAAGCTTTATAATATTTTTCAAAACCATGTCTAACATAATGATATTTAATATCAGTGTGTTTAAGCCTTTTACATTCCATGGTTTTGGCAACCTGTATAGCTGATAAATTGTCTTCATAAACCACTACCGGTTCTTTAACACATACTTTACAATCAGAAATAATATTTTTCAGCCAACAAATTTCCATCACAGCAGAACATAATGCCACATACTCTGCTTCAGTTGAAGATAATGCGATACAATTTTGTCTTCTAGATGCCCATATTACGTTACAACCGCAAACCATGAGGCAATAACCAGATGTTGACTTTCTTTGGTGGTCATCTCCTCTGCCCCAATTGGCATCAACATAACCTGACAAAGTTGACTTAGTATCTCCTGACCTCGTATATATCAGTTTACAATCAATACTACCTTTGACATATCTCAAAATCCTTTTTAAAGCTTTTAGAACATTTTCATTTTCATGACTCTGAAATCGACTTAGCAAACTTCTGGAGGAATTTCTTTTAAATTAACTAGGTCTTTGTACGAATAGAAAACTTATTTAGGCAAATAATAGGCAGTTTGTTATATGTTTGTAATGTAAACGATCGAATACTGGATGTAGTCCTAGCGAGTTCGGAGTTGGAAGCCGCAGTGTGCGTTAGAGAAGCGGTACCTTATGAGGTAATTTCTAAAATTGATCCCCATCATCCTCCGTTGTTAATAGAAGTTCAATTTGACTTTAATTCAGATGTTTTGATGATGGAACCGTCCAATATAAATAAGAATCGTGACTGGAATTTTGCAAAGGGGGACTATTATCAACTGTACTGCAGTCTTAGGGATATGAATTGGGACAATTTATATCAGATAACGGATACAAATAATAGCCTTGATTTCTTAAATAATGTACTTTACGATTTATTCGACTGCTGGGTCCCAAAGAAAATACGTAAGTCTTCATGCAACCGTGTTTATCCAGTTTATTACACGAATTCTATCATTCGAGATATTGAACTGAAAGCCAAGCTCCACCGTCACTGGAAACAAAGCGGAGACTTGGTGGTTTTTGAAGAGTTCAAACATCTGCAAACTAAAATTAAACTGGAAATCAAAGATGCTCATAGTTTGTTCGTAAAACGTGTATCGGAAAATCTGTGCTCCGATCCGTCCAAATTCTGGTCGTATGTAAATTCGTTACGCAAAAATGTAGGCATTGAGCCCAAGGTAACACGTAACGACAAAGAATATCACGGATCGGAAACAGCTTCCGCTTTTGCGGTACATTTCAGCTCAGTGTTTCAACCAGGGGAGCCAGCTCTGGACCCTGAAGCTGCTATTGCAGCAGGGTCTGCTGATAATAGATTTGTAGACGTAGTGAGATTCACAGAGAGTGACGTGAGACGAGCTGTCAAAAAACTAAAAGGCAAAACTTCTCCAGGACCAGACTGCATACCGGCGTTTATAATTAAGGGTTGCATTGAGCTCTTGATTGAACCAATTCTGTTCATCTTCAATCTCATTCTGTACACCGGTGAATATCCAGAGCCATGGAAGACTTCCCGCGTATGTCCCATACCAAAAAAGGGTAGTAAGGTTAAGGTAGAAAACTATCGACCAGTAGCTATACTGAGCGCAATGGCGAAGGTTTTTGAGTCGGCCTTACACAGTCTACTTATGCCGCAGTGCGCACCTTACATCACTGACGCACAGCATGCGTTTCTTCCTAAAAGATCCGTAGAAACCAATCTGCTAACCCTAGTCGATATTTTATCATCAGAACTATAGAGGAAGAACCAAGTAGACGTCATATATCTAGACTTCCAAAAAGCCTTTGATCGTGTGGACAATGATGTACTACTGAAAAAATTAGCGGTTATGGGCTTCACACCAAGACTACTGAAGTTATTTGCAAACTATCTGTCTGATAGAAAACAGTTTGTCAGGTATGGCCCTTACATATCACAGTGTTACCAAACGCGTTCCGGTATAAGCCAAGGCTCAAATTTGGGACCTCTTGTTTGTCTTGTTAATTAATGACCTACCTGATATTATGACATCATCTAAAATACTGTTGTTCGCAGATGATGTCAAAATAATTAAAAGTATTCGCACTCATGAAGATCACGACACTTTGCAACGTGAGTTAAACACAGTCTTCAGTTGGAGCCAGCAAAATAAACTGTGTTTCAACCCAACCAAGTGCGAAGTGATCAGTTTCAGTAGGTCTCCGTCACCTCTTGATTATGACTACCAACTCGGTGGGTCTACCATCGTGCGAGTAAAGAGAGTACGTGACCTTGGGGTGCTGTTCGAGCCAGACCTAACGTTCCGAGCACATATTTCAGCAGTCGCTGACGCAGCATCGCGTCGCCTGGGGTTTGTGCTCCGAAACGCGGCCCCTCTCACGTTCCAAGCAACGAAGACACTATACGTGGCACTTGTGCGCAGTTTGCTTGAATCTAATGCGGTAGTGTGGAGTCCACATGATGGTAGGCATATTCTTATGTTAGAACAAATACAAAAGAAATTTCTTAGATATTTGTACAAGAGAGAATATACCTACTATCCGCACATGTACCCTACTCTTTTTATACAAGGTTGTTTAGGGTTTGATTCACTGCAGTTGCGCAGGCATCTGGCCCTAGCAAGATTTATCATCTTTCTGCTCCGGGGTAAGATAGACTGTAACGCACTTGTATCGGCATCACTAAGACTGTATGTACCCGACAAGTACACGCGCGTGCGAAATTGCAGCAGACTGTTCGCCGTCCCTCTCGCGCGCACACTAGCGCACAGCCAGGCGCCGGTGGCGCGCGCGCTGGATCTGCTCAACTCCGTGCTCGCCGAGACAGTGCATATCGATGTATTTAACAGTGGATTGGTATGTTTGTTAAACGAATGTAAGCGAGTGATTGAGGGAAGGATGCCACTTAGTTCTATAAACATGTAACATAAAATGATATTTGTAGCGTAATGGTTTAGCTGTAAGCTGCAAATGTAAACGTATAATAATAAATAATAATAATAATTTTGCATTCGGAACTAGGCCAGATTTATGTTATTCTGTCATAACATAAATCTGGCCTAGTTCCAAATGCAACATATAACAAACTGCCTATTATTTGCCTGCATAAGTTTTCTATTCATACAAAGACCTAGTTAATTTAAAAGAAATTCCTCCACTTTCATTTGTACACCCATAAAGTAAAGTCATGTATACTTCATCATTTATATCCCCGTATAGGAACGCTCCTTTCACATTCATTTGATATATAGGAAGTCCTAATTGTGTAGCCACTACCGTGGACACTCTAAAACTAGATAATCTTGCTACAGGGGCATAAACCTCACTACAGTCAAAGTCTTCTTTCTGTTCAAAACCTCTGATAACCAATCTCGCTGTGTAAGTTTCACTCTGCTGGCCTGCATTTTTGATACAAAACACCCACTTGCTACTTATAGGTATTTTGCTTTCTGGGAGCTCAGCTGCTTCCCATGTGTGATTCGCTTTTAACACTTGTAGTTCCTTTTCTACTGCTTCCATCCATTTTCCGCTATCCGGTTGCATCATTGCTTGTTAATATGTCATCGGCTCGTTATTCAAAGCCATCAAGTTAAGCTCATAATCATTCAGCCATGCTGGCTGTTTTCATTCTCTTTCTGGCCTTTCACTATTTATGTCTGTCTTCAGTTCTTTCTGCCTCTACAGTTTCTAAGCTATCCTCGTCGGCAGTACTGTTTCCTGCAAAGTTTACATCCACAAACTCTTCTTCTGTCTCATTTCCCCTATCTGATTCAGGCAATCTCTCTTAATCTTTTTATTCATTTTGAAAACCCATTGGTAAAATAGTTATCCTAGGACCTACTTCAGAGTTTTCTTCTCAGCTTGTAGACATGAATTCGGAATCTGGTTGCAGACAATGCTTGTTCTTATTTGTCATGAAAACAATATCCCGTTTTTCACTCACTGTCCTTTTCTCTGGATAATAGATCCGATAGCCTTTCACTTCTTCTCTGTAGCTAACGAATACGCCTTTTTCCGCCTTCGCATCCCATTTAAGGCGTTTTCTTTGGGATTATGTGCTTACACTTCCGACCCATACGTATTTTCTAGGGTTTTTATGTGAAATTCCTTTCCCGTCCACAAATTGTACGGTATTTTTCCATCTGCCTCACTTTTGCCTGTGCGATTTATCACAAACGCTGCGTGATTGCTTGCTTCTGCCCACAACAACTTTCCCAAACCACTAGAACAGAGCAAAGACCTTATATAGGTTATATAAATTTTGTTAATCTAATCGCAGAACACGTGCAAGTGGCAATAAATGGGCCTCGCTGAAAACCAGCGTTGCACTGTGTCACCGCAGTCGCAGCTCATGCTGAGTCGAGGGCCATTTTTTGGCACAAATTAACAATTAAATTCTTTATTTAAAAAAATCTATTTGTGTTTATGTCTATGTCCAGCTTCAACGAGAGTCCTCATTTTTCTTTCCACCTTCCCATTTTGCTAGGGTGTGTAGGATACTGTGTGCCCCTGTCTTATCCCTTTCTTCTCAAGTATCTGGGCAACCTCCTTGTTCATATATTCCAGACCGTTATCGGTTCTTAACGTTTTAACTTTATGTCCAAGATTTTCAGCCAACATTTAAAACTTTTCCATATAGTGCGCTGTTTCCGATTTCTTTTTAAGAAAATATACAGTCCTGTATTTAGAAAATCATCCTTGAAAACAAAAAAAAAACGAGCATCTCCAAGAGATTCTACCTCCATTGGGCCCGCTAAATCACTGTGTACAAACTCACCGACACGCGTCGTTTTCGTCTTTGAAGAAAAGGAAGTCGATGCATTTTTCCTCCTTGGCATGCAGTACATTTGTAATCTTTTTCATCTATGAATTTTATGCTGTTTTGATTCAACACCGTCCAGACATAACCTGTTCCTTTATGAGCCAACCTTTCATGCCAAGTGGATAACCACTCCGATACAAAACAAATTTCAATGTGTCTAAATTTCATTATGTAGCATTTATGTACATATCATTTCCGCTACAGCGTAAATCTTGCCATCTTTCAGAATTTCAAGTTTTTCCTTTCCTGCAATTACAGTATAACCTGAAGATGTAATCTTACACATTGAAAATGTTGTTTGCATTGATCTGTCATTGTGATTTGACACTTATATTATTGTCTGTTAAAACTTGTGGTTATTCATAAATAAATCAGTTTCGTTTCGTACTTCAACAATTTTCGTATCTTTTATTGGCGACTGCGGAAAATTAATGTAATTGTGTGTAAAATGGCGACGAACATCGCAAATATAGTGTTTCCCGGATAGTTCAATCCAAAAACTGATAAGTGGTGTAATTACAAAGAACAGTTGTTGTGTGCTCTCGATGCCGTGGGCATTGGCGCGGATAACCTTGATAAAGGACGTTCCTTCTTTCTATCACAGTGCGGTAAAGAGACATACAATTTAATAGCTTCCCTGTTGGTTCCAAAACGTCCAACTGAAGTGAAGTTCACAGACATTATCAGTGTTTTGGACAAGTTCTATGAACCGGAGGTTAGCGAAATTCCATCAACGCCTACAATTACGTAATGAAAGCATGCAGGACTTTGTGGCTGCGATAGGACAGTTGGGCGCGAAGTGTAACTTTGCAGACTTGACGCGCCAGTTGAGGGACAGGCTAGTGTTAGGCGTGCGTGACGAGCGCTTGCGGCGAGAATTGTTGCGAACCAAAGATCTCACCTACGAGATCGCTGTGCAGATGTGTCTCAATCATCAAGCATCGCTCGACGAGGGGCAGCCTACTGCTACTATTAGCGAACTGAAACAAACTCCGTCCGATGTCGAACCTATGGACATTGGTAGACTTAAGTCAAATGAATGTAGACATTGTGCAAGAGTACACCGATCGGGAGAAAAGTGTTCTTTCGTAAAAGCGAAATGTTTCTATTGTAAGAAATATGGACATTCGGCGGCCTGCACGAGGAAATCTAGTAAAGTTCATCAGGTGGTGGACACGCGTGTGCAAGAGGACAACTTGGGAGTTTCGATGGCCGAGAATATGATGGGCATCTACGTCTGTTCCGAAAAGTATCGTCCTCCGATAAAAACAGATGTACTGATTGACGGTGCCAAGCTGTCGATGGAAGTGGACTCTGGTGCATCACGTTCGATCATATGTGAAGAAAATTTCAATAAATTGTGGTCGTCACCTCCACCTCTGAGGCCTACCAGTGTAAAGTTAGTGACATGGACTCGGGATCAGCTGAAAGTGATAGGACAGGCTCATGTGCGTGTCGTGTTAGGCGACAGGGAAGCACAGTGCGAACTATTGGTAATATCAGGAAATGGACCAAGCCTGTTAGGTCGGAACTGGTTTGACGTGTTAGGCCTTCAAGTTACCGGCGTGTTATGGTCTGATGAAAAGATTGAACAGTTTATGAAAGACTTTCCTGATTTGTTCAAAGAGGAACTGGGCGAATATAAGGGACCAGAAGTCTCTTTATATGTGCGACCGGATGCGACACCGAAATTTTTAAGAGCACGCGCTGTGTCATTTCCTTTGAAACGGCAAGTGGAAGATGAGCTGCGTCGGTTGGTGGATGCAAAAGTGCTGACGCCCATCAGTTATTCCCAGTGGGCTACACCGGGCCCCGTTGAGAATTGTGAAAAAGGAGGACGAATCCTTAAGAATATGCGGTGACTATCGATCCACGGTCAACGCTGCGATTGACGTGGACACTTATCCTCTACCAACGTCAGTGGAAGCTTTCGTGAAGCTCAGCGGTGGAAGAATTTTCAGTAAGCTGGACCTTAAGCAAGCGTACACACAACTGAAAGTCGATGAGGATACTGCAATGCTACTGACGCTCAATACACCCATCGGTTTAATGAAAATGAATCGCTTAGCTTTTGGCGTGAGTGCGGCTCCTGGAATATTCCAACGCGTTATGTCGTCGGCCCTGGCTGGAATGGACAGAGTAGCCTGCCTTCTCGATGATATTGCCGTCTCTGGGAAAACGGTGGAGGAGCATAACTTAAGACTAAGAGAGGTGCTCCAAAAACTACAGAACATGGGCTTACGCTTAAATCTGAAAAAGTGTGTCTTTGCTGCGAATAAGATACACTTTTTGGGTCACATGATTGATGCAGAAGGTCTTCATCCGTCACCTAAAAAGGTAAAAGAAATCAAGGAGAAGCCAGCGCTGACCAACAAGGAAACGCTTCGTGCATTCTTGGGGCTGTATAATTTATATGAGAATTTTTTACCTGACAAAGCGACGCTACTAGAGCCTTTATATCGCTTGTTGGAAAATAACAGGCCGTGGAAATGGACAGATAAAGAACAATCTGCGTTTGAAAAGGCGAAAGAATTGCTGTCGTCGGAGCTGACTTTAGTAGGATACGATTTCAAAAGGGAACTTGTTCTGATGTGTGACTCATCAGACTACGGACTGGGAGCTATTCTAGCTCATGTTATGGACGACGGGTCTGAGAGACCTGTGAAGATGGCTTCACGTACACTGCAGCCCCACGAAAGGCGTTATGGGCAAATTGATAAAGAGGCTCTGGCCATAATGTTGTGGGTAACTAAATTCCATGAATTCCTGGCTGGTCGAAAATTTTGTATCGTGACGGACCATAAACCGTTAATTGGCCTCTTGAATCCAGTTAAACCGATTCCGGATCAAATTTCTCCTAGAATGCTGCGCTGGTCGTTGAGCCTGTCATGTTACGATTATGCAATAAAATACGGGCCGGGGAAATTGATTAGAAATGCGGATGCACTGAGTCGCTGGACAGCACCAAAAACGTCTTCTGTCGATGAGAAGCCACTGCATGACGTCCTGTTGTTGGGAGAGCAGCCTCCTGGATGGAAACTGGACGCAGCAAAAATAGGCGAGGAAACCAAGAAGGATCCTTTATTGCAGAGAGTGTTATTTAACGTTCTGCATGGTTGGCTCGGAAAAACACAGACCCATTGCTAAAACCTTTCTGGATCCGAAGAGAGGCTCTTTCACACGATAGAGAATGTTTATTGTGGTGTAACAGAGTCATCGTACCAGCTTCGCTGCAAGCAGAGGTACTCAAAGTTACTGCACGCCCCACATGCGGGGATTGTCCAGACAAAGGCATATGCTAGAGGGTACGTTTGGTGGGTCAGCATGGATAGCCAGATAGAGAGAATTGTTGCTGAGTGTGAACAATGTCAAATGACTAGAAATAATCCACCTAAAGATCCCTAGGCTTGGATATCGGCGGACAGACCTTGGAGTCGTGTACATGTGGATTTCGCCGGGCCGTTCCAGGACAAGACATTTCTCGTATTGATTGACAGCTACAGCAAGTGGTTCGAGGCGGAAATAGTCCCTTCCATGAGTAGTGGGGCAGTAATCACAATACTGCGGAAGATTTTTGCTGGTCAAGGCCTGCCAGATATTTTGGTGTCGGATAATGGTAAAGCATTTATCTCAGAAGAGTTCAAAATATTTCTAGAGAAAAACGGAATAAAACATCTGTATTCGCCCCCATACCACCCGGCGTCTAATGGGCAAATAGAGAGGGCGATACAAACTTTCAAAAACAAACTGCGGAGGCTGGCAGATTCAGATTTACCTTGGGCTCAAAAACTTTATAAAGTTCTCTATCACCTGCGAACGGTTCCAAATAGCAGCACTGGAAAGACTCCAGCAGAGATGTTGAATGGACGAAAATATAGAACAGCGGTGTCTATCCTTCACTCTGACTCTGCTCCAAGTCGCGCCGAGTTACAACTTGAGACAGCTGCTCAGTCTCCTCCTACTAGAAGATTCCAGGTCAATCAGCCGGTTTTAATTCATATGTATGGACCCGGAGAGAAATGGCGGAGGGCGACAGTGGAGGTGGTGGAAGGTCCAAGTGTGTACAGGGTGAGAACGGAAAATGGAGAGCTACATCGTCGGCATGCTGACCAGATACTGGCACGGACAGCCAGCCAAGCGACAGCACCTAGAGGCAGGCTAGAAAGTGTGTTGGACAGATCTTCACCCGAGCCACCTATAGAGATACCCAACCCCGATTTTTGGCCAGACATTATTGGAATTCCTAATTGTTAATTTTGTAACTTCTGATGATTCCTTTAGTTTGTATTTTTATAATGTTAATTTGTATCTTTGTTGTTGATGATCTTTTGACTTGATTTGTACCAAAAGATGATGAGAGAAAGGTATGTTATGTTTGCATTGATCTGTCATTGTGATTTGACACTTATATTATTGTCTGTTAAAACTTATGTGGGTATTCATAAATAAATCAGTATTGTTTCGTACTTCAACAATGTCGTATCTTTTAGAAAATAAATTCATGTCCATACCAGGCAAATACAACACATTGTTTATTGAATATTCAACCCATTCCTTCCCATTAAAAGCAGTTACTATTATGTTAATTTCCTACTGCTGTAATGGTTCTACTGTCCCCTGACATTATTTGTTTGGGTTGTGCCAAATCTTCGTAAGACTTGAATAAATGTTTATGTCCCGACATGTGCTCACTAGCGTCGCTATCTAAAATCCATGTTATTTCGTCACTGTAAAAAGTATCTGTTGAGAAAAGAGCTTTATTTAACTTACTTTTCCTATCAAACTTCATGAGGCGAAACGTACAATCTCTTTTGTAATGACCTGGCTTATTACAGTAAAAACACCTTACCTCTTTCGTACTATCATTTTGCCTTTTACTACTACTTGCCGCAAAAGCGACACCATCATTATTGACATTCACATTCCTTTTAACAGTTCTTTTTCAATTCAATCGTTCAATTCTTTTCTTCTTCCACCAGCAAGCGAGCCACCAAATTGTCTACCGTCCGTTCCGCTTCTGCAGTCGATTCCCAGGCTGACAAGAAATGGTTATATTTCTCAGGCAGTGACATGAGGATCTTCGTCATGAAAAATTTATCCGGAATATCTTCTCCCATTTGTGCCCTTCTACCACGCAAATCTTCCAACCTTGAAATAAACTCTGCCAGAACTTCCCTTGCTTTCAACTGCATTTGGTAAAATTGCTGCTGCACTATGTGTAGAGAAGTAGTGCTTTTCATTTCATAAATGCTGTTTAGTTTTTTTCAAAAAAAGTAGTAAGACTTTTTCCGAGACCTTTGTGACCGACAAACTTTGTGCCTTAGCGTCCTTTTCTTTCCACTTAGCTACCTGTGCAGGTTCCAGCTTCGTGTAATCCTGCTGTTCTTCCACGACATCTTACACACCGAGACACCGCAGCAGAACAGTTGTTTGAAACTTCCAAACACTCCAGTTTGTACCTCCTTCCAATTTGACTCCTGCCGAAAGATGTTGTTCCATTTTTCTTTCGTATTTTACACAATTATTCGTATTTTCCTTCCCAAATTGGTATTTTTTCTTCCGGCCGGCGGCCCAAAAACAAAAAACTATCGTTTGGTATTTTTACCTTCCCAAATTTTGGTTTTTATTAATCCACTTTTTATTACTTTCCTATCGCTCTGCTACCATATTCAAGTATACAGGCTGTAACAGAAAGGTGTGATAATACTTCAAGGTGGGCTTTTACCCATCAAACTGAACAACTTTTGTTCTACAACTTTGTTGAAATCGCAAAGAAATTTTCGGACTTTTCATACAAACTTGGTTCGCCAGCTGATCGATTTGAATGAAAAGTCCAAAAAAAATTTTGCAATTTGAACAAAGTTGTAGAACAAAAGTTGTTCAGTTTGATGGGTAAAAGCCCACCTTGAAGTATTATCACAGCTTAATGTTACACCCTGTATAGGAAGCGTGGATCTTAAACAAACACGAGATAAAATTTGTAATAGATATATTTATATTTATTTAAAATATAAAATAACCGACATTACACCACGACATCACAATCTGAAGTAAGTCTATGACATTGACATTGCATATTCAACATATTTTAAACTAAAATAATACACTATTGATTTTAATAATGGGTTTCCAGACAAGAGAGCAGTCCCAGCCTTGTATCGCTGTCCTTCAAATCAAAAATATTTATTCATAGTAGTTAGGAATGTACGTTTTTTAAATGTCATCATATGTCTATCTAATACAAAGATCTTACCACTTGGAACTCGTATACCTGCTGTTGCTGTGTTAATATGTGATATTATTTTAATTTATTAGAAAAAGGTGACACTAAGAAGAAAATAGAAGCTCTGAAGAAAGTTATTAGCATCATTCTCTCTGGAGAAAAGATCCCCGGCATCCTGATGATCATCATCAGGTTCATCCTGCCCCTGCAGGACCACATGGTGAAGAAGCTGCTGCTCATCTTCTGGGAGATCGTGCCCAAAACGGCGCCCGATGGCCGGCTGCTGCAGGAGATGATCCTAGTGTGCGATGCCTACAGAAAGGTGAGGCACTCCGCAATGTCCCCTCACCGTGCAATGAGCCAGTTAAATGAAACGGCCTCCATCTGCACAAACGTTTATGCAAGCATGCACCAGTCAAGCCAATGAAAATGATACTAATAAAGAATAATGGGATCCTTTCAACTGCTTTACAATTTGTAACAATTAATGGGTTAACAAAACAACAAAGGTATTACATTTTATATTATGTTATTGAAGGCTGTCGCTTGTTTCTAGTGCTTCCTGTTCATGCATTTGTGTTATCTAATATCTTATTGGTTTCATTTTCCATATAAATTCAAAGATACTTGTATATTGACTGGAAAAGTCAAAATAGACATTCTTTGAATTTATCTCAAAGAGACTGCGCCAAGGGTAATGACACCTGAGGTACGAATGCGTCGGTAGGATTTGAGAGTTTGTGGATGAGCGGTGCGAGTGTGCAGGACCTGCAACACCCGAACGAGTTCATCCGCGGCTCGACGCTGCGCTTCCTGTGCAAGCTGAAGGAGCCGGAGCTGCTGGAGCCGCTGATGCCGGCCATCCGCGCCTGCCTCGACCACCGCCACTCCTACGTGCGCCGCAACGCCGTGCTCGCCGTCTTCACCATCTACAGGTGACCTGCACACTGTGCACGCATGCACACACACACACACACGCACACGCACACACACACACACACACACGCACGCACGCACGCACGCACGCGCGCGCGCGTGCTCGCCATCTTCCACTAGAATACATGAGAATACATCTTAATTTAAAATAATTGAAATAATCACAGAATCATTTGTCAATCACAGGTAATCATTAAAAAAATCTGGGTGTGTCCATATTCAACTTTTGGCGCCGAAATTAACAAAATGGCAAAGCCTATTCTGAACTTTGCTTAATAAAATCCTTTTCTGCACAAACTTATCTAAGTCTTGCTGCCAAACATCAATGTTAACATAACAACATGGATTTGTTCTAGCTTGAAGATGAGATAACCAGTTCTCCATTGGGTTGGGGAATCTTGGTAGGCTCGCTTCCGTTTTCGGCATCACTTACCATCAAGTGAGATCCCAAGGGTTTACCTAATTGGTAAAATACCTAATTGGTTAAAAATTATAATCCGCTGTAAGACACGCGCTTAAAAGTGACTACACACATGTGGGTAAAGGCAAAGGTAGACTTCCAAGGTTCGCGACCAATGCGGCTGACGCACGCGACAATACTGAATACTAGAAAATGTACTGCGCCTTTTCCGTACCCCGCGACAGACGCGCGCGGCTTTACCATACATTTCTAGCGTTCAGTAGCGTCGCGTGCGTCAGCCGCATCGGCGCGACCCTCGGAAGCCTGCCTCACCGGCGGCGCGGCGCGTGGTGTGCGCAGGAACTTCGAGTTCCTGATCCCGGACGCGCCGGAGCTGGTGTTTGCGCTGCTGGAGCGCGAGCAGGACATGTCCTGCAAGCGCAACGCCTTCCTCATGCTGCTGCACGCGCACCAGGAGCGCGCGCTGGCCTACCTGGCCGAGCGCCTGGACCAGGTGCCCGGCTTCGGTGACATCCTGCAGCTCGTCATCGTCGAGCTCATCTACAAGGTGCGCCTGACTGCACTGCTCCCTCCTGTATACTCACACACACACAAACACGCGCGCCGGCCTACCTGGCCGAGCGCCTGGACCAGGTGCCCGGCTTCGGCGACATCCTGCAGCTCGTCATCGTCGAGCTCATCTACAAGGTGCGCCTGACTGCACTGCTCCCTCCTGTATACTCACACACACACTAACAAGCAAAAGGGGAAATCAGTCTTGTCTCACTTCAACATACTTTGCTCACTTTATATTTATAGATTGCAAGAAAATATATCGATTGGGTATGTATGGTCTGAACTGTGGTGATGTTGAAGTTAAGATGAAGTTAAGATGAAGTTAAGATAAAGTTAAGTTATAGTTAAAAGATTTATTAGTTAAAAGTTATAAAGATAGGTATAGATGTTGAATGCTAAGCTAGTTAGAGCGAAGTGCGTTGCTCCGGCTGTTTACACTAACTTAATAATAATTAAAAGTAGGTTGCTAACTATGCAGCTTTGCACGTTCGGTTACGAACCGTACAGTGTATGTAGCAATTATATAAGAAAAGTACTCTTTAAAATTTTTTTGAACGTGAGGAGTTGCAATCGTGTTGCACTAAAGCCTACGCGTGCGGCGCTTGCAGGTGTGCCACGCGGCGCCCGGCGAGCGCTCGCGCTTCATCCGCACCGTGTACCAGCTGCTGAACGCGCCCAGCGCCGCCGTGCGCTACGAGGCGGCCGGCACGCTCGTCACGCTCTCCACCGCGCCCGCCGCCGTCAAGGTGGGTGTGGGGTGTCCGCGGGGCGTGTGCGGGGTGTGTGCGGGGTGTGTGCGGGTGCACTACAGCGGCGCGCCTCGGTTGCAGGCGGCGGCCGCGTGCTACATCGACCTGATCGTGAAGGAGAGCGACAACAACGTGAAGCTGATCGTGGTGGGGCGGCTGGACGCGCTGCGCGAGGAGTGCGGCGAGGCGGCGGCGCGCGCGCTGCCCGACCTGGCCATGGACGTGCTGCGCGTGCTCGCCGCCAGCGACCTGGACGTGCGGCGCCGCACGCTGCAGCTGGCGCTCGACCTGGCGGGCGGCGCGCAGGCCGAGCAGCTGGTGGCCGTGCTGCGCAAGGAGGCGGTGCGCGCCGGCGGCGACCACGACGACGCGGCGCCCTACCGCGCGCTGCTCGTGCGCGCCATGCACCGCGCCGCGCTGCAGTTCCCCGAGGTGGCGGGCGGCGTGGCGCCGGCGCTGCTGGAGCTGCTGGGCGCGGGCGACGAGGCGTGCGCGGCCGACGTGCTGGCGTTCCTGCGCAGCGCGCTGCTCGCCTTCCCGCCGCTGCGGGGCGACATCTACCGCGGGCTGGCGGCGGCGGCGGGGCGGCTGGGCGCGGCGCGGGCGGCGCGCTCGGCGCTGTGGCTGCTGGCCGAGTTCGCCGACACGCCGGAGCGCGCCGAGCTGGCGCTGCGCACGCTGCAGCCGCACCTGCCGCACCTGCCGCACCTGCCGCACCTGCCGCTGCCGGCGAGCGCGGGGCAGGAGGGGCCGCCCACCCCGCCCGCCCCGGCCGCCCCGGCCGACGCGCCCAGCCGCCAGCTCGTCACCAGCGACGGCACCTACGCCTCGCAGTCCGCCTTCAGTCTGCCCGCGACCGCGTGAGTGCACCCCCGTTAATGCTTCCTAAATTACAGGTTCTAAATAAGAAAAATCTCTGAAAAGGTACCGCTCGAGGCAAATAGTACGGTGCAACGATGATCGATCTTCTGATTGGTGTTCCCTTAATTCTGGCGTACCACAAGGTGGTGTACTATCTCCTATTCTGTTTTCCGTTTTTATAAATAGCATAACTAATTCTCTTCGCTCTTTATTTCACTTGTATGCAGATGACCTTCAAATATACACCTCCGCCCCTTTCTCCAACTTCTCTCAAACTATTAGTGTTGCAAATGCTGACCTTTGTACTCTTGCTGAGTGGTCTAAAAACTTTGGGCTCGTTATAAACGCAGCCAAGACGCAAGCCATTGTCATTGGTAGCCCTCACTTCATTGCTAAATTCCAGACCATGTTGATGCCTAACCTCGTGTTTAATAATACTGTCTTAACACTATCCTCCACAGTGAAAAATCTAGGCATCATCATGGAGCAAACCCTATCTTGGACAGCGCATATCAATGAAGTGAGTCGAAAAATGTATGCCTCCTTTCATGGTCTAAATCGCCTGCAAAATTTTCTTCCTTTTCATACTAAACTCTTGCTTGCTCGCTCTCTTCTTCTTCCATTACTAGACTACGGTGACGTTGCTTTTCTAGATCCCGCTGTTGAGTTAGTTCTTAAGCTGGAGCGTCTCCAAAATTTGTGTATCCGTTACATATTAGGCCTGCGGAAGTATGACCACGTGTCGGAGTATCGTGTGAAACTGAACTGGCTACCCATCCGCCAACGTAGGGACACACATATCTTAACACTCCTTTATAATGTGTTGTTCAACCCTGCGGCTCCACAGTATCTTCGCGACAGGTTCAGCTTCCGTACGGCTATGAACTCTAGACTCAGCTCCAGCCATAACCTTTCGCTTGCGATTCCGATCCACAGCACGGATACCTACACCAAGTCGTTCACTGTACACGCCGCCCGCCTGTGGAATGATCTCCCACCCGACGTCAGGTTGAGTCCCTCTCTCGCCACTTTTAAGTCCTCACTCAAAAAGTTGTTGAGTCCCAACCCTGGCTCCTGAGCTCATTATTATAATTATATTATTTATGTATGTATATTACTGTAAGTATTATATTTGATATTTATTTATATATTATTATACAGGGTGTAAGGGACAGGTTTCCGAAAACTTTAAGGGCTTGCCCAGTAGACGAAACTGAACAACTTTCCACAAGAAATTTTTTCAGGAAACGAAAAAAATAATCGGCTTCTCCATACAAAATTATAAATTTGATTGGACAGTTTGTATGGAGAAGCCGATTTTTTTTTTCGTTTCCTGAAAAAAATTCTTGTGGAAAGTTGTTCAATTTCGTCTACTGAGCAAGCCCTTAAAGTTTTCGGAAACCTGTCCCTTACACCCTGTATGTATATTTAAGATGTGTTATTTATAAGATTTATAAGTCGTGTTTGTAGCCTTTGCTCCACCTAAATATTTCAATGTAATTCCTCTTTAAAAGTCTAAGGTTGACTGGAAGAGATCCCGTAAGGGATAAGTCCGCCCTTGTATGTCTTGTCCTTGTTTTATGTATTGTATTTTGTTCTTTTACAATAAAGAGTTTACAAACAAACAAAAAAACTTCCAGTTATCAAAGTGCTCAATGTGTAACTAAGTGTTCCTACGCGGCGGAGCGAGTCTCGAATATCAAACCCCACCGCAATGGACGGCAAAATTTGTTACTATAGCCTTATAGCCTTTAAAACGAAACGAAATAAAGAAAAAAAAGCGGCCAAGTGCGAGTCGGACTCGCCCATGAAGGGTTCCGTAGCAGCAAGAACCATAATATAAAAGTTCTTGTAGTTCGTTCTAGGTAAATAGCGGTTTACGATTTATGACGTATTAAAAAAAACTACTTACTAGATCTCGTTCAATCCAATTTTCGGTGGAAGTTTGCATGGTAATGTACATCATATATTTTTTTTAGTTTTAGCATTCTCTTATTTTAGAAGTTACAGGGGGGGGACACATTTTACCACTTTGGAAGTGTCTCTCGCGTAAACTATTCAGTTTAGAAAAAAATTATATTAGAAACCTCAATATCATTTATGAAGACCTATCCATAGATACCCCACACGTATGAGTTCGATGAAAAAAATTTTTTGAGTTTCAGTTCTAAGTGTGGGGAACCCCCAAAATTTTTAAATATTTGTGTGAAAATCTTAATGCGGTTCACAGAATACATCTACTTACCAAGTTTCAACAGTATAGTTCTTATAGTTTCGGAAAAAGTGTCTGTGACATACCGCTTTAGACACAGGATTGCACTCTCAGGAGAGAGACCCTCTCTTTTTTGTGTTTTGTATTTTTTATGTAAACCGATCCATTCTCGAGCGCTCTCCCGCGAGGCTGCTCGGCACCGCATTGCTGCGACCTGCGTGTGAGCGTGTGCCGCGTGCGCAGGGCCGGCGGGAGCGGCGGGAGCGGCGGGAGCGGCGGGAGCGGCGCCGGCAGCGGGGGCGCCGGCAGCGGGGGCGCCGGCAGCGGGGGCTCTGGCGCCGAGGGCGGGCTGGGCGCGGCGCTGCGCGGCGAGGGCTTCACGGCGGCCAGCGCGTGCTCGGCGCTGGCCAAGCTGGCGCTGCGCCTGCCGCGCCCGCGCGCCGCCGCCGCCCTGCACGCCGCCGCCGGCCTGCTCGCCTACCACAGGCAGCACGCCGCCGCCGCGCACGGTACCGCACCCCACACGCACACCCCACACACACCCCACACACACCCCACACACACCCCACATACACCTCACACGCCGCCGCCGCCCTGCACGCCGCCGCCGGCCTGCTCGCCTACCACAGGCAGCACGCCGCCGCCGCGCACGGTACCGCACCCCACACGCACACCCCACACACACCCCACACACACCCCACACACACCCCACATACACCTCACACGCCGCCGCCGCCCTGCACGCCGCCGCCGGCCTGCTCGCCTACCACAGGCAGCACGCCGCCGCCGCGCACGGTACCGCACCCCACACGCACACCCCACACACACCCCACACACACCCCACACACACCCCACACACACCCCACACGCCGCCGCCGCCCTGCACGCCGCCGCCGGCCTGCTCGCCTACCACAGGCAGCACGCCGCCGCCGCGCACGGTACCGCACCCCACACACACACCCCACACACACCCCACACACACCCCACATACACCCCACACGCCGCCGCCGCCCTGCACGCCGCCGCCGGCCTGCTCGCCTACCACAGGCAGCACGCCGCCGCCGCGCACGGTACCGCACCCCACACGCACACCCCACACACACCCCACACACACCCCACACACACCCCACACGCCGCCGCCGCCCTGCACGCCGCCGCCGGCCTGCTCGCCTACCACAGGCAGCACGCCGCCGCCGCGCACGGTACCGCACCCCACACGCACACCCCACACACACCCCACACACACCCCACACACACCCCACACGCCGCCGCCGCCCTGCACGCCGCCGCCGGCCTGCTCGCCTACCACAGGCAGCACGCCGCCGCCGCGCACGGTACCGCACCCCACACGCACACCCCACACACACCCCACACACACCCCACACACACCCCACACACACCCCACACGCCGCCGCCGCCCTGCACGCCGCCGCCGGCCTGCTCGCCTACCACAGGCAGCACGCCGCCGCCGCGCACGGTACCGCACCCCACACACACACCCCACACACACCCCACACACACCCCACATACACCCCACACGCCGCCGCCGCCCTGCACGCCGCCGCCGGCCTGCTCGCCTACCACAGGCAGCACGCCGCCGCCGCGCACGGTACCGCACCCCACACACACACCCCACACACACCCCACACACACCCCACATACACCCCACACGCCGCCGCCGCCCTGCACGCCGCCGCCGGCCTGCTCGCCTACCACAGGCAGCACGCCGCCGCCGCGCACGGTACCGCACCCCACACACACACCCCACACACACCCCACACACACCCCACATACACCCCACACGCCGCCGCCGCCCTGCACGCCGCCGCCGGCCTGCTCGCCTACCACAGGCAGCACGCCGCCGCCGCGCACGGTACCGCACCCTACACGCACACGCACACGCACACGCAGACACACACACACGCACACGCACACACGCACACACACACGCACACGCGCACACGCACACGCACACACACCTGTTGTTATATGTTGACATATAGGGTGTAACATTCAAGGTGTGCAATATTTACGGAGGTGATTATGCTTCTCAAACTGATTACGAATCACAAAAAAAGTAGGCATCCTAAAAAAATAAAATTTTTGAATGTTTTTCAGAATAGGTAACTTTTTTCTATTGAATTTCGATAATAATCCCCCAACGGCGCGGTTCCGACAAGGTCGCGCGACTGCGCAGTGGCCCGTGGCGTCACAGAGCAGACACGTTCAGTATTCTAATGCCACAGAATAGTGAAACTGGTACAGAAAAAAAAAGGTAAATTAATTCAGTTTAATTTTAATCATGAATTTGATAAATTATTCGTAATAAATAAATGCTCATACATCTTCTCAACAAATATTGCACACCTTGAATGTTACACCCTGTATAACACAGGAGATCGTTCAATTCATCTTTTCTAAATCGATTTTTCTGAAATTTGTTGCGACGCAGGCGGCGCGGGCGGCGCGGGCGGCGCGGGCGGCGCGGGCGCGCTGACGGCGGACGACGCAGAGCACGCGGCGCGCTGCCTGGCGGCCGCCGCGCTGCGCCCGCCCGTGGTGGTGCGCGCGCTGCTGGAGCGGCCGCGCGCCGCGCTCGCCGCGCTGCTGGCCGCGCCCGACCGCCGGCCGCCGCTCATCGACGGCGACCGGGTACGCACACCCCACGCGACTCACGATACGCGCTGCACGCTCCGAGTCCCGCCGCCACCGCCCGCGGTCTATCGGGGCGCATCGCTCGTCGCCACCGGGAGCGTCGAAAGTAACGCCCGGTATCGGTTGCAGGAGCGCGAGGCGAAGCGGCCGGAGAAGCGCGTGGAGGTGGAGACGGGCATCGCGTTCGGCTGCCTGGCGGGCGGCGCGGCCGGCGCGGGCGGCGACATGTTCGAGCTCAGCCTGTCGCGCGCGCTGCAAGGTACGGCAACGTCGAACGTTTGGACTTAGCTGGAGTTAGTTAGCACCCGTTTGGAGTTAGCTGGCGCCGGCCACCGAGACGATTTTTATCTACAAAGATTGGACCCCCAGTAACGTAGCGAGTGTGTCGGGCGGGCGTGTGCAGGGCGCGCGGCGGGCGGCGCGGCGGCGCGCGCGGCGCGGGGCGCGCTGGGCAAGGTGACGCAGCTGACGGGCTTCTCGGACCCCGTGTACGCGGAGGCCATCGTGTCCGTCAACCAGTACGACATCGTGCTGGACGTGCTGCTCGTCAACCAGACCGGTGAGTGCGACCGCCCGAGCGCTGTGCGTGAAAACTAACCTTACACAGGGCTCTGAATAACGTAGACGAAACTCAGTTATTTCCAGAAATAGTACATTGTTCATCGAGGCGAGAAAGTGACCGATTACCAACGAGAGATGTAGCAGCCGAGGGCCCTAATGCACTCGAGTTGGGAATCGCACTTTCTTCCGAGTGATAAGTAGTGCTTTATACCACACCTACGAGGATAATAAAAACACATGTTCTTTCTTTCAAAATAATGTTTGGAAAACCTCTAAGAGGGTGAAACGAGGGTGGAAGTTTGTATGGCAAAGTTCAGGCCAAACCCCTGGGTTAAGAAACATAAAATTTTGCACAGAGTTTCCTTATATAACGGAGGCGTCCACTAAGGAACTGTTTTTCAAAATCATCCCTTGAAAGGGTTAAAATGGAGTGGAAGTTTGTATGGGAAAGTGCAGGCCAAACCCCTGCGTCTAAAAACTTGAAATTTTGCACAAAGTTTCCTTATAGAACGAAGGAATCCACCATCGATATAAGAGAACAATTAGATGTGGTTAATACTCCACGACAGCGTAGTCGCTGATAGTGGTTTGCTCCCCTATGTTGAGTAGCGCCGCCTTTTCGCGCACCATTCGCAATCTGACAAGCGACGAGTAAACATCCCGTGTTTAAATGAAAATATATCTTACAGAGCAGTGAAATGTGCTAAAACAATAAAAAAATAAAGAACAAAACTAACAGCAACATTTCTTATCACTTTATTCTTGTTATTTTATGAATATTTTGTCATTTTATAGTAATGCTACGCTACTCGTCGCTAGATGTCGCTATTAGATAACATTAATTAATTACATGCCTCCCTACTCGTCGCTAGATGTCGCTAGTAGATAACATTAAATACATAAACCTTAAGCTTGTCACACAACGGCGATATTTGTTTAAATACATGCCTCCCTCTTCACCCCGCTTCAGCCCCCGCAAGACGAACACGCTGGTTCAGAAAAAACAGGGCGAGTAACTTTATCTAATGTTTCCCATATCGATGGAATCCACTAAGGAAGGGTTTTTCAAAATTTACCCCCTGAAGGGGTTAAGGTTAAACGTCAGTCACCCTATTTCATACAAATTTACCTGGCTATTAACTACACAAATAACCACTATATTTTCGATTTTATCTGTCCAACGTAAACTTTGCAACCTTTTATTTTCTCCAAATGTATATAATTATATTATTTATTTCTGTAATATCATTAAAAACTGCAGTAAAATATCATAAATTTTACGCATGTAGTGGTGTATAATTCAGCACCACCTTTCTGATATTACAGTAACTACAATCTCAACTAGTCTGTTAAGCTTTGTTTAGCCCAGGATTTCGTTTTTAGCGCCATCTTGCATTTTGCTTGAGCATTACCAAAGTAGCAAATTTATTATAAAGACTTTTTAGTCTGAGTAATTTATGCTGGCAAACTTTTTTTATATTCAGAAAAAAAAGACGCTGTCAGTCTCACGTCAGGGACATCTGAAAGACGAAAATATTGTTCACCCAACAAGGTCTAGTTGTGAGTTTCAGCTCGATATTTGTGATATACAGGCTGATATTTTTACTTATACAGGATGTAAAAAGATCACTCCCGGAAATTTAAATTATGGGATCCACTCATGAAACTGAACAACTTTTCCGAATGAACCTTAAGAATGCTGAATACTTAAGACAATTTTTGGACACACCATACAAAATTGGTCGGTTAGCTTACCATATTATATGAAAACTTCATTTTTATGCGAATTTTGTATGGGTTGGTATGTTAAAGTTTCCAGAAGTTACAGCCTGTATAAGGTGCATTCAAAAATTTTTAGACCCATACCATGCCCCATTTCAAATTTTAACCGCCTCCGCTTGTCCGCTCGCTTCACATCAGTAGGTCGCGGGTTCGATTCCCGGTGGGGTGTAACTTTCTGGATTCGGTTTGGTTGGTGGTAGGGCATTTTCTGAGCCCGCCTGGTATATGCCACCATCTTATTTAAGTCTTGCCGCCAAACATCAACGTTAACAGCATTGATGTGTTCCGGCATGAAGGTAAGATAACCAGTTCCCCACTGCGTTGGGGAATCTTGGTAAGCCCGCTTTCGTATTCGGCATCATCGTCACTTACCATCAGGTGAGATGATGCCAAGGGCTTACCAATTGGGTGTAAAAAAAAAGATGATAGCTAACCAGGCAGGCTCCGAGAATGCTCTACCACCGACCAAACTAAGTCTTACATATTATAGTTAGACTCTGCCGGGAATCGAACCCGCAACCTCCTGATGTGAAGCGAGCGACTAGACAACGGAGGCGGTTTTCCGGGAGTATTATTATTGTCTCGTTTGACAAAAAGTAAGTAGTTACCAGCAACCACGTGATACAACCCGAACCTTAGATATGTAGATTTTCATACACGGAAAGTAAAATCCCGACAAAAAGTTTCACATATCAAGTAAAATGTCTTACACGTCAATATTTATAGACTCGACTGTAAAAAGTAATGAATTCACGCCATGTAGCACAAAGTTTCAGGTTATAGAATAATTTATTTCTCACAAAAGGATAAACAGTTATTCACTTACACAATATTTTTTGTCACCAAAATATATTCCTAAACATAGTCGTCTATGTACAAAAACCTCGTTTTATTCAAACTCACTTGTCAAACATGGTTATGATAATTTTTTCCAAAGTATTTTTTCCAAAGTAATTTTTTCCAAAATACTTTGGAAAAAATTATCAGGCATTCCAGGTTTCGAACGCGGTTTTGAAAACCGCGTTTTCTTATCTCTTCAACTAAAGGCTAAAAAACAGTATCACTCCCTATCAGAGCATGAAGTATAGGCAGCATTGTTGCTTTTTATGTTCTTGAAATTGTGTCAAAATCGCAGCATGTTAAGGTTTTATTTTAAATTACTTACCTATACGAAAACTTTATTTTTAGATACATTTTGTAAATACGAAACTCCTGATTTAATTCTATTACAAGACCAAAAAAGGAACAATGTTGTCCTTATTCTATGCTCTAACAGGGTGTAACACCGTTCCAGCCTCTAATGGAGGACGAAAGAAAACCGCGTTCGAAACCTGGACTGTTTGTTCTCCAGCAACTCTCGGTTTCAAAACGCTGGCTTGTGGAGACATTGCAAGCGCCAAAAAAGCTTTCGAAAAATTTATCATAACCATGTACTTATGACAAGACAGTTTGAATAAAATTATATTTTTGTATTGTACATAGATTTCTCTGTTTGTGGTATAAAATTATTTTAAATTGATTTGTTTTAAATATGTTTAAGATCCAGCTAGTGCACCAGCTTAACCGATTGCAGGCGAGAATTATTCTCTAAAAGAGACCGACAAATATATAATATTCCATCAATGGACAAAAGTTTTGAACAACATCTTCTGAGAGCACTATACCAGGGTGTCCACGTATGGGATCAGACATTAGTGCCCATTCAAAATCTCTCACGTCCGGCTTAGTGAAGGTGGGAAATAACCACAAATAATCAGTAGATACCGACATGGACTACTGCTGTGGCTGCTACCGCTTGTTTAGAGCTAATTTGGTGCAAATGCAGTTCAAATCACATTGTGGCTTTAGATGTAACTGTTAAAAAAAAACAAATGAAATGCCCCGAATTATGCCTTTGCAGTTCACATTTTCAAATGTCGGAAGAATGAGCACTCAGCTAGAACAAAGGTATACTCGTTATTCATTAGTCATGGGTTTCTGGCCTAATAAAACATAAGCTTCCCTATTCCCAACTAGTTGTTGTGCAAGTGAGGTAGTTACACATCTGGATTCTGGACGAAGCGATCGCCCGCCCTTTAGGATACGGTGCTAAATATTTTAAGAGGGAATAGGAAATGGACAGTAATATTTTTTTTAAACAAAAATAGTTAAGATAAGATAAGATAAATATACTTTATTGCACACCAAAAGAGTACAAATAACAACGAAAACATAAAATATTTAAACATTGATATGCAAAGGCGGTCTTATCGCTATCAAAAATAGCAGGTTCGATTTTTGTTAATTTTAATTTTGTTGTCTGACATGGTACAAAATCAATCCAAAACTGAAGGCTGCATCCTCGGTTCATCCGAAAACTACACCAAATTCAAGATTATTGCCCAATATAATAGATAACTGAAGCGCGGCAGATTAAAACGCTCACGCATGCCTTGCGCCGTGCAACGTTCAAAATTTATTTCTGAAGCTTTTTATTTAGTAATTGCCGTTAGTGTCTCTGTTTTTTTATTTTTGATTAGTTTGGTTTTCTACAAAAAATTTTTGTTTATGCCATTAGTGCACATTTTTTAAACTATAGCATCTTGTTGGTTTTTTTTTATTTTAATTTTATTAGTTTTTTTCACAATATGAGTAATAGATTGAACAAAAGTAATACAAAAAATGAAAGCTCCATTCTCGGTTTATTCGAAAACGATACCAAGTTCGAGATAATAGGTCAAATAGACCTGCCAGGGGGTGTGGGGTGGCTACCGGGCTAAATCAGCTTCTATTTATGTACCATATACGTGTGCCAAGTGGTTTTCTTTAATCATAAAATTTGACCTCGGATACATATAAGCTTACACTATTCAGGTGCCAACAGTGAAGGAAGAATTTTTAAATTAAAAGAATTATTTGTGCTATGTTAGGTACCTTGTATTTTTGTATTTTATCCTGTACAGAGAAAATAAATTAATTATGAATTATTTATTAATATTCATATCCGCCATTAAAAAAGTTACCTTGTGTATCCAGAATTCAAATAAAATTAAATGTATTTCAGAACAGAAGTTACAAATGGCACATTAAAACACATTTTTTATCATCAGTACAACAAAAAAAACCGCCCAAGTGCGAGTCGGACTCGCGTACCGAGGGTTCCGTATAAATTCATAATCACACATGTCTTGAACTCTATATTTTTTATATTTGCGTTGATTGAATGAAAGGTAATTTTCGGTTTACGATTTATGACGTATTAAAAAAAAACTACTTACTAAAGCTCGTTCAAACCAATTTTCGGTGGAAGTTTGCATGGTAATGTACATCATATAATTTTTCTACTTTTATCATTCTCTTATTTTAGAAGTTAAAGGGGGGGGGGGCACACATTTTACCACTTTGGAAGTGTCTCTCGTGCAAACTATTCGGTTTGGAAAAAAATTATATGAGAAACCTTAATATCATTTTTGAAGACCTATCCATACCATACCCGTACATGTTTGATGAAAAAAAATTTTTGAGTTTCAGTTCTAAGTATGGGCAACCCCCAAAATTTAGTGTTATTTTTTTTTCTATTTTTGTGTGAAAATCTTAATGCGGTTCACAGAATACATCTACTTACCAAGTTTCAACAGTATAGTTCTTATAGTTTCGGAAAAAAGTGGCTGTGACATACGGACGGACAGACAGACAGACATTACGAATCCATATGGGTTCCGCTTTTTGCCATTTGGCTACGGAACCCTAAAAAACTAGATGCTTTATCCTATACTATTAAACGAGTTAAGTGTCCCGACGATTTTGAAAACGGCTTGAAACCTTTTGATGAAAATCTAGGATTAGGGGTTAAAAATCACCATAAATCCAGATCTATGAGAGAATTATCTTCGAAAAGATTCATTTAAGGGAGAATTCATTTAATGACCGAAATTACATATAAGGAGAACGCATATGATGCTTAAATTTAACCATCGCTTATAGGTACATTGGTAGACTAGCGGTTTTGGTGCGAGCCGCTTACGTTTTGCTGCTTTTAGGTCCGGATTCGAATACCACCCATGAGACTTTATAGTTCTTTGTTTTTTTATTTTTTTATTTTGTGTGAACTTATGTAAATATTATGAAAATAAATATAAAGACTTAGAGTGATAAAAAATATATTTTAACCTCTTTGTATTTTAGAGACAAATAGCGCCATCTTTGGCCATATAAGTTCATAATATACCTGGTGATTGTGCCGCTCTGTCCCGTGTTTGAAAATAGGAAATTTTCCAAGGTTTTCTCTAAACTCAACCAGATGGCGCTGATAACATTTGCAATAAGAAAATCTCTAAAAAGTCGCCAAAACTGATTGATATTACTGACTTATAAATGATGAACAACTTTCTAATATTACGTATCATTGAATATTTTTCTATTTTTTTTTATCAAAAAAAAAAGGATGATTTGCATGTATTTTTTTCAATACCGACTAAAACACTACCGACTAAAACAACACCCTGCAAAATGTTTCATAGAAAATATATCTTATATGTACTACTAAACAATTTATCTTAGTTTATAAAAACTCCGATTGAACGAGCGACGCTCGATCTCCCAGCTAGTTCAATATAATAAGAAAATTATCAGTATCATTATTTATATTAGAATGAATTATTTTAAAATTATAATACCCATTTAAATTCAGTCACTGGGACGATATTGGGTTGTTAAATAAGTAACTATGATGGTTATCATCCCAGCGAATGTGTTATTATCAATCAATCTGATGAGACCGTGAGAGTGAGTGACTGAATTTAAATGTATATTGGAGTAATTTATTATTCTTTAAATGATTATACTGATAATTATGTTATTTTAATTAACAAAACATCAACTTTTCTTAATCAATTTTATCAATTGAAAAACTTTCATCTGTATGGATAAAATAAATTGAAAAAATTAATAAAAAAATGAATCTATTTTTCTCGACAATGAAAACTAATTTCATGCTGCCACTACACGGAAGTAATAAGGGGGCCATTCCCTATGACATATACATAAAAGTTATGGTAATCTGTGATTCCTAAGTTTGATACTCTCCTTAGCTTGCGGAGGCACTACCGTGATTCCAAATAGCGTAAGACTTGGCTTGTAAAGGCTTGCAAGGCCGTGCCTCCACAAATTTTCGACATCACTTCGTATCTCCTTGCATGATACGTATCTCCTTGCAGGCTATTGCTAGGCAACGTTGTTATTCAATAAATGTTATGTGACTGAACAGATATTTTATGTTTTTAATATTGGCGACGAGGCCAATTCAATGGATTTAAAGAAATTAAAACGTACAAGAAGCTCAGTACAGTTTATTAACGCGCACAGAAAATGTGCTCGACACTCAAGACCCAAGTAAGTATATAGCCCCGCTTGGAGTCACTCGACAAAACAATAAAGGAATTTCACGAAATACAGAACAACATAGAACTAGAAACCGAAGATGAACATCTTGAGGAAGAAACCTTCTACATATTCGAGTTTGAGGAGTTGTGTATAGCACTGAAAACTACATTACGAAAACTAAGTATTGCTTCACCACTCAAGGGGAGACCTCAGTCCGCTTGAGGCAGACAGAAACTCCAAGAGGGACTCCCTACCTACTGATGTTTGGAAAAGAGTTCAGAACGAAGCTACATGCCATGCTAGTCCCATACCTAGACCGGAGCCACGTAGTCAGAGGACAAGGAGGCATTTCTCTCCTAGAGACAAGGTGGCCAGGAGTTACTCCTCTCTTGCCCAGAAGTTTGAATTCGGCACAATAACCCGACGTCTGGGTGGAGTACATTATGAAGTCAGAACCGATGGGGGACTCCTGTGGATCCGTCACCTCGACCAGCTGCTGCTGTGTCCTGATTCGCGGGGGAGACGTGATACATATATCCTTGCAGGCCAATGCTATGAATGATTGCTATGCGACATTGTTATTCAATAAATGATTTTTTCTTTTAAAAAATCTTTTCTTTTATCGCTCTTGGGTCTTGTTATTTACCTATTTACTTATGTTCATACTAAATAAAAAAATTAAAAGACAAAAACAATAAAGTCTCGTAGGATACGAACCCGGACCTAAAAGCAATAACGTAAAAAGTTCGTACAAAATTTGCCGCCTGCACCTCTGGGTTATGGACTACTTATAGAGGTTAGTCAAAAATAAGCATCATATACGTAAAAAAATTATGTATGTGTGCGTAATTTGAGCCCTTATTCATACGAGATAAACGCAAAACTATAATTGTAAGGGGACAAATATATCGAAATCCTTATTAAATTAACATTATTATGGTTTATTAGCGTACATTGATCATGTAGCTGCTCGCTGTTTTACGTAGTATAGTTTAGGTTTATTTATACTATTTTTAAATCGAGAAACCAAGTTATAGTCAGATTAACGCCATCTAACGGATTTTTTCAACCAGGGAGCACTAACGTGTAACCTTAAATTGGGGGTGGAAGTTTGTATGAGAAAAGTCTAATTTAATGTGCGTTTCAACTTAAAACTTGGCACAACTCCAATTCAATTAAATTCAATTCAATTCACAGGTCAAACCTATGGGTCTAAAAACTTAAAACTTCAACATAAGGTTCTTCATATAACGCAGGCATCCATCAAGAAAGGGTTCTTCGAAATTTACCCCCTGTTGAGGCCGTTAGTATCGCAGCGTACCGATAGATGGCGCTGTGCTACTTTAGAAACGCGCTATCGTTTCGATTTTGTCGGATCGTATAGGACATTGTGATTTTTTCTTATTTGAGTTATTAGTTTGAGTTTAGAGTTCAAGTGTTTAGAGTTTTAGTTTTCTATGTGTTCTAGTGTTAAATAAAATTGTAAAATCAAAGTGAAGTTTCATTAACAAAAGTGGTCCAATCGAGACGGATAAAAACTAAGTGTCAAATCAGGACTTGTAAAAATCGTGAGTAAAGTGAAGACTTAGAAAATTTCGATAAAAGTGTTCTAGGACTTAGAAAAATTTTCGTTAATTTTGTATGAAGACCGGACTTGTAAAATTTTTAAAAAGTGATCTGGGACTTAGAAAATTTTTGAGAAAATTACTATGGAGTTTGGACTTGTGAAATATTCGTGTTGAGACTTAGTCGTGTTTGTGATTCTAAACAAATAAAAACAATCTGAGAAATGGAGCAACTAGTGGCAGAACAAGAAAATACGTTTGGGCTTATCAAAAAAGCAGGAATCAACTTCAAGAAAACACCTAAAGAGCGATGGTCATTATCATACATTGAAACAAGATTACAAACTTTAGAAGAGCATTGGGAATCCTTTAGAAATACTCATAAAGAAATTACTAAATTGTCGACAGAGGAGCTTAGAGATGAGCATAAGTACTTCACTGAGGATTTGTTCTCTCAAGGACAGGAGGAATACATAGACGTAAAGTCGGCAATAAAGGAGAAGTTGCTGTTCTTTCGAAGATCACCTTCGGTCGAGCGAGCGATCAAATCAGCTATTTCAGTGAATGAAGTAAAACTACCTAAGATAAACTTACCACAGTTCAATGGCAGCTACAATGATTGGTGTACCTTTAGAGATCTATACAAATCGCTGATTCATGACAACGTTTCATTGAGTAAAGTACAAAAATTACATTACCTGAAGAGTAGTCTTACCGGTGAGCCTGAACAATTGTTGAAACACATACAGATAAATGAGGTGAACTATAATGTGGCTTGGGAAACTTTAACAAAAAGGTATAATAACAAACGAGTAATAGTGAATGCCATACTTTCGAGATTTTTGAGTCAAAAGAAGTTGAATGTTGCTACTGCTAAAGGAATCAAAGAGTTATTGGATACGACTGAAGAGTGCTTAAATAACCTGAAAAATAATGAGATAAATATTGACAACTGGGATGTTTTGATCATTCACTTGATGATTAACAAACTTCTGTGATTTATTATATTCTGTATTTATGATTAACAATCATGGGAAGAGGAGGTTGGTAGCTTACCTGTAGACCAACTACCTTCACTTAAGAAATTCAATGAGTTCCTTCAGACCAAATTCCGCGTGCTGGAGATGGTTCAACCGAGTACTTCCTATCACAGAGAGAGATCTATTACAAAACCTAAAACATTTCTTGCAACCACACCCGTGAATGTATTCGAGGCTGAAAAATGCGCTTACTGTAATGATAATCATCGGTTGTTCATGTGCAAGGAGTTTAGTCAACTGAGTGTGAATGACAGAGTACAATACGTTCAGAAACAAAACTTGTGCTTTAACTGCTTATCACCGACACATGCGGTGAAATACTGCAAAAATAAAGGATCGTGTCATGAATGTAAAAAGAAACATCATTCACTTTTACATTTTGCAAGAGAGAGTAATGAGAACGCGAGAACACCTACACCTAGAGAACCGGAGACAACTGAGACACCAGTTATGAGAACACATCTAACAACGCAAGGGCATAATGCACTATTGGCAACTGCATTAGTGAACATTGATACAGGCAAAGGCTTACAACTTGTACGTGCTTTAATCGATCCCTGCTCACAAGAGTCATTTATAAGTGAAGCGACTGCTCAGAAACTGCAGCTTCGTAAAAAACCCATTGAAGGTCACGTGACAGGAGTTGATCAAATGTCTGCTTCTATCAAATTCTCTACAAATCTGGAGATATTTTCAAGAGTTGATGTCAATTTCAAAACAACGTGCACAGCGTATGTAGTGAAGCAAGTGACGGACATTTTGCCTAGTCAGAAAATAAACAGAGATCAGTGGCCTCACCTGAAAAAATTAACATTAGCAGACCCTACATATCACAAACCAGGAAGCATAGACATGCTACTGGGAGTAAACGTATACACAGAGATACTAATGAGTGGAATTATTCGAGGAGAACCAGGGTCACCAATAGCTCAACAATCAAGGTTGGGTTGGATTATCTCAGGAGGAGTGAAAGACAAGTCGGCACATGGCATAGTGAGCATGCATCTTAATGTCTCTCTTGACACCATGGTGCAGAAATTCTGGGATAGTGAGAAATTTGAGATAGAGGAGAAAGATGAAACAGACCAAGAGCAAAGAGCAGAAGATATCTATGAGAAAACTTACAAAAGAGATTCAAGTGGAAGATACATAGTATCTCTTCCATTTAAAACCGAAACACCAAACCTACCTACTAATTCAAAAGATATCGCCATTAAGAGATTACAACATTTAGAGAAGAGGCTATCGAAGAATGAGAAATTGAGAGAAGAGTACAATAGTGTAATGAGCGAGTATTTAACACTGAATCACATGGAAGAAGTAAAAGAGAAAGACGATAACGAGAGAGCTGTTTATCTGCCACACCACGCAGTTATTCGTCGAGACAAAGAGACAACAAAAGTTCGAACGGTCTTCGATGCATCTTGCAAAGGAGACAATGGAGTATCTCTTAACGACCAATTATTGGTTGGTCCTTCGTTACAAGAGGAGTTGAGAGATATTTTACTGAGGTGGAGAATCCACAAAATTGGTTTTATCGCAGATGTGATAAAAATGTACCGCCAAATACTTATGAGAAGAGAAGACACTGATTTACAAAGAATTGTGTGGAGATTCAACACGAACGAGGAGATAAAAGAGTACAGATTACTGACAGTCACGTTTGGTCTGGCATGTGCTCCTTATTTAGCTATCAAAACACTAAGACAAATAGCAAAAGATGAAGGACAAGATGACAGATACAAAAGAGCAAGAGAAATAATAAACAATGACGTGTATATGGACGATATTCTTTCTGGAAGTCACGACGAAAAAACAGCGATAGAAAGTCAAAGGCGGCTCACAGAAATGTTAAAACGAGGAGGTTTTGAACTACAAAAGTGGGTTTCAAACAGTGAAACTTTTATGCAAGAGATTGAGCCAGAGAAGAGAGCCAAGTTTTCAGAAGTTGATATAAACAGAAAGGAAACAATAAAAGCACTGGGAGTCACTTGGAATATGAAAACAGATGAGCTTCAAGTAACGAGTAAAGTAGATATCTTATCTGAGAAGACAATCACGAAGAGAAATGTTCTGTCAGTAATAGCTTCGCTATTCGATCCCATGGGATGGTTGGCTCCGACAGTTGTGATGGCTAAGATTTTCATGCAAAAACTATGGAAACTAGAACTGACCTGGGACGAAGAGTTGCCTTCTGACTGCGCTGAAGAATGGATCAAGTTTCGTTCTCAAATTCAAGATCTGGCAGAGATAAGAATTCCAAGATGGATAGGAATCACAGATGAGAGAGAGTTATTAGAGCTTCATGGATTCTCAGACGCTTCGACAGTTGCTTACGCTGCAGTTGTGTATAGTAGAGTTTTACACTTGAATGGAGATATTACTACATCACTACTCATGGCAAAAACAAGAGTAGCACCTGTAAAAAATATTACACTTCCAAGGCTAGAGTTGTGTGCTGCGCTTTTACTAAGCAAACTCCTGAAACATGTTGCAACAGCAATTAAAGTGAAACCTGAAAACACCTACGCTTGGTCAGATTCACAAATCACTTTGGCGTGGATAAAAGGAGATCCCACGAGGTGGAAGACTTACGTGAGAAATCGGGTACTAGAGATCAATAAGTTAGAGACTACGTGGTCCTATGTCAATACCAAAGAGAACCCAGCAGATCTTGCGTCGCGAGGAGCACCACCTGAAAAACTAAAAATGAACGATATGTGGTGGAAAGGACCGAAGTTTCTTCACGAGAGAGAAATCGAGTTACCTAAAAAAGAAATACCTGAAACTGAGATGGAGATGCGTGAACCTGTAACTTGCGCTATCGTATCTAAAGAACCCGAAGACAACTTCGTACTTACCTTGCTCCAGAGATATTCTTCGTTGAAGAAGCTGCTCGCAGTGGTGGCATACTGTAGAAGATGGCTGCATCTGAAACATAAAAAAGAGATTAGAAAACATTTATCCAAAATTGTGACACACGAGGAACGAGAAGAAGCACTTACCCTTTGTTTGAGTCTGGCACAAGAGATAGAATTTGAAGAAGACATGAAAAACCTGAAAGAAGGAAAACAGTTAAAGAGAAATAGTAGACTGATCGCACTCAACCCCTTTCTTGATGATAAAGGTGTGTTAAGAGTGGGCGGTCGCCTGAAACATGCGGATATAGAATTCATTAACAAACATCCAATCATTATTTCAAACAGTAATGCGTTACTACCACTCCTGTTGAAAGAAGCGCATTTAACCACGCTTCACGGAGGACCCCAGATGATGACTACTTACCTGCGAGGAAAATACTGGTTGATCAAAGCTGGAAACACAGTAAAGAGATTCGTGAGAAACTGTATGAGGTGTGCGAGACAAACCAACATAAATATGACACAACTGATGGGTGACTTACCGCAGTTTAGAGTGAGACCTTCGCGACCATTTTCGACGAGTGGCGTTGACTTTGCCGGCCCCATACTAGCGCGCATGAGCAAAGGACGTGGAGCAAAATCCTTCAAGGCTTACATCACGATATTTATTTGTATGGCGACGAAAGCGATCCATATTGAGTTGGTCAGTGACATGACGACCGAAGCATTCATGGCTGCGTTCAGGCGCTTTGTATCGAGAAGAGGATTTTGCAAAGAGATGTGGAGCGATAATGGCACAACATTTGTGTCAGCACAAAAGGAACTTTTAGAGATGTGGAAACAAGGACAAGCGAGTATACCGGATGAGCTGGTATCATTACTGGACAGAGAAGGGACTAAGTGGAAGTTTATCCCTCCAGGCGCCCCTAATTTCGGTGGATTATGGGAAGCGGGCGTGAAGTCAATAAAGTTTCATATGAAACGCATAATAGGGGATTCTACACTTACCTTTGAAGAACTTAGCACCCTACTGACACAAATAGAGGCGTGTCTGAATTCGAGACCCTTGTCACCATTAAGCGATCATCCAAATGATTTCGAGCCCATAACACCTGCCCATTTTCTGGTTGGAGAACCACTAGTACTGTACCTGAGTGCGACTACAAGGATGTGAACATGCATTCGTTGACTAGATGGCAAACATTACAGAAGATGTTACAGACATTTTGGAGGAAGTGGCAAACAGAGTTCATGACTAGACTGCAAGAGCGACCAAAGTGGACTCAGACTAAGAAAGAGTTTGATATCGGAGATTTGGTATTAATCAAAGATATGAGATACCCACCGAGTAAATGGCTTCTAGGAAGAATTTTAACGAAGCACCCTGGACAAGATAATATTACAAGAGCCTATGATGTCCGTACTATTGCAGGGGTTTTTACTCGGACTGTTTCAAAACTATGTCCACTACCTGATGTAAAAGGACATAGTCCTTGGGGGGGAGTATGTTGAGGCCGTTAGTATCGCAGCGTACCGATAGATGGCGCTGTGCTACTTTAGAAACGCGCTATCGTTTCGATTTTGTCGGATCGTATAGGACATTGTGATTTTTTCTTATTTGAGTTATTAGTTTGAGTTTAGAGTTCAAGTGTTTAGAGTTTTAGTTTTCTATGTGTTCTAGTGTTAAATAAAATTGTAAAATCAAAGTGAAGTTTCATTAACACCCCCTTAGGGGGTGACACAGGGGGTCGAAATATGTAATATCAACACACAGGCCAATCCCTTGGGTATAGGCACTTGACATTTTGCATAGGTGTTCCTTATATAACGGAGATATCCATAAAAGAAGGGCTTTGCAAAATTCACCCACTAAAGGGGATAAAATGGGAGTGGAAATTTGTTTGGGAAAGTATTATTTTTTTTTTGCGTGTATCAACTTATAACTTTTTATAACTATTCTTAAAAACAAATAATGAAACTTATGTTGAATATATTTTATAGTTAGCCCCATGAGGGGTGGGAGTGAGGGTTGAAAAGGGTAATATCAATGCTCAGGCCAAAACTATGGGTCTAGAAACTTGAACCAGTGGTTCTTCGTAAAGAGCAAAATGGTGAAACATCGAAACGTCAGTATATCGTCACCTGAGTGCTTATTTGTCCAATCGACCATATTAAGGAAAACTACTTTTAAATGCATTTATCATAAGGTTTAATTTCCCGTCGATTGGTATATGATTATTACAATTTAGACCTTAAGAAAATTAGAAATATAATTACCCGTTGAAAACACAATCTGTAAGAAATCATTTAATTTGTAAAAACTGTGATATAATGAGTAAAAACTTTGTTGTATAAAATGTTGTTTAAGGACATTGAACAAATAAGCACTCAGGTGACGTTATGTAATAATGTCGAACTGTATGATGTCGGCCGCAGACGACACGCTGCAGAACTGCACGGTGGAGCTGGCCACGCTCGGCGACCTGCGGCTGGTGGAGCGGCCCGCCGCCGCCGTGCTGGCGCCGCGCGCGCACGCCGCCATCCGCGCGCACCTCAAGGTCGCCTCCACCGAGAACGGCATCATCTTCGGCAACATCGGTGAGTGCCCCCCACACCCCCACACCCCCACACCCCCACACCCCGCCCCCCGCCGCCGCCGTGCTGGCGCCGCGAGCGCACGCCGCCATCCGCGCGCACCTCAAGGTCGCCTCCACCGAGAACGGCATCATCTTCGGCAACATCGGTGAGTGCCCCCCACACCCCCACACCCCCACACCCCCACACCCCGCCCCCCTTCGCCGCCGTGCTGGCGCCGCGCGCGCACGCCGCCATCCGCGCGCACCTCAAGGTCGCCTCCACCGAGAACGGCATCATCTTCGGCAACATCGGTGAGTGCCCCCCACACCCCCACACCCCCACACCCCCACACCCCGCCCCCCGCCGCCGCCGTGCTGGCGCCGCGCGCGCACGCCGCCATCCGCGCGCACCTCAAGGTCGCCTCCACCGAGAACGGCATCATCTTCGGCAACATCGGTGAGTGCCCCCCACACCCCCACACCCCCACACCCCGCCCCCCGCCGCCGCCGTGCTGGCGCCGCGCGCGCACTCCGCCATCCGCGCGCACCTCAAGGTCGCCTCCACCGAGAACGGCATCATCTTCGGCAACATCGGTGAGTGCCCCCCACACCCCCACACCCCCACACCCCCACACCCGCAAACCCCCACACACCCACGTTTATCGATGGTATCGATGGTTTAGCAGTAAGTACTTTAAGTGAGATCGTATTAGCCTTAAGATAATTCATTATAGATTTGAACACCAAACTATGTGTATCTGTGAGTAGTCGTATCCGCGCGAACGTTGACTCGTGTGTCGTGTGTCGTGGCGCAGTGTACGAGGTGGCGGGCGCGTCGCTGGACCGCGGCGTGGTGGTGCTGCGCGACATCCACATCGACATCGTGGACTACATCCAGCCCGCCAGCTGCACGGACGCCGCCTTCCGCCAGATGTGGGCCGAGTTCGAGTGGGAGAACAAGGTACGCCGTCGCCCGTCGCCGTCCCCATCGCCGTCCCCGTCGCCGTCCCCGTCGCCGCCGAGTGCCCAGTGCGCTACTCGACCCTTGCCGTCGACGGCAACGACACTATGCACAAAATATGCTGAACTCCTACACTAAATTAGAGACCTACATACGATAAGAGAAGCCATCGGTTTCCACGCTCTTGTTCTGATAGTATCATCATATCGATGGCATAGAAAACAATCATACTAAGTGCTTTTAAGTGCAAATTAAGAACACTGACAGATTTGGCGGGAATTGAAGTAAACCGTATAGAGTTTCGAATAACGTTCAAAATTAATCAGTGTTCTTAATTTTCACTTAAAAGCACTTAGTATGATTGTCTTCTATGCCATCGATATAAAGAAACAGAGAAATAATGAAAATATACTGATTCAGTGATTGATTATATATAAAATTCTTAGAGGAAAAGTACACAAAATATTGGTAACAATCACCGAAAAGAGCTGCAACTAAGCATGTGCTATTCTCATAAGACGATAGCGCTGATTTTCAGCTGCTACTCTTTAGGGAAGGCGGCCTAACTAGTATTATTTACCTATATGTAAAATGCCGGGATTTTTTAACAAAATAAGTACGAAGAGCTTATTTAAACGGGTGAAAGGCTACTGTATTAAACGACATTTTTGGAAATATTTAGGAGGTCGTTTTAAAAATTACAATACAAAGTTTATTTTAAACGATTATAGTATTTTTCTAAGAAAGAATATTTGAGAAAAAATCTCGTGAGCATTTCCAAAAATGACGCTTAACACAACAAAAAGCTTTCCGTCCGTCGACTCGCACGCCGCCGCCGGCGCCGCCGCGACCGGGCGGCGGCGCCGGCGGCGGCGGCGGCGGCGCTAGTGGCAGTGCCGCAGTGGCGCAGTGCCGCAGTGACGCGAGTGCCGCGCCCGCTTGCCGCAGGTGTCGGTGAGCACCGGCATCACGGACCTGCGCGAGTACCTGCAACACCTGCTCGCCTCCACCAACATGCGCTGCCTCACGCCCGACAAGGTACCGCACGCCACGCCGCGCCACACCACACCACACCACACCACCTGCATACTACAGAACCACACTGACTAATATTTTTTAATGTTTTTTTTTTAAATATCGTATTTTTCACATGTGAACATGTGCAAAAGAAACCCGAAAGAGTTTGTGTTTCGTACAGAGGGTGGAGACTAATATAATGTTTAAATATTCCATTTATACAGGCTGTTAAAAAGCCTTTGAAAGCCCTTAAAATTTCAAACGCTCTTTTTTTAACACTCTGTATATACTACACTTTATATTTAGGTAGATACTGTATTTTTTTTTTTTATTCGGAAAACCAACAGCTTAATTACAACAAAATAACAAAACTTAAATTAAATTCTAGACAGCCAGATAAGGTTTTCACAGGTAGTTTTAAAATATTAACTAAAGCAAACAAAGCAGTTATCGCGGCAGACTGTAGGTACTTACAAAATAAACGTTCACAAAGAGTATAGAAACAAAGAAAAAAGAATAATAATTTCAATATAAGAAAAGGAAACAATAGATTTTTTTTAAACATTAAACATCATAAAGTTTAAATTTACTAAGTGTCAAAAAAGTTTTTAAGTTATGTTTCTAGATAGCTGTTTGCTATTCCAAATTAATAAAATAAGCACTGATAGTTGCGGAGCGACAGACGATATCTAATATTTGTATCAAACGAAGGCATTTTAAGATCTATCTATAGGACCATCATTCTATTCAATAATTTTTAACGATAAACCTTATCGATGTCAGTCCACGGCAGTGTGACCATTTGTGGCAGATCTCTGCTATTTGGGCAAAGTTTAACACTGGCAGAATAACTGATGATTTAAAAAAGTTGCAGAATTCGACAGTTTTCCAGGAATTCTGCCAGTGTTAAACTCTGCCCAAATAGCAGAGACCTGCCTCAAATGGTCACTCTGGTCCACGGTCGACCGATCAGTGGTACTGCTTACAAATTATAAATGCAGTAAAATAAAGAATATCCGGTGTGCGGTATACGACATACGGCACAGAAACTGGTCAAATCGAACCGTTATGCAAATGAATATTTACGAAAATATCTATGGTTCATTCCAATCAAAAAAAAGCAAAAGGTAAACAAACATAGTATGCAGATGACATTGACATGTGTCAGTTCCATAGTAAGTTTGTTTACGTTTTGCTTTTTTTTGATTGGAATGAAGTATAGGTAGGAAAGTGTTAAAGCCGTGTACACGGTGTCCGCGTGATGACGCCGGTGTGCGGTGTGTGACGTGTGGCGTGTGCAGGCGCTGTCGGGGCAGTGCGGCTTCATGGCGGCCAACCTGTACGCTCGCAGCATCTTCGGCGAAGACGCGCTCGCCAACCTCAGCATCGAGCTGCCCCTGCACCGCCCCGGCGCGCCCGTCAGCGGCCACGTGCGCATCCGCGCCAAGAGCCAGGTGCGGTATCGTCTTAGATATTTCTAAGTCCTATGTTTTCTGTCTTACTATCGATTTCCCTAACTTGGATGGATAGACCTCGTTGTCAGCCGGAAGTCGTCCACTGCTGAACTAAGGGCTCCCCCAAGGATCGCCACGCCGACCGGTCCTGCGCTGCCCGCATCCAGCGGCTTCCTAACCTTGACCAGCACGGGTAGCACGAGGGCGTAGACAAAGCCGTTTGTCGCGCCAAACACGAGAAACAGCTCAGCTTTCTCTTTCATTAGCTTAGCGTTAGAACGGAACAAATGCTTTTAAAACTCGCGTCGCGCGCGAGATACGTCGTAATGCTACCGGTGCAGGTCATCGGTCCACCGACTGGGAGGTGGGTAGACAAAGTGAAGAAATCTGTAGGCGGCAACATTCAGAGGGCCGTCCCGCAGCCCATCTTATTTGTGGTCGCCATTCTTGAGGGACCGAGGTAGAAGAATAATTTATTTCATTATTTAAATTTTATTTTAATCAGGGTACTTATTTTGGTTGGTCCCGTTTTCTTAAACTTCTAAATGTCTAAATACCTACTCGCTATCGTGAACCGTGCGATAGATAACGGTTTAGACGTAAACGTGTGGCTCTTTGAAATGTTGACCCGCGGCCGGTGCGGCGTGCGCAGGGCATGGCGCTGTCGCTGGGCGACAAGATCAACACCATGCACAAGGCGGCGCCGGCCGCCGCGCGCGCCACCGCCGCCGCCTAGCTCCGGCAGCCGCCTAGCTCCGGCAGCCGCCTAGCTCCGGCAGCCGCCTAGCTCCCGCAGCCGCCTAGCTCCCGCAGCCGCAGCCTAGCGCGCACGCGCGCGATCCTCTTACTTAACAGTAAGTTTAGTACTTTGCTAGATAAACACCTGTGTAATGCTGCTGACTTAGTATGTAATATTACGAGAGAGGTATTTGGCTACTCAGCAGAGTCATATTGAAAACTTTATTTTGAATTTACAACTTTACAGAATATATTATTTTTGTTTTCACTTCTTTTTACTAGGCAGTGAAATTTCATTAACAGTGACGAAACCTATGTATTTTGATTGCAAAGCCTTCTGTATTAATTCATTCTGTATTACTTAAAAATACTTTAATTAAAATTGATTTATGATATATTCTTTGTTAATGATTGATGAAAAATATATGATGTAATAATGCCAACTTACGTCTTGCCTTTTCATTGAATTGACTAATTTACCTTGTTTCATTGGTTTTCGTCCTTTCGCACAGCCATTGATATACTCGTATTATTGTCGTTTGCGAGTGTAGGGAGTAGGACCCGATAACGTGTATTCACCCTCAGAGTTATACGAGAGTGGTTTGATAAATTAGGACTTTGTAAAAAAGAAACACTGTATTTTTAAAGAAGATTGTTTTTTAAACTATGTAGATATGGGCAGTAATTCTTATCTTACTTGACAAGTGTTGAAGCTGTGATTGCAGACCAGCAGTGGGCCGAGCACTATTGGGATACATTGCATCTTATTTCTGTGCTAGATGCAGTCTTTTTTTCTTTACATTGAATCCGACTTGTTATCTCGTCTTGTTATCCCCAAAAAAGTATTTAAATTACCTCGGGGCTATCCCAAAACACTGGCTATCACTCTGCCAACCGAAAAAACTTGTTTGCGTACATATTTGCGCAAAAAAATATTGATTGCGGTTAATGATACTAAGGATTTCTCTAAAGATAATACGATTTCGTTTTTGATAGGCTCTCCGGCATGTCAGCAAACACAGCACATATCTTGCGAAAAGCATTTTTTATGCACAGAATATCGTACATAATTTGAAAAAACAGTCAAGTGCGTGTCGGGCCACGCGCAGTGTAGGGTTCCGTAATACTTCGACGGACACTGCTTCAAGGGGAAAAACCACCCGTCTTACAAAATTGACTATTACTAGTTAACTTGTAAAGCTTGTCGTCCACTGCTGGACAAAGGCCTCTCCCAAGTATAGACACCGACCGGTCCTGTGCGGCTCGCATCCAGCGGCTTCCCGCAACCTTCACCAGGTCGTCGGTCCACCGAGTCGGAGGCCTGCCCACACTACGTCTTCCGGTGCGCGGTCGCCACTCGAGAACTTTACTGCCCCAACAGCCATCTGTTCTACGAGCTATGTGCCCCGCCCAATGCCACTTAAGTCTAGCGATTCTGTGAGCTATGTCGGTAACTTTAGTTTTCCTACGTATCTCCTCATTTCTAATTCGATCACGTAGGGAAACACCAAGCATAGCACGCGCCATCGCCCTTTGGGTGACCTTGAGCCGTCTTATGAGACCAATAGTAAGCGCCCATGTCTCGGATCCATATGTCATCACTGGCAACACACACTGGTCGAAGACTTTAGTCTTGAGACACTGCGGTATTTTGGACGTGAAGATATTGCGGAGCTTCCCGAACGGTGCCCAGCCGAGTTGGATTCGACGATTGATCTCTTTCTCGAAGTTGGACCTACCTAATTGGACTGTTTGTCCCAGGTATACATAGTCGTCAACAACTTCGAGTGTAGATTCTCCAACCTTCAGATGAGTGGGTGTAACACGGCCGTTTGACATGATTTTCGTCTTTTCCATGTTCATTTTAAGACCCACTTGTTGGGAGACTACTGAGTACATCAAGCATTGTGCCTAGGTCCTCCAGGGTATCAGCCATGACACGATATCGTCGGCAAATCAAAGGTGAGTGATGTACTCGCCATTGATGTTAATGCCGAGTCCTCTCCAGTCCAGAAGCTTGAAAACGTCTTCCAGTGCAGCGGTAAACAGTTTCGGAGATATAACGTCTCCCAGTCTCACCCCACGCTGCAGCCGGATAGGTTTCTAACTCTGATCCTGGAGGTGGACCGACCGACATTTTCATACAAGTACTTAGTCCATGCCAAGTATCGCTTTTTGGCATCACGTAATAACTTCAACACTTCGATGTATCGGTAATTGATTTGGCACCGTTGCGTTGAAGAGACTGTAACCCAGCCCAGGTCTTGATCGAATCAAAGGCTTTCTCATAGTCCACAAACGCCAAGCATAGTGGCTGATTATACTCTTCGATCTTCTGTATAATCTGCCGCAGCGTATGTATGTGGTCTATGGTACTGAAGCCTTTTCGGAAACCTGCTTGTTCGGTAGGCTGGAAGACGTCAAACCTGCGAGCGAGACGGTTCGTAATGACTCTCGAAAACAGCTTGTAGAAATGGTTCAGAAGTGAGATAGGTCTGTAATTCTTCAGCAGAGTCTTATCACCCTTCTTGAAGAAGAGTACCACCACACTTCTGTGCCATGCTTTAGGCGTTTCTCCCTCAAGCATGACGGAATTGAATACGAGTAGCTTCTGAAGAGCTATAAGTACCGGTTCTCCACCTGCTTTCAGAAGCTCAGCCGTAATTCCATCATCACCCGGTGCCTTGTTGTTCTTAAGCTACTTGAGAGCCATTCTAATCTCGCACAGGCTGGCGGCTGGGATATCTTCGGTATAGTGTCGGGTCAATCTGGCTCTCGGGTCTTCAGCCAGATTATTGACAGGTAAGCGTGTAGTCGTGTATAATTGTCTGTAGAACTTCTCAACGTCTGCCAACAGCTCAGGCTTGGACGACACGGCTCTGCCGTCCTCAGTCTTCAGCTTTGTCAGTTGGCTTTGACCAGCAGACAGATTTTGCGAATACTTTTGACCCTTTATTGCGCTCGATAGTGTATGGTGTGGAGGCCACCATACACAGATAGTTGTTGGATGAGGAGTTGTGGAGCGCGTTGCGAAAGACTCACAGTTAAAAGTTATAAGTAGTTTATTAACGTACAGATATTAAGTTGGCGAATCTCTCTTTATGTGTGCGCCGTCCGGCGGTTGTAGTCGCACTCAAAGCAAAAAATATAATACATTTCAATCAATTACACGATGCATGCGTCATCAAAATAGGAATCCGCCAATGCAGGCAAAATGCACGGTGTTGGCACCGTACATATTGGGAACCCCAAAAGAAAACAAAGGGGTAAGTTAAAAAATTAAAAGAAACATTCGCCATCACAAATAAAATAATTACAAGATATTACTTAAACTAAATCATCAAAAGTAAAAGCTATGTTGTCTGCCGCCACGCCTCGGCGCGCGGGGCGCGGCGCGGGTGTGGCGGGCGCGGCCGCTGCGGCAGCGGTTGTAGCTCGATGCTCGCTCCATCTCTTCGTTTTCGATTCGTGCGTACACCGCACATATTAAGTGGTCTCTTTTTAAAGAACCACACGATAGTTACGACGATTGCAGCCCCCAGTAGCATATAGGTCACGATGTAGAGATGAACGTCGTGACTTGAAATCGTTGACGACATTTGGTATTCATTTTCCTTCTGAACGGCCAGTCGCTCGTTGACCTCGTCCAGCTCGGGAATATCCTGCAGTGAAGTACTCGTAGTGTTTCGAGGCTTTATGCTTACGATTTTGTTTATCGTGGAGTTCAGCGTAGGTATAATAAAGTCGTAGTTAATTTTTAAGTTGCTACTGTACTGGTTGTGTGAGTATATAGTTAGCTCCTTTGATTGCAGTATACATCCTTGTGCCAGTGTTACGACTCCGGAGGTAGTTAAAGTATTCGCTGTGATGTCGTTTTCACATATCGTTCGCAGTGCGCAAGTCGCGCAACATATAACTAGCCAGCTGTTCGACGCGTGCAACTCTACCCAAGTGTCCGGGCAAGGCGCGCTCGTGACGTCACACGCGGGTGTAGCGCTATGACTCAGTAACTGAGCTTCACAGGGCGCCTTCTTGTTTTGTAGATTAAAAACTGGCGTGTTCTTATTGCAGATATAGTTATCTGGCTTATGCTGAACGCATCTTTGCAAATCTTCTTCAGTTAGCGTTAGGTAGGTATTCTCTCGGAAGTTAACGGCGATATTTCTTGAAGTTAGCTGTAGAATAGATACCCCTGAGTTCGTTTTAATAGGCAACGGATATGCTTTATACAGGGTGAAGTCTTGATCGGAAATCAGCGGTATGTGAATTTCGAAAAGGAAGTACTCGGACGTTACTCGTGCTTTGACGTAAAGTAGTTTATACAGTTCTTTCAGATCTTCTCGTACATTTTCTACCGGCAAAGTCAGCGTCCTTGGTAACTTTCCAGAGATATCTTCTAGTTGCTTGATAAGGTTCACAGGAGTCAGTAAATGAACATCAATGCGTCCCTTATAGACATCAGTTAGGGTGTTAAATAGCATTTCTTGAACTCTTTTCAGATTGTTAATCAATAAATAGGCTGCTAGAGATGCGGAGTTAAAGTAGCTAGTTGCCATCATTATTTCCATTTGTGATTCGATTTTTGCCAAATTGTTATCCGTCTCTTTCATAAACTCGTCAATGAGCTTGAACTGACGCTTGATGTTATCTTCATTTTTCTTCAAAGCGTTATTCTCGAGTTCTACTATAGATGTTTGGTTCTTCATTAGTTCAAGCAAATAGTTTTCATTGTTTTGAATAGCGTCAATATCCTTCTTATATTTGTCGGCAAATCGTTGGTCTAGAATCCCAAATAAGCCGTTTGCTACGTATCCCACTCCGTCTATCAGTCCACGTTTCTTGCGCTGCGACAAATGTTTGTGAGGTGCCAGAAGGATGCTATTATAGTAGTTCAAAAAATCCATTTCATGGTAAATTTGCTCTACTGTAGTTTTACAGTATCTGGGGTCGGTCTTCTCACATAAGCTGGTTACTCCTTTTAGATAATTTTCAACATGCTGTATACCGTCCCAGTAGTTAGTTAAGTTATAATACATAAGTAGTGTCCATTCGTCATGTATAACTTGTATTTTGCCCAGTGTGTCGTAGTATATCGGGCGCTCATTTTCGAAGCGAGTAATATGAGTGCCAGACGATCCGATGCCGCTGTCGCTATGCACACTCGGTACGAGCGCGCACAGAGTTATCAACATTGTAAACAAAACTGATAAACAGTTATGTCCCATTTTGTTAGTTCTTGAAGTTTTTGGAGGTGTTTTAGTTGTTTTTGCTTTGTAGTTAGTATCTTGATTTTCTTGCGTTTCAGGCTCAGTTTCATTTTTTAGTGATAGTTTAACTATGGGACGCTTGAAGGTGCCTGCTTGCGTCTTTAAAGTTGTCACGCGAACGTAGCCGTCGGCGCCAGGGTGCAGCTCCAGTACGCGCCCTAAAGCCCATTTTCCAGGCGGCAAGTTATCCTCTTTCACCAAAACGATGTCTCCTTTTTTGATGTTTTCAGTGGGTTGTTCCATTTGCTTCGCTTTTGATGTTGAGTTAGGTATTCGTTTGACCATGATTTCCAAAATTCGTGCAGCATATTTTCAGTAAATTGCCACCGGCGACGTAAGTCAATGCCTCTGACGTCATTGTAATCAGAGAGCGGCAATGACATCGTAGCACTACCCGTGAGGAAGTGACCGGGCGTTAGGTAGTTGCAAAACTCCTCGGGGTCTTCGGTGAGAGGGCACAGGGGCCTTGAGTTCATGCAGGCCTCGATCTTGGTTAGCAGCGTCGTAAACTCCTCGTAAGTAAGTTTTTGTTCGCCAAGTACACGATGAAGATGGTATTTCATCGATTTGACTGCAGCTTCCCATAAGCCGCCCGCGCTAGGCCAGGCGGGGGCGTTAAAATGCCACTCTATCTCGAGCTCTCCAATCGCAGTGAAGAACTCCGGTGATAATATTTGTTTGAATTCTATGAACTCTTTTCCTAGTTTCTTTGCTGCACCGATAAAGTTAGTACCACGGTCTGAGTACATATGCTTAGGAGTGCCGCGCCTGGCGCTCATCCTTTGCAGGGCGGCTAGAAAAGTTTCCGTAGTCATGTCGGAGGCGAGCTCTATGTGTACAGCTTTCGTCACCATACACACGAATATAGCTATATACCCCTTTGAAGTTTTCACTCCTCTTCCTTTATTGAGCTTGACGTCCACGTGACCGATGAAGTCGACCCCGGTATGCGTGAAGGGGCGCAATCCAGTAGCGTTGCCTTAGGTAAGCCGAAGTCAACCGAGCTCCTCCGTGCAGCGTCACCATATGTGCATGTTCGATTAATAGTGACGTCAGTCGACCTTTGCGAGGTAAAATAGCTGGATTCTTCATCGCAACAGGTAAGTTAGACTGAGATAATCGCCCTCCGACTCTTATGATTCCTTCGTTATCCAGGTATGGATTTAGTTTGTAGATCTTGCTATTTTTAGATATAGTTTGTTTTTTCTCTAGCTGTATATATTCTTGTGTAAATGATGTTTGCTGAACGTTTTTTATTATTTTATCGCTGGCTTTATTTAGTTCGCTTGCAGTTAAGTATTCGGTGTCTGGTTTCGCGCCGCCGCCGCCGCCGCCGCCGCCGCGTGCATTTCCGATGAATCGCAGTACATACGCCACGACTCTGATTATTTTAGTTATAGAACTGCATTTGTTGAGCAATTCATTTAAAAGTTGGTTATGTTTTTGTTCTGATAGGGTTGACACCGGTTTGTTTTTTGTTTCTAAGTTAGTTGTGAAATGACAAGTTGTGTTTTTTGTCATTTCTTGTTCTTCGAGGGTTTTTATAAATGCTGGGCCTTGCCACCAGAGATCGAAGTTAACAAGTTTAGTCGGAGATAGTCCTCTTGAAGCGCAATCAGCAGGGTTTTCTTCTGATTTTATGTAGTTCCATTGTGCGGCTCCAATAACTTGTTTTATTTTTGTCACTCGATTGGCTACATATTTCTCCCATTTTGCAGTTTCTTCTTGTAGCCACGCCAAGACTACTTGGGAGTCGCACCATGCTTTAATAGTTATATTGTATCCAGTTAGAGCTTCTGTAGTTTTCTTGATCAGTTGAGAAAGCAGTAGTGCGCCACATAACTCTAGCTTGGGCATTGTTAGTTTTTGCGCAATCGAGGCAACCCTAGTCTTCGCGGCGACTAGAGAGATATCAGGCTCGCCGCGCTCGTCAATCACGCGGCTATATATGACGCAGGCGTAAGCTTTTTCGCTTGCGTCACAGAAGCCTAGTAGTTGTATGTTTGGCTGTGTTCCTCCGATCCATCTAGGCAGTTTGATGTTTTTGACCTCTGGTAGTTCAGTTTTTATTTTTTTCCATTCGCTTTGTATATCGTTGGGTAAGATTTCATCCCAGCCTAGGTCATTGATCCAGACCTTTTGAAATAAAAGCTTCGCAGCTATAGTTATAGGAGACAACCATCCTAATGGGTCGTACAGTCTTGAGATCTCTGAGAGGAGTGTTCTTTTAGTTAGTTGGTTGTTAGATTTTTCTTCTAAGTTCCAGTTAAATACAAAATTATCAGTTTTCGGATTCCAGCCCAATCCAAGAGTTTTCATTGATTCTTCGTTTTTGAAATCAAATAAACTGGTGTTCGAAATTTGTTCTTCCTGTAAATCTTCCAACAGAGCGGGGTGATTACTGGACCACTTGCGTAAATTCATTCCTCCCCCGTCTAGTAGTTTGATTAGTGATTGTTGCAGCTGTTTAGCGCTTTCGAGAGAGTTTTCACCGCTGACAAGGTCATCTACGTAAAATTCGTTTTGTAGTACTTCTGCAGCAGCTGGATACTTGTGCCCGTCTTCTATAGCTAGCTGCCTTAAAGTTCTCATGGCCAGCCAAGGCGCGCACTTCATTCCGTATGTTACCGTGCAGAGTTGGTATTCTTGTAAAGGTTCAGTTGGCGAACTTCGGTAAATAATTTTTTGTAGGCCTTGTTGTTCCATAGAAGTCCAAATACAGCGATACATTTTCTCGATATCAGCGGTGAAAGCGTATTTGTAGGATCTCCATTTTAAAATCAGCTCCAGAATGTCCTTTTGTAAGTTAGGACCCTTTTCTTGTAGGCTATTCAGGCTGTAGCCAGTCGATGTTTTTTTGAGATGCGTTAAATACAACTCTGAGCTTAGTTGTAGTAGAGCTCTCTCGGATAACGCCGTGGTGCGGTAGATAGCACTCGGGCTCTGACGTCAGCGGCGTGGCGGGTTTCATGTGACCGAGCTTTATGTACTCTCTTATAAATTCTCGGTACATATGGGAAAGTTTTTTATCTTTCTTGAGTCGTTTTTCCAACTGTAGAAATTGCGAAATAGCGATAGATTTTGAGTTACCCAGTTTACTTTTAAAATTTGAACATAAAGTCATTTTCACAATGAATTTTCCATCTGAAGCTCGCTTTACAGTTTTTTTATAATATTCCTCGCATTGATCGTTTATTGGTATGTCATTGTTGCTCTGTGTTATGTCTTCATGCTCCCAAAATTTAGTTATCTCATCGATGTTAATTATCGTGGCGTGGCAGTTAAATGTTTCCAGTTTTCCACACAAAATCCAACCCAACTGTGTTTGTTGAGCGATGGGTGCGTGTTGGTTTCCTCTCAAAACTCCTTCCATCAATATTTCAGAGTAAATATCAGCTCCTAGTAGCAGGTCAATGGGACGTGAGATGTTGAAGTCAGGGTCGGCAAGTTTCAAATGTTCTAAGTTAGGCCAGCTTGTTTTTTCAAAAGATGAGTTAGGTAAGTTATTCGTTAGTTTTCTCAATATCATAACTTCAGTTTCAAAAGTGTAGTTGCTATGTATTGACTTGCAGGACAGGTGCAGACGCCCCTTGCAGTCTCCAGCCACTGACCCGACTCCAGATATAGTTGCACTCATTCGTTTTCTGGGCAGTTTCAAAAGTTGGGCAGCGTTTTCAGTTATTAAGTTCACTTGCGAGCCTTGGTCTAATAAGGCTCGAAGCGTTATGTAAGTTCCGTCGTTAGATTTGACGTTAACTTGTACAGTCGGCAACAGAACTTCCACCTCGTTAGTAGTCACGTGGTTAGAGCTTTGCGGCTGATTTGAAGTAGATGGCCCCGGCCGTGGACTCGAGTTGTTGTTAGGTACATTAGGTACAAACGTTTTCTTCGTAAAGTTGTGTAGCAACGTGTGGTGTCTCAGGTTACATTCCTTACACGTTTTTGTTGCCTTGCATTCTTCGTTGCCATGACTAAATAAACAGTTTTTGCATAAATGTAGTTTTGCAACTGTGTTATTTCTTTGTATTGTGTCCATGTTCATGAACTTAGCACATTGCATTAAAACGTGATTTCCGTCGCAGTGTGGGCATTTTCTATATACAGTATGATACGACTTTGAGTAAATTTTCCTCGCATCAAAAAAACGTTTCCTTTCTGGAACTTGATTGTTAAATGTTTTTGAAAACATCTGTTTTGGTGAACTGGAAGTTTCTTTCTTGATGTTTTTCATGTTTTCGTACGCCATGAACTTTGTTTCCAGGAAAAACAAAAAATCACTCAGAATTGGTAGTTCTCTATGATATTGAAGTTCTTTCATGTACTCGTTGTAAGTACCGGCGTCTAGTTTTTGACTCATCAAATGTACGATAATCGGGTCCCAAGTAGAAATGTCTAGCCCTATGTTAGTTAGGCCGTTTAAGCATTCCGTAGTTACGTTATGCATTCGCTTCAGGTTAAAGGAATCTGGGTGTTGTATGACTGGCAGGTTGAGCATAGTGTTCATGAATGAACTGAACTGAAGTCGCCGGTTATCATAGCGTTGGTTGAGTATCTCCCAACACGAATCGTAGTTTTCAGCGCTGATAGTAAGATGTTGTACTAAGCGCTGAGCTTCTCCTTTCAATTTTGTTTTCAGGTGTTGCATTTTTTGGGCTTTATTTATACTTGGGTTACTGTGAATAGTTTCAATAAAAAGATCCTTAAACGAAATCCACTGGTGGTACTGTCCAGTAAATTCAGGTATCTCAATTTTCGGTGTGGACTTTTCGTAGTGCACTGTAGTCCAAATTTTACTGTTCAGAGATCTCTTCATGTTATCGTATTTGTTCTCAATGCTGTGGAACATGTCGTAATACTGTTGGTTAGTTCCCTTGAGTTTAGCTTCCAGCTCCCAGTGCAGACGGTCGATCGCGTCCCATTTCGTCTTCAGAATGTTAAGATGATCTTCTAGTTCCCATTTTTCTTTGACAGTTTTGATGTTAATTTTTGACAGGGCGCGGTCGATGGCCTTGAAGTTGCACTCCTGTTTACTCAGCAAAGTAACAACCTCGTCTCCTGCGTCTTCATCCAATGTGCCAGTCAAATCGAACCTCACATGTTTCAATTCTTCTGTTAGTTTCTTTAGTCTTCTTTCCATATCTGTTTTAGTTGACTCATAAAGTTGTTTAGTTTTGTAATAAATATCGTCAGCAAAATATGGAACAGTTTCGTCATCTATTTCTCTAGTTAGTTCCGAGTTTCGCTCTTCAAAATCCTTCCATTGATTTTCCAAAGAGGAAATTCGCGTAGTTAAGTAATCCAGAGTTTTCCTGGTTTCCCCATCCTTTTTATAGTTGCTGCATAAAGATTTAATGTTCTCAAAGCAGGATTGTTGAAGTTGAAGCTTATCCATGATGAAATGAACTTACTTGTTGTTGTAGTTAGGTAGTTATTTCGTTGTTAAATTTAGTTGTTAGCTTGCTCAGTCTGTTGAGTAGTTGACGTCAACAGCGGTAGTTTTTCCAAAGTTGTTGCTGGTTCACGAGTCGAAGATCACTTATAGGTATAAAGTACACTGAACTCCAGTTACAATATATGCGCCTTCTCAATTTAACTGGTGAGACCCGCTGGTGGGAGGCCAGTCAAACCGATTCGCTATTGTAAAAAGAGAAACAAAATGCACTAAATACCTATTAACTTGAAGGACCCCGTCGACTCGCAGGTACGAAGGACCAAAAAATGTATGGTGTGGAGGCCACCATACACAGATAGTTGTTGGATGAGGAGTTGTGGAGCGCGTTGCGAAAGACTCACAGTTAAAAGTTATAAGTAGTTTATTAACGTACAGATATTAAGTTGGCGAATCTCTCTTTATGTGTGCGCCGTCCGGCGGTTGTAGTCGCACTCAAAGCAAAAAATATAATACATTTCAATCAATTACACGATGCATGCGTCATCAAAATAGGAAGCCGCCAATGCAGGCAAAATGCACGGTGTTGGCACCGTACAGATAGCGTCTTTAATACGATTGGTATTAAATTGGCGTATATCGCGGGTCAAGGATTTGGAGGCATTCGAAGCCGTTGTGCAACTCGAGCTGAAAGCTTTCGGAGTTTTGAAGTAGGATATGCGCTGTTCGGAGCATGGACTTCATCAGTCGACGTCTTTCCAGGTTTGTTTTTAAGTGCAATGTGCCTCTTACCAATCGGTGATCGCCGACAATGAATAAACAATCATTTTATTTTTTTGCGACTATAGCAATACAAACTTTGTGAGCATTTCAAGCGTCTACCTGTTGCCATTATTATGTGATGCCAAAAAGAGATACATGGCATGGACTAGGTACTTGTCTATCTTTTATAATTGTCAAGATTTGTTTTTTATAGCACGCACTTTCTATGTATGAGTTAGGGGTACCTAAGAGTATTGGAGACGGGTGAAAAAAAAAACTTTTAAACTTACGAAATAAATTAGTTTATTGTCACGTCATAGTTCTTTAGACGATTTCGGTAAAAAAAATGTTGTTTAAATTAATGAATGCGTAACGCAGTCCACGTTTCGTAACTAGCGATGCAACAAGTGTGTTGTGTGTATAAATAATAAAAATAATTTATAAGTTAATGGTATGGTTACAAAACAGTACAGTCCGAGTGATGCGTCCTCCGGGCGGGGGCGGCCGGGCGGCGCGGCGCCTGCAACAGAAACGCATTATATAGGAAATGTCAACTCTCAACAGGCGTGATCAATGCTGTACTAAGGTTACTTCCATCGGTTTTGAAATTTTCGAATTGGCCTTCATTTTTCATCACTTCTGTCGTTAGTTAACTTGACAGATTCTCCTTATTGTCGTCAAAACTTAGTTGAGGTGTCTGTTGGTACACTCACTTATTCCTCTTCCTCTTCTTCTTCCTCCTCCTCTTCCTCTTCCTCTTCTTCCTCCTCCTCCTCCTCCTCCACGACCTCCTCCTCCTCCTCCTCCTCCTCGGGCTCGGGCTCGAAGTGCGGCTCCTCCTCGTCGTCGTCCTTCTTGACGTCCTCCTCGCCCTCGGGCGACTCGGGCTCGCCCTTCTTCTTGCCGGGCCGCTCGCCGAACCACTTCGGCAGTTTCGCTGTGACACAAATATTATAACAATAAGAAAAATCTATACTTGAAATTGGTACAGAATTTATGAATTGCTTGCAATATGCAAATTATTAACGTGTTTCTTAAACAAACGACAGAAACAAAAGAAAGGGTAAAGTTAAAACAGAGTACAAAACATGGGCATACAGATGATAAAGAGAATAGTTATTGACATTGTTTTGCACGAGTTGGATTTTAAGGTTCAACTGAGTGACGAAGAGAGAAGATAATGTTGTCAATGAAGTTTGAAGTTGACACAGTGCAATAGTATTCTCACCCTTCTGTCGTCCGCCGAACTGCTCGGTGCGCTCGTGCCAGATCTTCTCGAGGAAGTCCTTGTTGAGTTTCTCTAGGTCCTAGGGGATCGTGTAATGTGGGGTCAATACGGGGAATGAACATTGAGTACGTGCCGGTGGGGCGGGCAACGGGTCGTGCATTACTGTTGTCGCTGCCAAGTTCATGCTTAGAGGTTGGACTTTTTCATTTTCAAGAAAAAAAAATAACTTTCAGTACATTTCGTTCAAAACATCACGGATATGAGTATTTGTAGGATCTACCAATGAACCCTAATCTAAGTTAACACAATACTGTCCGCTCAGACATGAGTTTGGCAGCGGGCTCACTCGGGCGGGGCACACTACACGAGGGCAGGCCGGGCCGCCGGGCTCATGCCGCGGGGCATGCGTGGTTGGGTGCGGACACACAACAGTCCCTTCGTCGAGTCTGATCTTACTTTTGGTCCGATTCATGAATTCTTCCATTTTCTCATTCCATAACTTATCCATGACCTCAGCCATTTGGTTATCGTAGCCCTGCGTTTAAGTTCACCATTATATTTTGGGATATTACATCATTTTGACTTGTAACGTTTAATCGAATGTTACCGCCTCTCGATTCATCAGTCCGGAATTCCGAAGTTCCGAATCTGATGCGATAACAATAGCTTTGTTTAGATTTTATCAACAAAACTTCAATAGAATAAGAATTTAACACATTCTCTTTGATAGTTGGTAACAACTATCAAAGAGAATGTGTCATTTTGTTCTGTAAAGTATACTTACGCCCTCGAAGAGCTTCTTTTTGTCGTCGTATGACCTTGTGTCCACACGCCGCTCGTATTTGGACGCTACTTGGATTTTGGGCTGAAATCACAAAAGGGTCATCTTCAAATGTGAACAGTTGCCTTTGTATATGAGTATTGCAGTGCCGCCGCTGACTGGGCGAGGCCAGCGAGACTTACCGGGTGCTTTCCTGTGAGTGCTTCGGGATCGAGACCCTTTTTGAGAGCTTTGTGCCTCAGCTGCTGCTTTTGTCTTTCTTTGAGCTCTTTTAACTGTTGGCAAATAATGAATTGATTATTATACTGAAATAAAGATAAATAATACGCTAGTTTATCGTAGAAGATTTACACCTACAACGTTTTGACTGTAACTTTTTATTTATGCCTGCCATCTCAAGTGTTTGCGTTTTGTGACAAAACAGGCTCCTCAAATAATCCAACAGTTATTAGATTCAAGAGCTGTCGGTACAAGTCCCCACGACTACCATACAAACTCACTCAGTGCTACTGTAGTATCTGTAGGTGCGGATAGCTAACAACTATGTATCGTGCTAGATGCAGGTGCAGACTGCAGGTAATACGTACGTCGTAATCCTGTCTCTTCTGCCTCTCCTCGAGGTCGTACTTCTCGGTCTCGAGCTTGACGATGCACTCCCAGAGCTCCTGCGCCTTCTGCCGCAGCTTCTCGACGCCGAGGTTGTCGATGGCGAGCGGCTTGATGCGGATGGACAGCGAGATGCGCTTCTCCTCCTCCAACTGCTCCTTGGTCTTGTTGCGCTCCAGCTGCGCGTTGCTCATGCCGAACTGCGGGCGGACGGGGCGATTAACACTAATAGTTTGAAACGTCGATACGTTTATGAAGCACGTGCGTTAATATAAGCGATGTATAGTTACGTTGTCGGTCTTCTTCTGGATGGTGAAGTTGGGGCCGGTCTTGTTGGACTCCTTCATGGCCTGCAGCATGGCCTGGCGTTTCTTCTCGGCCTCCTCGAGGCGCTGCCGCTTCTCCTCGATGTCGCGCTGCTTCTTCTCCTCCAGCTCGCGCTGCCGCCGCTCCTCCTCTTCCTTCTTCTTCTGCGCCAGCCGCTTCTCCTCCTCGGCGCGGTGCACCTGCGACACGCAACACGCGACACGCGGCGAGTTACCGAGCATTCTAGCGGCTAAATCTAAAGGCTAATAATTTTTGAAATGGTTAGATATTTGACGGACTATGTAGGGATGGGAGCGCTCGGTTACCTTGCGCTTGGCCTGCTTCTCCTTGAGCCGTTTGAGTTCATCCTCCTCCTTGGCGCGCTGCTTGCGCCACTCGTTGATGTACTCCTTTAGCTGGTCGTCGAGGTCCGACCGCTTCTGGTCTTGACGCTGCGCAAAAGACACACAACTTCGGTTATTGCACAGAACTCGTTTGCGGTCTGACCGCACAGGATAGAAAATATAAAATAGATTACCTTGATGAATTCTGGATCTCCCTCACCCCTGGAATCATAATAGAGCAGTTTAATCGCATGTTAAATAGATGTTCGTGTTAATGTTAGAACCGTTGTTATATTATAACGGTTGAAAACATATATGCATAGTTTCTGTTACGGTGACTGAGATGTAAACAGTTTTATTTTTGAGAGTTCGTTAGAATTAATCCGCTGACACTCACAGTAGCGCCTGAGCAGGTATCTACATCATTATGTATACCTACACGTGTAATCTGCACATTTGTTACATGTTTAGCTCGTGTTGTGTGCGCTGTATATTACTATGAATGGTTACTTTGTTTACTGGCTCGGTTAAATTCACATCTTATTGTACTGTACAGTGGGCTGTAATAATGTCCTCGTGTTTCGACTGAATGAATTTGTACGTCGAACTTAGCTATGTTTCGATCTGTTGGTTTAACATTAAATGACTAACAATTACCATGAGTGTGGTTTACGGACGGACACTTGATTTTATAACATTTAATCTACTGTAAGGATAGTCATGCTACATAGGTAAACATCATGCTTTCCTCTCGCGCAAAAACACAGGAATACAGGTGCGGCGGCACGACTGAAAGTGTGCCGTCGACCGACATCTTGTTTCTTTGCTGAGCGGCGCGGGAGCCGGGGCCGGGCCGGGAGCCGCGAGACACGATTTCCAAAATAGAACAACCGGTAAAAATAGCATTCGCGCAAGTCGTGTACGATGCGGTAAGCGCGGCTCGCGGCTGACGGCTCCCGCGCTCCCGCCCGAGAGGCGGTTAGTGACACCACAGATAGCGGTGCAACTTACGCGATCGACGGTCTACTCCTAGAAACAGAAAACAACAATCAGCCTCTACAAGTTTGTGTGATATAAACACTCCTGCTTCTGTATCACAAAATATAAACTAAGCGGTGAGACGATTATTGCGCACGTCCACGACACTGCCACACTGCGTTAATATAAGCAGATAGAAATTTGGAATTTAAAAAACAATTGAGGTGACTAGCGGGCTCAACGCCCACTTTGAAATGTTAGGTAGGGAGTTTGTATTAATTGTAGGTGCCAATCCCAACTTGTCGAGCGAGCGCCGCGAGCGTGCGGCGCTCGCTGCTGGAAGCGAAGCTCGGTAGATGTCATACAGAGTGGAGACTTACTCTTGTTTGGGAGCGGGCCTTCACGCCGCAGGAGACAGGAGCGATGGAAAAAAGATGGACACAATTAAAATTTCATCAACTAATAAATTAGACTTATACATTCACTAGCGAATCTGCTTGTTAATGTAGCTTTGATACATTAGTATCAACAACCATTCAAAAAAACTCACGATTTATTTCGCACTTGTGATAACTTTGAAAAATGAAGTAGATATATTATGTTTAAAATAAGTTAATAAGCGCGTATCTGCAGACGAGTAGCTCCTAAAGTTAAGAGAATAGAAATCTGAAAAGCAACAGAAGCAACGAGCGAGCACTAAGAAGCGTTAAGAGCGCTCTACTCTCGGCCGAGCGACCGAAGTGAGTAAGTGCTGGAACTAGCGCCACTTACTTCCTGCAACAAAAGAGACGACAGGGTGAGCTACACTAGGGAGCGACGGGAGCGCGCCCGCACGGTTGGCAGGTAGGGAAGCTCGAACTATTCAATGTACAGTGACTAACATTTTATATTGGAACGCGATATTTGCAAATGGCAAAATAAAGCTGAACTGAAAAATTCTAAATGCCGTCTAAAAACTTTTACAAAATGTTTGAGGGTTGGCCAGCGCCAGCTACTTACGTCTCCTGGACTTCTTCTACTTCCTCCTCCTCGGAGCCACTGCAAAGAAATGAAGATGAGACACGAGGTAGGGTTTACATAAACTGAAGTGGTGCAGTTATCAATATTGGTGTTAGCACATATTTACCGGGGCCGGGGCGTTTATAAACAACAATTATTGTTTCATACATAACAACAAAGTGCGTATGATTGAAAAGTTGGTTTCTAGTGTGTGTGTGTTTGTATTCGTCGCTTAGAGTACTGTGTGTGTGTCGCCGCGAGTGCGGGTACTTACGAGTATTCTTCTTCGTCAGACATGGTGGTGGTTTGTTATGTCTGCAAAACAAAATTTCTATTAAATTCATCCATCTTTATACTCCCACATCATTGTTAGTACTTTATTTAATCAAGACTTGTTTACTTGCACACCTGCGTCTTGGCAGTGCTTATGGACGACAGACCTACAATCATTGTTTACATTCAAGTCGATCAAATGATTCAAATCTTGGCTATCTTCCAATTTATTTGTTATAAGATCTTTAGTATCTTAGTGTATCATTATTAAATACTGTTTCATACTTTGATTATTTAAAGTTGTACTCGTAAGAGTTTAAAAAATTTCAGTTATCAGTTTTTTTTATTTTTTATGGCAGAGGTGGCAAACGAGCAGACGTTATCATTCTTTAACTTAGATCTTACTTCTTACCACGTTCTTACAAATTTTTAACTAGTTCGAGAACTATCACAATAATATAGTCGGTAGTTGTCTCTACATCACTCATCGATACATATCTACGTAACTATTAGGATCATGCTTTTAATCATCAACTAGTGTTTTCAAACAAATACGATGTCAATCTCGTTTTACACCTCCAAATAGGCACCAGGCGTGAAAAGTTTCCCGCAGCGTGGGCGTCGTTCGCGTTCGGGTGACGTGCGATGGAACGCGCTTATTGTTTATGAGATATAGCTATTTATAGTTTTATCTGCGGCGCGGCGGCGGCGGGGCGGCGTGCACCAGCCGTTGGCAGGCGTTCAAAGAAAGTGTAAAATTGGATTCCACATCCGACTGCGGCGCGCACTACCCAGGACTCAGATTTCGTAGTTAGGGCCTTGAGTTTTTAAAATACTATTCATATCAGTGACATAAACTACAAATCGCTGGGCGTAGTTGTTTGCAATTAGGTAACTATTAATCCTAAACCGAATAGTGTCCATGCTTCAGGTCGATTTTTAAATGTCTTATAGATAACACGTTAATTGCTCTACAACTGACGACGATTTTGTAGTTGTCAAAAAAAATGTTTGATGCATATAAATAATAACATGCTAATAGAAAAGCTTGAAAATAGTTTTTGAGTGTTTTGATGGACTGTACTCATCGTAGCATATTTCTTTCGCGAAATTTCTAGTCGTTACCTACATTTTGAAGCAGGAGTTAGGTTACGGGTGGTCGCCGTGTCGGCTCGCTCGCGTGCGTGACCTAATTCCGCGCGAGCAGGCGCCGGCGCCGCGGCCACGCACTCGTAGCGACGGGGGGATGGGGGATGTCTTAACGACGGTGACGTAACTCCCATGCTGGAGGCCCATCGCCGACAAGTTCACTACACGTCTTGAGATTTCGAATGCGGAAACGTTTTTATGCACTCATTTAGAAATCCACGTAGCACGTAGGTTTTCAGTTTAAGAGATAACGATGAGGTTTTTAGTTTTAGCGTTAATTTGCAACTTATACATGAAGATACATTGATTTGTATTGCAAAGTTAAGGAAGCATTAGACTCGAACTCATTCTGTAAATATTGTTTCAGTCCTCGTTTTCCTGAGTAAGAAAAGGGGGTTCAGTGTTAATTTTTGACATAACATTGTGTGTTTAAGGGCGAGTATAGAGGTTTACAAAGTGTGAGTGTGGTCACAAAAAAATATGTTTTATTTTTTTAATTTCACAAAATGTCATGTTCCCGCGATGCGGCAGCCACGCAACACGCGACACGGCGGCAGCGGGCGCGGCGTGTAACGCGACCCCGGCCATACATGGCGCTCCGCCGCGCCGCGCGCCGTCGCGCCGCCGCAGCCCGCGGCCGGTATTATTAGCCCGCGCCCTGCACAGTGACACTCCACAGGGGCCCTGCACGCTCCGCGCGGGCCCTGCACACCTATCGCACAGCCGCAGCTCACAGGCGAACACTGCACTCTCGCGCACTCACTTACGTCGCACGGTTGGAAGGCGGTCACGAGACACAGCTCCAGCACAGCACGTTGGAATGTGGAGTCCGCGGCGACCGGGGCGGCTCTGGCGCTGCCGCCGCGCCGCGAGCGCCGCCCTCCGCCGCCCGCCCCCGCCCCTCGCTCCCCCCGCGCCCCGCCCGCGCCCCGCCCGCCCTCGCGCCGGCTATTTTGGGCGGCGATCATATTTGAGACTATCACTGACCAGCTCCGGTTTCCGCGACGGAGGCAGCTCGCAGGCGACACTCGGCACTAGCTGAAGGGCGGGCGTAACATGCGCGATAAGCAACACAATACACAGGTGGCAGCAGTCGACTGCCCGTCTGCCCCCGACCGAAACACGGTGCGGAAGGCTGCCGTATGGGTACCTAATACCAGTTCTGTTTGTAATTCTCTCAGAACTGTTTTTTTGCGCAGGAGGGCATTAGAAGGACTAATGGCTGACCACCTTTACGTCTGACGTGGAAGGTTTATTATGCGAAGAGCGAGGGGTATCAAGCTCAAATTAATTTTCCAATTTAATGATACTTTGACTACCGTCTATACATGTACATTCATTACTTGAGAATTAAATGGAGTACCTACCATCCATACTCCTTAAAGGACAAAGGCGACAGTTAGTTCCTATTAAATAATTACAGTCACTTGGTAGTCTTTGCAGTAGCCTGAATAAATCGTTCTTAGCACTGTTGTGGAACCGAACGCAGCTCTAGCTACCAACTCTTGTCACATTATATTTTCTGGTTTCCAGTTGTTCTAATATGAACTTATATCGTTACATTGAACTTGAACTAAATGGTAGGTAACGGAACGACCTTTATTTAAATTTTGAGTTTTTAAAAATAATATTTCTAAGTACTTACTTACCTAACTAAAATACGAAGTCATGCGATGTGACAATCTATGAGCGACAATAAAATTCTCAAAATAGTCAGTTTGAATTTATTTGAAATGACCAGCATAATACGAGTATAGGGTGAGTTTAAATTAGTTCTTGAATGGGCAATTTTTTATTTTGTTGTCGATGTAATTTTGGGCCTTGTCCTACGGCATTCAAAAGGTATTTTAGTTTTATTTTATTCATTTTGCATGAAAGTAATTTTGCATTTCATAAAAGACATTATAAGCTTCAGGAATTACTATAAATTATCAACTAGAATGTATTTTTAATGTATTTAAATAAATTAACAAAATTTCATAATCGTTTATTTCATGTGTCCCACTAGAATAGAGCCATATTTAATGTTACAAAACAGAAACTTTTTGTATTACAGTGCTAGAGTGTTTATGTCTGAAAAAAATGGAAATATTAATTTAAAAAGGATGTAATGTTACAACTACTGTTTCATGAAGTTAAGTTATAAATAAATAAAATTTATTTAAAGGACATGAAACGTGATTCTGTGGAAAATCCTACTGAGTGACGTTATATTTCCACTCAAATCCGGGATTTTCTACCTGTCTGATATTTAAGAGACTTGCTCTTGTCGGTGAAGCAAACTCCATCGTGCTCTGTCTTCGGCCAACGTTTTTATATCCTGGTAGGACACGACCTCAACCTTTTCCTTCAACTGTTTGGAGTAGCTTCGTCTTGGTCTTCCCCTTCCTCTCACTCCATTAATTTTTCCCTCCATTATGTTCCTAAATAAGGAGTCGTGTCTTAACAAGTGTCCAATCATTCGGCCTCGTCTATTCTCTATGGTCCTCAACAAGCATCTCTTCTCATTCACCATCCTTAACACTTCTTCATTCGTTTTCTTCTCTGTCCAGCTTATGCGTTCCATCCTTCTCCAGCACCACATTTCAAAGGCTTCCAATCTCTCTCTATCTCTTTGTGTCATCACCCAAGTTTCACTACCATACAACGCGATACTCCAAATATACACTTTTATCAGGCGCTTTTTGATATGTTAGCACTTAGCAGGTTTCTCTTGTTATTGAACGCCGTCTTCGCCATTCCAATCCTGGTTATTATATCAGGTGTACATCTGGAGTCTTCTGTCACTATGCTGCCCAAGTATCGGAATTTAGTAACCTGTTCAATATTGATACCACAAACCTGAATAGGTTGTTTTTGATGGTTAGTTTTTGTGGTTACTAAAGATTTTGTTTTATTGTAATTAATTTTAAGTCTGAATTCTTTGAAGGTTACATCCATTAAATTAACAAGTTGTTCTAGTTGTCTTGAGTTTTCCGCCAGTGCTGCTATGTCGTCTGCAAATCTGATGAAGTGAATTTTCTTTCCATTAACTTTGACCCCCCCAGTATCGTTTTCTAGAATTTTGTTAACGGCGCACTCTATAAATATGTTAAAGATTAATGGTGATAATGGACAGCCCTGTCTTACTCCTTGTCTTATCTTAGCCTTTGCCTTTTCTTCGCCTATGGTGACAATCGTTTCTTGCTGTTTATAAAGTTGGTATATTATTCTTCGGTCTCTGTAGTCCAAACCAGCATTTCTCAGTATTGGGAACAATGTCTTCCAACTGACTTTGTCAAAGGCTTTTTCCAAATCAATGAACGCAACATGTGTTTCCAGCCCTAGCTCTAATCTTCTGTCTATAATAAGTCTTAGTGCCAGTATGGCTTCTCTCGTGCCTTTGTGCTTCCTGAACCCATATTGGTCTGGAGAAAGATACTGTTCCATGACTGCTCTGATTCTGTTCTGTATGACTTTCAGTAAGATTTTCGATGCTTGTGAGATCAGGCGCAGAGTACGGTGTTCTTCGCATTTAAGAGTATTTGGCTTTTTAGGTAATGTTATTGTTTTACTGATTTGGAAATCCTCCGGTACTATCCCAGTATTATACATGTTCTGTATTAATCTAAAGATATGCTGTCTAAATTATTGTACATTTCTTCAATTTCGTCATCCGAATGACTACCCGTAGGCATGTATACCTGGATAATGGTTATGTTTTGTGGTTCAGCTTTTATCTTTACTACCGTTATTCTGTCACTAAAATGTATCGAATTTTCAACTTGATCTCCCCATTTCTTGTTCAGCACTATGGCCGTTCCGTTGCTGCCCTGTTTTTCTCCTGTGTAAATAATTCTAAATTCGTCACTCCAGTAGTCTCCACTTCCTTCCCATCTCACTTCACACAATCCCATTATGTCGATCTTCAGTCTTCTCATTTCAATTTTCAGTTCTTCTATTTTTCCAGGCGGTAGCATTGTCCTCACGTTCCATGTTCCTATGATACAAGGGTTTTGCATAATGACGACCGGTGCAGCCTTGTGTCTGCCCCTGCCGGACTCAGACCACCACGGGATTTTGCATCGTGGCAGCCCGTTGTCAAGGACCAAATCTTTATTTTTTGTACTGTTCATTGTTTGCTTCAGTTTTGGGGATTGTAGTACGGTAGTTTCCCCATTTGCTTTCCGTACCGCAGTACGGCGGCCGTTGTTACGCCCGCCGCTGTGCTGATAGAAGCCCTTCCAGACTACGTGTCTTCGGCCCTCTGCCAGTACTAGCGCCGCTGCTGACCCGTGCTAGGGGAATGCCTATTTGATGGCGGCATTAATTCGCCATATCACAAGACCGTCATTGGACATATGGTATTTTATAGGTAGGTCCGGCCCTCCGGTCCTCCCGCCACGTCCTGTTAGCCCTGCTGCTGTATGGTCGGGGACTGCTTATTCAATATATTCGCAGCTAACCTTCATATCTGAAGGCCGTTCACGATCCGCCACCTGTGACCCCGTAGGTAGCTTCCAGCTCAGCCCCTACAATGTTTTTCTACCAAACTACGATATATTTTTTAAATGGAAACCCTAGAATAAGGTCGTCACGTGTTCAGCCATTTTGAAACAAGAGCTTCAGTGTCAAAATATCAGTTGGGCGAGCGGACGCGTCGCGGTGTTACAATTTTTGTTCCAATTAGAGACGAAGATTTCTCGGGTATTTTGCTTTAGTTCATGTATTGGTTAAATGACAGTTGGTTCCTTATCATGTTTATTTCATAAAGGACATTGACCAGGTCTGGACCAAGTGCTGCCCAGAATGAACACATAGTGCATTTTGTTCCTCAGGCCAACACTAATCTGTAAACCGAAGCGCTTCAAAATCTGTCCGAGGAGTCAAGAGAAAAAAAGTTTTTTTTTTGTGAATTATTTGTTTGCGAAAAATTAACATAATAATTGTTTTCAGTGTAACTAGTAGTGTATTATTTATACTTATGTAATAATAATATCATTAATCATCAATCAGTAATTACATTAATGTCTGGACCAAGTGCTGCCCAGAATGAACATACAGTGCATTTTGTTCCTCAGGCCAATACTAATCTGTAAACCGAAGCGCTTCAAAATCTGTCCGAGGAGTCAAGAGAAAAAAGTTGTTTTTTTTGTAAATTATTTGTTTGCGAAAAATTAACTTAATAATTGTTTTCAGTGTAACTAGTAGTGTATTATTTATACTTATGTAATAATAATATCATTAATCATCAATCAGTATTTACATTGATGTCTGGACCAAGTGCTGCCCAGAATTAACACATAGTGCATTTTGTTCCTTAAGCCAATACTAATCTTTAAACCGAAGCGCTTTAAAATCTATCCGAGAGAAAAAAGTTTTTTTGTTGTGAATTATTTGTTGGCGAAAAATGAACTTAATAATTGTTTTCAGTGTAACTAGGAGTGTATTATGTAATAATAATATAATTAATCATCAATTAGTAATTACATTGATGTCTAGACCAAGTGCTGCCCAGACTGAACACATAGTGCATTTTGTTCCTTAGGCCAATACTAATCTGTAAACCGAAGCGCTTCAAAATCTGTCCGAGGAGTCAAGAGAAAAAAAAGTTTTTTTTTTGTGAATTACTTGTTTACGAAAAATGAACTTAATAATTGTTTTCAGTGTAACTAGGAGTGTATTATGTAATAATAATATAATTAATCATCAATTAGTAATTACATTGATGTCTAGACCAAGTGCTGCCCAGACTGAACACATAGTGCATTTTGTTCCTTAGGCCAATACTAATCTGTAAACCGAAGCGCTTCAAAATCTGTCCGAGGAGTCAAGAGAAAAAAAAGTTTTTTTTGTGAATTACTTGTTTGCGAAAAATGAACTTAATAATTGTTTTCAGTGTAACTAGTAGTGTATTATTTATACTCAAAACTCAAAATGTATTTTATTTAAGTAGATGCTTTACACATGCTTTTAAATCGTCAATATTTTTTTCTACCTAGTACAAAGTCCCTACATACTTATGTAATAATAATATCATTATTTATCAATCAGTAATTACATTGATGAAGATTAGCTAGGTTTTTATTCATAAAATAATATAAATAAAAATCAACATTCGTTAAACAGTAAGTTTACAAACCTTAAACTACAATTTTTTATTTTTTTTTATGGCAGAGGTGGCAAACGAGGCACCATAAAAGCCTAAGCCTTAGTCAAAAAGCAGCCCTGGTGAAATTAGAAAATGCGCCCATAACCCTGGCAGTGTTGCCTCACTGTATCACCAGCGAGATGCACTGCACCAGGTACGATTTGGCGTGGGGGTTCTACTATTGTGGATCAGGCGCTGACCCAGTTCCCCCAAAAACTTCCTAGCTTCCGCACACCATGCGTCGCTCGCCTCAACCACGAAGGGGCCGTAAGTATATGTATCCTTAAGGGGCGAGGACTTGGCATGTTTTTAACGGCAGTCCGATCGGCAGCTGAATGAAACTTCCTAGCTTCCGCACACCATGCGTCGCTCGCCTCAACCGCGAAGGGGACGTAAGTAAATGTATCCTTGAGGGGCGAGGAGTTGGCATGTTTTTAACGGCAGTCCGATCGGCAGCTGAATCCGTTGTGTGGTTGGTACAGGCAAAATGGGAGGGTACAAATGTGATTACACACGCCACATCCCACACCAAACAACGCCCTCACCCCCAAGGGATCAAAGTCAGCCCATCAAACCGCTTGCCAGCCGAGTGACTCAAGCCGGGCGGCTCCAGGATACTCGAAACAAGAGCACGGCGGATGAGCTCATTGAGCATAATATGGTGTTGTGGTCGAAGTTCCGCTGACTTCTTGCAGCTCAACCCGTGATGATTATCAGCATCCACGCGCACCCCACTCCTGCAGTAACAGGGCTCGCAGACGTTACACCCTAAACGAAGAGCAGCGGCCTGCCTCAAGGATCCGTCATCGTGGGCGATTCTCAAATGGCGGGACGGAAGAGCACATCCGCTCCTGATACCGCCTCCAATAGCAGGTTGGGATCCACAGAGTTGATCATCCCATTGACGCTGGATCAAAGGGCCCTCTGGGCCATCGGCGGACGGACACACAGTAACCCAGACTTTGAGGCTCTAAAAGGCATATCGGTGTTGTCACCCTGTACATGGAATATTTCAGTGAACTAGGCCGACAACCCCACTGGAGAAGGGCAACAAAACAGGAAGGTTTGCGTCTTGCACACGCCTAATACCCATACCCCCATAGCAAACCCACAGCGACACCTGCAGCCACTAGGTCTGACACGCAGTCTGTACACGCTGAGTATAAGCTCTAACGTGGCATTAAAAACTTTGTCCAGCTTAGAAACCTCTTGTGGAAAAATCCAAGTCGGAGAGGTTCTCATAATATACACCAACTTGGGTACAGGTAGGCAGCAACGAAAAAGTGAAAGCGCCTGTTGTACTGATCACCCGGTAAGTCATTACGATTAATAGAACACACGATCGGTGACCAGTTAAATGGTATTAGGCATGCTTTAGACACAGCGTCGCGATAATCACAATCGAGCCAAAAAGATATATTCCTTGACCCAGATATAATCGATGACGATGAAGATGATTAATACATAATTAATTACATTTACATAATTATAATACTGTATTATTGTATTGTATAATTATTATTATTATTATTATACTATTACTGTAAAAGTCACTGTCACTAGTGTTACTGACACAGGTCAGTAGTATTTACTTATCTGCATACAATTATAATACTGGTATCACTAATAATATATAACTATGTAATCTTACGGATTGATAAATGATATTATTATTACATAAGTACCATTAATACACTACTAGTTAGACTGAAAATAATTATTAAGTTCATTTTTTGCAAAGAAATATTTCTCAAATAAAACCTTTTTTTCTCTTGACTCCTCGGACAGATTTTGAAGCGCTTCGGTTTACAGAAGAGTGTTGACCTGAGGAACAAAATACACTATGTGTTCATTCTGGGCAGCACTTGGTCCAACTTCCATACATGGATGGTCAGTGTCTTTTTATGAATTGAGTTAAAAAACAAATGTTTAACTGAATATTTATGTATATATTTGTAAACTGAAGCCAAAACGTTACGTTCCATTGAGAAATTTCGTAACTCAGTGGAACGTATCGTAACTCAGTGTAAGGGTAAAGGCACGTTACAAGTACATTACATACTTTAGTGCATATAGAGTTATTTTTGGACCCGTAGTCAAAACTTCACAGTGCCTTCAACACAAGAAACTGAGCAACGTTCCCCAAAAAATCAATGGTCAATTCGCAAAAATCTTGCATCTTCCATAATAATTTTATCGGACTAATTTGTATAGAGATATCAGCCTAGTATTTTTTAAATTAACCATGGGTTATCTGATGAAAGTTGTTGTTTGTTTGTTTGTAAGCTCTTCATTTTACAAACAATTAGAACATTAAATACATACCTATATAAAAATAATCATGTACAAATGCGGACTTATCCCATAAAGTAATTAAGTTTTCGCGAAGGGTCCAAAAATAACTGAACAAACTAAACTATAAAGCGACATCCACGCGGGCGGAGCCGTGGGCAAAAGCTAGTGTACCATATTATGTATGTGGAACTTTTTTAACACCGTATATTATTAATTAAATAATTATTTTATTCCGTTTTATCTTTATGTCAAGTGGTTTTGTTGTTGTCCGTTTAGTTTAAAAACATTGATTATAGTTTTTTAAACATTTTTATTGTCCACGTGCATACAACCTTACTGTTTCGTTACGTTCCACTGAGAAACTGTCCACTGTTTTTAATCCTACAAATTTATAATTTGTGTTATTTCAAATGCAAATACAATGTTTTTATGGTTCTTCTTTAATAAATAAATAAACGGTTATTGATTTCTTAAACATTTGAAGTTAAAACTATTGCTTATATATAGTTTGGTACGAAATAAAAGAGCAAGTCAAAGCAGTAATGTAACTCAGAGGAACTGCTGATATGGAAACTCGGCTATCTTTCGTAATATTGTTGATTTTTTGTGATTTATTTAAAATCATACCTTATTTCCTTTATAAAAAAACACAACATATGAATGCATTGTTTTTGATTATTAGGTTTAAAATCGAAACCATTTCGTAACTCAATGGAACAATTTCTCCCGCTCGGCAAGAAAAAACTCAAATATCTCATAAATATGATATATTATCATAGATTTTCTTATAATTTTACGTAATTTAGATATTAACACACATAACTAAGTTAATTTATGCTTAAAAATAATAACTTTTATAAAAACGCTACTTTTATAAAATGAGACAACAAAATAAAAAAATGCCCTGATACGAAAGGCTATGCATGTGCTCATGAAAACAAACAACTTTCCCTAAGGAACCCATAGCCAAATCGCAAAAAAAATGTTGGACTCTTCATACAAATCGATCAGCCGAGCGGCCAAATTAGTATGAAGAGTCAAACAATTTTTTTGCGATTTGACTATGGGTTATTTAGTGAAAGTTGTTTGTTATCATGAGCACATTCATAGCCTTTGGTATCAAGAACTAATTTAAAGTCATCCTGTATATATTTTTCTGTATTTATAATTTAATAATATTCGTGAAAGAAAATTTTTTGAGTGACAAAATATCATCATCATCAGTCAAAAGACATCCATTTTTCCCATACCTCAGGAAGGCGAGGCTGTACTCCAACATGGCTTAATGACTGCCATCTAGCGATAGCAGCCGGCACCAATGGCTTAACGTGCCTTGCGAAGCACGGAAATGGTCGAGATAAATGCCACTAACAATTAAACCCATCCAGGTTGTGACCGTGTCGGTAGTCAGTTAACCTGCGTGATCGATGACTACGCAAGCCGCACCGAGCCACAACCGGTTCTTTTAATGCCTAATTAAAACCAATTAGTGCTCAAAGAAAAAAAATAGTGCTATCGTTCTTTCAGAGAAAATCGTGTTTTCACTGAGGCTGCTAGCGGAACGTTCCCCTAGCAGCCTCATCTCTGGAAACAAGGAACTACTGCACCAATTTTCATGTGTTATACGTCAAAAATTTGTGCTGAAATAGTGCCTCCCACTTGCAAAATTTTAGACAAAATGCTACAACAACACACAAGATGTAACGGTAGGTTTGTGGGGCTGCTAAATGAACGCGTTCTTTTGGCAGCCTCATCATGGTTCCAACAAAACTACAGCGAATTTCAAGACCAAACTAATGTCAAAAATTAGTGCCTAAATAGTTACTTCTGATATAAAAAAAATCCAGAACTTTAGAGCTTCTTATTTAGTCAGGATCACAAGTTTAAAATCTATATAAATAATATATGTAGTCAGGCTCACAAGTTTATTTATTATTTTATTTTATTTATTTCTCAGAACACAAATAGTCGTACATGAAAGCAGATGTATAAAACAGATTTATAAAATGACCTGGAGGTTCATTAATTTAAAAAGTTTAAAATCTATATACATAATATATGCAGATTTTAAACTTGTGATCCTGACTTAATAAGAAGCTTTAAATACAAATATTGTTTTATATCGGAATACACTATTTAGGCACTAATTTTTGACATTATTTTGGTCTCGAAATTCGTTGTAGTTTTGCTGGAACCATGATGAGGCTGCCAAAAGAACGAGTTCATTTAGCAGCCTCAAAAACCTATAATTATATCTTAGGTCTTACTGAAGCATTCATTCTGAAATTTTGGATTTGGAAGGCACTATTTCAGCACTAATTTTTGACATCGTCCCTCGCACGGCTTACTCTCCGATCTCATTTTTCATAAGTTTTTAAAAACAACCCTATTTCAATTAAATAAAGTACAAACTCAAATAATCAAGGTTATGAGACAGGAGAGAGTACTGCGAGGGACGATATAACACATAACAATTGGTGCAGTACTTCCTTGGTTCCAGGGATGAGGCTGGCAGTGGAACGTTCCGCTAGCAGCCTCAGTGAAAAATTCGATTTGCTCTGAAACTACATTTTTTCCTTGCACTATTTTTTTCCTTTGGGCACTAGTTGGCACTAATTAGGCACTAAATATTGGCATAGTTAGAATTCGATTAAAATTCGATCATATGGATTCTAATTGAACGCTCACCGAATTATGCCAATATTTAGTACCTAAATAGTGCCGATTAGTGCCAAAAGGAAAAATTGTGCTATCGTAGTTTCAGAGAAAATCTAGTTTTTCACTGAGGCCGCTAGCGAACGTTACGCTGGCAGCCTCATCTCTGGAACCAAGGAACTACTGCACCAATTGTTGTGTTATATGTCAAAAATTTGTGCTGAAATACTTCCTGATGGGCGAACCCAGGGAGGGGCAGGGGAGTCAGCTGCCCCCCTGGACTAGGCTTATGGTCGGAATCCCTCGCGTTGAGGAACCCTTCTATATAAATTTTTTGTCGGGTGCCCTTTGTATCGCATAAAATTTTGTGTCATAATTGCCTATGGCATAACAAGTTAGGCATAAAAATCTTGCGCATAAATATAAATCTGCCTAATAGTAATGCTGCATAATAATTATTCCCCCTAAACTTTTAAAGTAATAAACAATAATGTCCTAAATTAGGGATGACTAAACAATAATTGTCCTAATTGAAAATTGCATAAATATAGTAATGACTAAATAATAAATGGCCTAAATAGTAATTGACATAACTGAAAAGTTCATAATTTTAATTAGGCCTAAATATTAAAAGCCCTAATCACACGGAACACGGAAGTCCTAAACTAATGCGGGAGCGAGCGAAGCGAGCTCGCGAATTCGGAGCACCCCGACACGGATAATTTAGGTTCGGGGACTGTGGGGCGGAGGAGCTCGCCTCCCCTCATAGTCGCAGTGTTAGGTTTGATTGATAAAACATCCACAGATCGACTGCTTGCTTGCATGTTTGCTTGCTTGCTTGTATGTTCGCTTGCTTGCTTGCTTGCATGCTTCCTTGCTTCCTTGCTTGCATGCCTGATTGAATGCTTCTCTTCGTAGCAACCTACCTTCTACTTATCAATACCCTGTACTAATATACTGGTTCTTACAACCTACGCTATAAGTAGTTATGAGGTTAAAAATAAATAAAACAAGGTACCTAGTCTAGAGCTTTAAAATTACTGATTAATATTTAAAAAATATGCGTAATGCATTGGATACGAGTATTACATTTCTTTATATTTAATATAAAAATAATATATTAAAATTTAATCATGCCATTTCAGTAAAAAAAACATGTAAAAACATTTTGAACTATTAATTATAGTTGACCTAATTTTTAATTTTAATTCGACAATAACGTTATAAAATATACTTTTCAAATCATAATATATAATATATTGTGTACTAAAATTTATCATAGTTAATCTTATTAAATTAAAAGACAATGCCAGGCCGGCCATACTGTCGTGCCCCAGCCCGAAAATAGGCAATGCACTCATATTACACGAATGATTATATATGATATTATGATATATCAAACGATAGTTGTTTGATTGCTAAATAAAACCGTATTACCATTTCACCTTTAAAAGATGGGAGAACAGAAATATTAAGTTGTAAGCTAAAGTGATGTTTACCTAAGGTACGATGGGGTAATAACGGATAACATTTCAGTGCCTTGTAATAATGATGAATAGACATATATTTTTCACAAATCTTACGCCTGTAAATATTCGTAAAATTAATAGGAGATATGAATCGTTAATAAAAAATATAAATTAATTACTAAATGGTAAATTTTTATCGTTTTCCCCTCTAAATTGTGAATTTTCTTCTTGACGCACATCCCATTTTACCCCTGCAAACCTTATAAAACGTCACTTAATGTTTACATTATTGAATGAATGATAAATGATTATAAGGTTTAATACAGATGAGGTCTATAATTCTAATCTGGAGCTTATGTTCCAATTCCAATAGATTTATTTCAGTCTTTTAGGTAGGTCCACTAGTGGACGGTGAATGTTAATTAAACGTACCTTTAAAATGGTGACGGTATTTTTTTTATTGTACTTCTTATTTCAATCTGAATATCCATGTTGTAACATTTAAATCACTAAAGGTTTCACGTCACTCGTGTTCAAAAGTGCTGTCCTACGGTTAGGACTACATTCGCTTGCGCCTGCTTGCGCCAACGATTTATTAATGTGTGTGTAACCTTTTGAAAACGAAAAAGCGTATGCGACGGTTACAGCTGCAATGTAGTCGTTATGGTCTTAGCATTCTGGTGGCATCTAGCCACCAGAGCAGGCAACACTTATTATTACGACGTCGCGAAGCTAGCCCTGCCGCCGTCCACCACCGCCGGCGCCGCCGCGCCGATAACACGTTGAATGTTTACCTTAATTTCAACTCTTTTTCTAGAGCTCAGGTGGTCGAGTGGTATAACAGATCGGAACAAAAGTTAAATGGTGTAGGGTTTCGAACCCCTGCACGAACTGCAACTTTTTGTAAAGTGGTAATTTATTATTTGCATACTATTATTTAAAAAAAAATCTTATTGTTTTACTTATAAATTTTCATTATTTACTTTTCGTTTATTAAAAAAATAAAAACAGTATTTTTTAAATGAAATAAAATTTTATTAATCTGTTACAAAGATTTCATGCGAAAATTTTACACAATAAACTACTAGCAATAACACTTCAAAGGCGTTTTATGTTTATATTTCAGCTTAAGTATTCGTTTCCGTAATGGAAAGAGAATTGAAGCTTAATATAAACTAACTATCAAAACAACGTTATAATAAATACCTAGTTTAAAAAAAAAACAATTTTTATACTACCTAAGCATATTAAATTATTATTTTAGTTTCCACATAAATTAATTTCTAAGTCATTACTTAATATTTAGTGTAACCGCCATTACTTTCTATAACAGCTAACAAGCGGCGCCGCATAGAACCTACAAGTTGCTTATAAATATCCGTTCCCCTTATTTCTTTCCACACTTCCATGCAGTGAGACTCTAGTGCATCACAGGTCCTTTCATTACGTGCCTCCCATTTTTGCACCATTAAACCCCATAGGTTTTCTATGGGATTTAGTTCGGGTGATTTAGCAGGCCACTGTATCAAATTTAAAAATCCCGTTTCGTTGTGTTGAACTTATTAGATTTGGTTTACCACTTCGAGGCCGAGTCATTATGTTACCCTCTTCGTCAAATCTTTTTAGCCAACGCTTACACGTCTTCCACTAAAACAAACAATACATTCGTTATAAATTATGTTAATATTATGATTCGGTATAAGTCGGTATAAGTTGGTAGTTCAATAAAAAACCGATTTCATTTCATTTATTTTATCATTATTTAATAATCAAATTAATAAAATAAATACTCACAGATAATCTGGTTTCATTCGATATTTCCGAGATATTCATGGCCAAATCACGAAGAGCAACAATTGAAGCCCTTTCTTGTTCACTCTTATTATGATTCATTTTTAAAGTAAAGTAAAAGGCTTGGTATCACCGGTAATACGGGTAAAAAACAATTTGAGCACTCCAGGTCGTTTCCGAAACAGAAATGAAGAAACATGTCAAAATCGTCATTATATTAAACCAATAAGAAAACGTTTGTGATTTTATTTCAAACCACCCGACATTACTTAAACTTTGTTGCTTCATAATAACTAAACAGTCTGTCAGATTCGTCAGAATATTAAACCAATAGGAAAACGTTCGAGATTTTATTTCAAACCACCCGACCGACGACGTTACTTTAACTTTGTTCCTCCTTTTTGGTTCATAATAAATAACTAGAGTCCACAAAAAGTTAACAGCCCGCATAGCTAAGTTTCGAACCGCCGGTAAATCCGACCATCAATCTATGACCAATGCATTTACTATATGAGCTATCAATGCTCCAATAAATAAAGCGAAAATACGAGTCTTATTTTAATCGTTCCTTACGCAGTTGTGTGCGTAACATGTAAGCGTATAAAGTCGATCGAGTTACCGCATTGGATTCTCTTTTAGAATTCGGACAGCACTTATGATCGCGACCGTACGTCTCGTTATTTGACTTAAATATAGGATCATCCCTGACAGGTAACTTAAAAAAGATTATTATATCCGGCGTAACAGAATATTTTATTTTAGTGATCACTAGATTAGTTACTATCTACATATTTAAACCAAGGTTGTCATAAATGTACTGAGGCAATTGAAAATAAAAATAAAAACTTTCAGAGATTTGTCAGAATTTTTATTTATACAAACCTTGTTGGTTTGTGTGAATTCAGCATGGTGTATTTACGGCCGAAAATAATTTGATGCTATTTTGTCAATTATTCTTTGGAGATCAAATGTCAGTAGTAGGGATGTGGATACTTCATGAGATTATGTAAAAATCGATTTATTGATAAAGAAACTCTTTAATAAACAACTTTATTAAAATGTCTGAGAAATATTTGAAACTCGTATTATCATTATCACAGAAAACTTTCAGACATACGTATGATAGTATAATAAAATGGTAGGTATGATAAATAATGGGTAGTTTTAAGGTTTTTACAAGATCCGGATCTGGGATGTGATTTAACTTCAAGAACCAATGGATCTATATTCGATTTGCTTTCGTAGTTACTTCAGTTCAATGAAGGATCTGCGGTTCTGGCTTTTACCCATCTAATATCTAGATAGTAGGTATTTCAATCTGTGATTATTTTACCTGTGTGAAATATTTGGTTAAATCATTCAGATGTAGCTCGGTGTGTTCACAGTTTGGGTAATTGAACAGAATAATGTATGGTTCATTCTAATCAAAAAAAAGCAAAACGTAAACAAACTTACTATGGATCTGACACATGTCAATTGTCATCTGCATACTATGTTTGTTTACCTTTTGCTTTTTTTTGATTGGAATAAAGTATAAATGTAATTCCTCTCAACATTATAAGGTTAACAGAAAGAGCTCCCGTAAGGGATAAGTCCACCCTTTTTTAGTTTTTCCTGTTTTTTCGATGTATTGTTCTTTGTTTTTTATTACAATAAAGAGTATACAAACAAACAAACAATAATGACAGGATTAAAAAACTGAACAGAGTAGTGCATACTATAGTACATGGAGTTTGCATTACTGATAAAAACTATGTAAAATCTTTTCAAATGAATTGAAATATAAGTAATATCAATTTTTATTTGTTTTACATATTCATATAATCATTGGTATTTTTAAATACTCGTTAAGTAAAAAGTATCGGTATTTTAATATCATTAAATTGATACATTTGTTTCGTTAATTTCACAACACTATTGAATGAGGTGAATGAATATGCAATGCATATCAATCTTTTATGTATCGGTTACATAAAAGTATTTTTTTATTTATTTATATCTATTTTCCAAACTTTTAGAGGCAACAGAGAATACCCATAATTATTATTTTAATATTTTATATCGCGTCACGTAACCTTATTTTTGTAATACATCGGAGTAAAAATTATTGAATATAAGTCTAAAAATGTTTCCATCTTCCTAAGGTGATCCATGTGAATTAATCAGATATTAACAATAACTTTTTTTTTATCTTTTTTCTCCCAACTTTTACATACATTTTGAAAAATGTAAAATGTTGAATTATTTGTGTTACATTTTTTCACATTATCTTATTTTTGTAATATTTCAAGAAAAAATAATGAAAATATAAGTACGAATATGACGCTGGGGCACAAACGGGCATTGTCTTTTAAGTTACTGGCAATAGCTTTTGGCAACCTAACTTATATTTTTCTTCTTAGGAACGAAATTTGATATGCAAAACTACTATTAGTATATTTAATGTTATGCAACTTGTTATTTAGGCAAATTTTCTATTATTCGAATGAATATTATGCTTAAGTTTGATATGCTATAATATTATTAGGAAATTTAACATTATGCAACTTTATAGTGAGGGACATTTCTAATTATTCCAAGTAATATTATGCTCATATATTTTAGGAAAACATAAATATGCGCAATTTTTTTTATGCCGAAATATTTAATGCACAATAATGTTATGCAAAGGCCAAATAGTCATAAAAAAGTTATGCTATATTACAGAGACCCGTCAAAATCATTAGAGCCATTTTGTAGAAAAAATAACGAAAAGCTTATTTTTGTATGGAAGGTATCAAAACCAGATTTTTTCCAGAGTAACCAACTGTATTATATAGTAGGTTGTATAGAAATAAGGTACTGTACCAAGTTTTTATCAAAATCGTTAGAGCCATTTTTGAGAAAAAATAACAATAAACTTATTTTTGTATGGAACGTACCAAAACCAGATTTTTCTCATAGTAACCAACTATCTTATGTAGTAGCTGGTATACAAATATGGTATTGTACAAAGTTTCATCAAAATAGTTAGAGCGATTTTTGAGAAAAAATAACAATAAACTTATTTTTGTATGGAAGGTACTGTAGGGATCGATGTAAACAATTTTATATTTTATATGTATTTTATTCGATATTCACATCCACTCGGGGCGAGGTACCAACTTAAAGTCTGTCAATACATTTGTTTTCTATTCCACATCAAATATTTAAATCAACGTCGTATTTACTTTTTATACAAGCCTATGCAGACCTAAGACCTAACTTCTAACCTAACTATATAGTCTATAGGTACAGAGAAAAATTTTGATTGGGTAAGTTGATTTTTGGAGTTAAGTTAATGTTAGTTAGCAAACAATCAAAATTTTCCTGCACAAGACAAAAGCTAGCCTACCTTTGTGGCGAACATTAATTACAACAGATGACTAACGACACCGGCTGTTAAAATTAACCAGCTAGTCCCTGACAAGCTTTGCGTTAATTAGTGCAAGTTAAAGAAATGGCGGTTTCCATCATCTCGCCAATGACAAAAGTGCAATAGGGTTTTTCACCATTTTTTGAAAAGTATCTCAAATTGATCATTAGGTGAGAAAAAGTAAAAAATATTTTTTTAATTTTTTTTTGAAACCTATAAGTACCCCAAAAATACATTTTAAATTACCATTTCCAATTAGCGCGCGAAAACGACAGCCGCCATGATGCTTAGGTCGTTACGTCATTTCAGGAGTAAACAAAACAGCTCTGTACTAAAATTTTGACACATCGCGAACAAAATGTCATTGTTTACCACTATTGTGACGTCACCTGACAACCAGCATGGCGGCTGTCGTTTCAGACATTTGAATAACAGATTAAAAAACTTGATTTAGTAAATCAAAAATAAAATGTTTTTCTCATTTTATTGTATAGAAATCTAAATCGATTACATATCGAGGGTTCACGGGCGATTTGTATTAAGCGACATTTTTGGAAACACAGGTAACCTCTAGTTTAAAAATGTTTGATTTATGTTTTTAAAAAACTACGTTCTGTTGTGGATTTACATACAATCAAAACAGTTTACTTTACGCTAGCTCAATCAATCCTATCATATTGTATAGGTGCATGGGGAGGTACATTCAAAACAATAATTCTTCGTTTGGAGAGGGCTCAGCGTGCAGTCCTAAAGGTAATGACAAAGAAGCCGTTTCGATACTCCACTGCCCAATTTTACAAAGATTGTAAAGTTCTGACAGTAAGGAGCCTTTTCATAAAACAAATTGTTTTACGAAAACACAAAAGCCTTAAGTACCTTTGATTCAACTCTTAACCAGGACCGACGTCGTCTAGAGAGAGTCTGCCCTCTATTACAATTTAGGAATGTTACGTCACGTCGTAGTTTTCTGTATTTGAGTCCAATATTATATAACAAAATAAATAAAAAGTTAAATATCTATCAGTCAACGCTTCACGAAGTCAAGCATAAAATCACTTCCTTTCTTTCGGACCTAACGTATGATGACATTGAACAACTACTTGTTTAAGAAGACGCACACCAACACACAACACACACACACACCAACACACAACACACACAACACACACACACACACAAATCACACACACAAAACCACATACAATCGCATCATCCATTTCTAGACTTACCTCATTTCGGTGTTTAGATAATCTTATTTAATTATTTAAGTGTGTTTAATTTTATATAAATTTTCCTCTCCTTTTGCTGTTTCTTGGGGTGAGGGCCTGGAGCTTTGTGATACAGGTTATTTTTAACCTAGTACGAACTTCAGACCCTCACAAAGGATTCCACTACAAACATTTTCTGTTATCTTCTAAACATTTATACTTGTAATCTGGTTCCTTTGTGAGGATAAATAAATGATTTTTATTATATTATTATTATTAATTTATTTCTTACAAAATACCTCACAAAAAACAACTTCTGAATAATATTTAAAATATCGAGAATCTATATAATACTAAGAAATTAAATTTTAATGATTATTTTTCTAAGAAATATTTTTTTAAATCAGTCTCCTGAACATTTCTAAAAATGTCGCTTAATACAAGTCGCCCGTGAACCCTCGATATTACAAATACCACAGTAAACGTTTGTTCCCCTTCTTAATAAGCAGTTTTAGATTTTTTCTTGTATAGAGTAAAATACCCTATTGCTTGATAGTGACTTTGGCATCTCAAAACGCCACCAAAAGAAACGCCACGTTGTCGTCATCATCTCAAACCTACTTCTCTTATCTGTGACCTGACTAAAAAGAATGGGCACAATCTCTGAATCTTTTCTCAACTCTTTGAAACATATCTACTCTTTTGCAAAATAAAATCTATTCTATTTCGTGAATTATCCCTGTCTCTGGTAAGAGGAGCTTTAATAAAAAGTCTGCATTCAAGAAGCTTGTTGGGTATAAACTTTTTTGAACCAACTTAGCTATCAAACCTACTTGCCCAGATCTCCTTTCCTACTTGAAATTGAAATTAAAAATCAAGGCTGACTTTTGAAAAAAAAATAGATTCAAAAAAGTAAAACCTGTCACATCTCAAAGCAATTATAGCCTGGATAGACCTTTGGTTTACCTCCCTGAATGGATCCCTACTAGACCACCAAAGGTAAGACCTGTCACACCTCCTAGCAACTATAGCCTGGGTGGACCTCGGTTCACCTTCCTAACTTGACTCCTAACAAAATGGTGGACAGTGGTCACACTTGCTGGATGCATATGTCTTAAGCAGGTCCCTGTCACCACTTCCCTACCTATGCACACCCAACCCTACCTATACCTACATGGACTCAGCCCCGATTTTTGCATTATTATTTACTCCCCAAATCTGTTTCAATTTAATTATTTCATTTCATTGTCATCATCTTCATTGTTTTTCCTCCATTGTCATCATCTTCATTGTTTTCTTCCCCAGGCTTCAAGAATTGTATTTTTCCTCAAATGAGCGCCTATCAGCAGTGGTAGTAGAAGTTCTCATCAGTTGTAGTAGAAGCTCCTCTCAGCAGATATTATGAAACAATAACATAATGATAAATTGTGCCCAAGAAAGATAAGAAATTATTAATTAATTAAGTTAAGAGAATATAAGATACAAAATATAATACAAGCAATAATCAAGTGATAACAACAATATCGTATAAGTATGAAAGAAGTGAAACATTATTTTTTACAAGTGAAATTATAATACAGTACAACTAAAGTGAAATGTTTTTTTTTTCCTTTTTTATACTAGTGAAAGCAAAATAAACTAATTTATTAGAAGAAGTGAAATATTATTCCTAGTGATATTTTTTATTTTACTTCTATATAAACCTAACTTAGCTATATGACTACAGTGCCTTTTTACAGTGAGATGTTTTTTCTTTAACAATCTGATACAAACTTACACAAACATAAACTTTTATACCTATGAAGTTTGTCTTATTTTTTTTTACCATTTATGTTGCAGATAGAGCTCAGATCAGGTTGCGTGAAAATTAATACGACATAAACTCGAATTAACTTCTAAGATGGAAAGCTTTCAATCTATTTACATGAACACAATGTTTTATATGGGGCCTTTCAATTTTTTTAATCAAATAATTTGTCTGGGATAGCCTCCTAATGACTTGATATGGACCCTTATATTGCCTCGTTAGCTTTAAGGATCTACCAGTTACCCTTCTGGGCGTGAACAACAACACCAACTGTCGTGGTCTAAATTCGGTTTCTCTCGCCCGCTTGTCATAAACCCTTTTTTGCGCCGCCTGGGCTCTTCGAATGTTTGCCATAGCTTTTTGTGTAAGAGTGTTAATGGCGTTTGTCCTAATCGTTTGATCAATTGAAATATTTGGATTGTTACGATTCAGTCCCAAATCTGACTGAAAACGTGGTTCTCTCGCATAAATCAATTTATAAGGGGATAATTTAGTAGATGATTGTTTACAGGTATTATAAGAAAATGTTACAAAGGGCAGAAAACTACAACAATCTCGTTGGTCGGGCGCCATGTACATGGAGAGCATCTGTAGCAAAGTGCGCCCAAACCTCTCAACTAAACCATTCGTCTGAGGATGATTTTTTCATATCCGAAACTACACTTAGTCGGTTTAAATGTGAGATTTGCTTTTCGAAATCTGCATAAAACATCCCGTAATGCCTCTAAGAACTCGTCAAATGTCCGACCATAGACGATTACATTATCCACGTATACTATGGCATTCATATATTTTATCCCCGCTAACACCCTGTCCATGGTTCTCTGAAATACCGCTTGACTAGTCTTAAGCCCAAACGGTAAGACATTAAATTCGTAGAGCCCAGACGGAGTTATAAATGCAATTTTATGTTTATATTCTTCTGCAACTGCCAATTGCCAGTAACCGGAGTTCAAGTCTAAATCGGCATAATATTTGGCCCCCGACAAATATACTAAAATGTCGTCAATTCTTGGAATCGGATAGCTATCTGTGACTACCTTTTTATTTAACGCTCTAAAGTCCACACAAAAACGCCATGAGCCATCCTCCTTTTCCACAAGCACGACCGGTGAGGCATACGGACTATTTGATTCTCTAATTACATTATTTTTAAGCATGTCCTTTACTTGACTATTAATTAATTCTAACTGTTTTGGTGAGGCTCTATATGGTGGGTTATGGATCGGTAGCTCATCGGTCGTCTCAATGGTAATTTGTACTAAATTACAATTGCCTAATTGATTACTAGAGAATGCGAATCTATCTTTAAATTGTGTCAGGAGCACCATCAAGTCTCCCTTTTCCCCTTGGGATAAGCCCTGATTGACATTATACTTCTTATTCCCCAAAGGCTCACATGCACTCACGTATAGAGAAGTATCCTTCTTTTCAACTAACTTACAAAAATACACATAGTCACTTCCTGCCAAGTTCACTCCTTCTCTTTCCGAATTGACAGTAAGTGAGGTCACCGAGGCGTGGTTATCACTTCCGGTCCCACCTTTGACAAATTGGGCTCTGCACTTTCCCATTTGGACGATGCGCTTCTGGAAATCTATCATACACCCTACTTTATCCAAAAAATCTTGACCCAAAATCACTTCTTGCGTCAGACCTTTCACTACATATAACCGAATCGAAAAAAGCACTGCTGCGATGACCATGTTAGCCCGGGCCACGCCTACTACTTCGAGTGAGTCTCCATTGATTGCTTTCAACAGGAGGACTTCTTTACTGTATGACAACCCTAATTCACTCGTTTGCTTATCGGATATGCAAGAGACACTTGCACCCGTATCTACCAATGCCCGTACTGTGATGCCTTTAATAGAAATGAAAACAGTTGGAACGCACAGACCGTTTTCTGGGGGTTCCTCTTGTGACGGCTCCACAGCCCCCGGAGTCTCCGAAGTCGTCGCTTCTAGTTTTTTTGGCTGGACTGGTACTGATTTTGTTGTGTAGCTCTGCTCCTTAAAAAGTAATGTGTATTAGAAGGGGTCTGACGCTGGCGGGAGGATGTTGGGGTGCGAAACTCCTCCCTCGCCGGGGGAGGATGATCTCCTCGATCACGGCTAGTGCTTGCGTTTGGCGGTCGCATGAACAGAGGCCGACCCGTTGGTGGCTGTGGAGGGGTTGCACGAAACTTGGAAATGGCGGTGTCTGCGTATTTCCGGAATATCTTCCTTGGTCATATGTCACCGGGAGATTCACTGATTGGTATCCGGAGTCATATATTCTTTTATTCTGCAGTATTGCGCCCTTTAATTCCTCAATATTATTGTATACCCGTGAAGACAATCGTATTTTATCCCTATAATGTAAAGTTTTGAGGAATTGTGTAATGAAAATGTTAACGTCATTTATTTTAGATTTTTGAAATAACTCATACAGTGAGTAAAACTCAGTGGATCCTCTCCTTGTTCTTGGCGCTTACCAAAGAATATCGACATGTAGTTTTGTATCGGTGGAAATTCTTCCTTAATTTTTTCTACAATTTGATCAAAGGTAATTTCTTGGTTGTATATCGTTTTATAGAACGACAATGCCGGCCCCTTTAAATAAGCAGCGATTGCTTGTTTTTGTGTCGGCGCGCTCCATCCTCTTATGGCCGCGACATTACTGAAATCGGATATGAAATCTTCGGTGTTCGAGCTGATCCCATTGAACTTGGGCAGGGCAGTCTCCATAATTTTTTTTCACCACACGAATAAACTAATAAATAAAATACTTAGCTTCGTTTACCGCTCCTTTGTTTTATTTTCTTCACCATGTAGCGCCTTATTTCAGCACTATACCCGGCGCCTCCACCATGTAGGGATCGATGTAAACAATTTTATATTTTATATGTATTTATTCGATATTCACATCCACTCGGGGCGAGGTACCAACTTAAAGTCTGTCAATACATTTGTTTTCTATTCCACATCAAATATTTAAATCAACGTCGTATTTACTTTTTATACAAGCCTATGCAGACCTAAGACCTAACTTCTAACCTATATAGTCTCTACATCCCCCCCGGTACAGAGAAAAATTTTGATTGGGTAAGTTGATTTTTGGAGTTAAGTTAATGTTAGTTAGCAAACAATCAAAATTTTCCTGCACAAGACAAAAGCTAGCCTACCTTTGTGGCGAACATTAATTACAACAGATGACTAACGACACCGGCTGTTAAAATTAACCAGCTAGTCCCTGACAAGCTTTGCGTTAATTAGTGCAAGTTAAAGAAATGGCGGTTTCCATCATCTCGCCAATGACAAAAGTGCAATAGGGTTTTTCACCATTTTTTGAAAAGTATCTCAAATTGATCATTAGGTGAGAAAAAGTAAAAAATATTTTTTTAATTTTTTTTTGAAACCTATAAGTACCCCAAAAATACATTTTAAATTACCATTTCCAATTAGCGCGCGAAAACGACAGCCGCCATGATGCTTAGGTCGTTACGTCATTTCAGGAGTAAACAAAACAGCTCTGTACTAAAATTTTGACACATCGCGAACAAAATGTCATTGTTTACCACTATTGTGACGTCACCTGACAACCAGCATGGCGGCTGTCGTTTCAGACATTTGAATAACAGATTAAAAAACTTGATTTAGTAAATCAAAAATAAAACTTGCTTGCCATTTAGTAGCAGGCCACGCCCACCGGGGAGAGCGCGCGGTGCGGGGGGCGCGGCAACTTATTCGAAAAATAGATTCGATTCTATTCTACTTGTGCACTTGTCTACTAAATCGTTAACTTACCACTTATCACTTAATAGCTGATAAGTGACTGTTTACACACAGAAATTTACTTAAAATTTAGTTAAAATTAAGTTAACTACTTCGCTACTTAATACGTGTAAACTACCCATAAGACCTAACTTCTAACCTATATAGTCTCACAGTACCATAACCAGATTTTTCCCAGACTAACCTACTATCTTATATAGTAGGTTTATAGAAATATGGTATTATACAAAGTTTCATCAAAATCGTTAGAGCCATTTTTGAGAAAAATAACAATAAACTTATTTTTGTATGGAAGGTACCAAAACCAGATTTTTCTCATAGTAAGCTACTATCTTGTGTAGTAGCTTGTATACAAATATGGTATTGTACAAACTTTCATCAAAATCGTTACAGCGATTTGAGAAAAAAATAACAACAATATTTTTTTTCTATGGAAGGTACCAAAACCAGATTTTTTCCAGAGTAATCTACTATCTTATATAGTAAACTGTATAAAAATAAGGTATTGTACAAAGTTTCATCAAAATCGTTAGAGCGGTTTTTGAGAAAAAATAACAATAAACTTATTTTTGTATGGAAGGTACCATAACCAGATTTTTTCCAGAGTAACCTACTATTTTATATAGTAGGTTGTATATAAATATGGTATTGTACAAAGTTTTATCAAAATCGTTAGAGCAGTTTTTGAGAAAAATAATAATATACTATTTTGTATGGAAGGTACCAAAACCAGATTTTTGCCAGGGTAACCAACTATCTTATATAGTAGGCTGTATAAAAATAAGGTATTGTACAAAGTTTCATCAAAATCGTTAGAGCGATTTTTGAGAAAAAATAACAATAAACTTATTTTTGTATGGAAGGTACCATAACCCGATTTTTCCCAGAGTAACCTACTATCTTATATAGTAGGTTATATAAAAATATGGAATTATACAAAGTTTCATCAAAATCGTTAGAGCCATTTATGAGAAAAATAACAATAAACTTATTTTTGTATGGAAGGTACCAAAACCAGATTTTTCTCATAGTAACCAACTATCTTTTGAAGTAGCTTGTATACAAATATGGTATTGTACAAAGTTTCATCAAAATCGTTAGAGCGGTTTTTGAGAAAAAATAACAAAAATATTCAAAAAAAAATTCAAAAAAATTCAAAATGTTTTTTTATTTAAGTAGATGTTTTGCATATTATTTTTGTATGGAAGGTACCAAAACCAGATTTTTCCCAGAGTAATCTACTATCTTATGTAGTAGCTTGTATTCAAATATAATATTGTACAAAGTTTCATCAAAATCGTTAGAGCGGTTTTGAGAAAAAATAACAAAAATCTTATTTTTGTATGGAAGGTACCAAAACCAGATTTTTTCCAGAGTAACCAACTCCATCCATTCATCCTCCTTCTCCATCTTCCATCTTATGTACTAGGTTTAACCTATAACTAATTCTAACCTATATTCTATATAATATATAGAAATATGGTACTGTACGAAGATTCATCAACATCGCTAGAGCCATTTTTAAGCAAAAATAATCAAAAGTCCAGTGGTCTTGTCACTAGAGCCCGGTAGACTTTGGCAGTTTATAACTCTCTACTGCTTCTTAGTCTGAAATATGAATTCCGGAGTGGAATTACGTCAACACACTCTGGTAACCCATAGCAACGAGTGGAAATAACAATGAAACGCAAGCCTACTTCTTGCTACTTGCTGATGTCCTGGTACTCAAATATGAATTCCGGAGTGTAAATTATGTCAACACACTCTGGTAACCCATGGCAACGAGTAGAAATAACGTAAACAATTGTCATTAAGGTTGTTTTTGCCGTAATTTTGCTTCTTGTCAATCGGTCCAATAAAGCCAATATACAGGAAAAAATAATAGAGTTGGAAGGTCATCGATTCACTAAACTGTAACAAAATCAGTGAAAATTTTGTATCAAAGGCCAAAAAGTTCAGTATAGGAATGCGTTTCAGAACACTTTCATGAGAGTTATTACGACCTGACAGCAGGATAGCCTATTGTAATTCTCACAAGTGTGAAAGAGACAGACTACTGCCTGTTGTAAACTTTACTTGATTCTGGAACGGACCGAGTGGAAATACCATAGAGTAGGTACTATGAATAGTCTTCGAAAAAGTATGTATTGGGTACGGGAACAGTTTATTTAAATGTACTTACTTTCTCCTAATAGAAATATGTAATGTTAATTTTGGCTTAAAAATGAACTAAAAAGCATTTATAATATATTCAGTATCTGAAACTACGAAAATGAGTAGTGATAATAATACACCCACGCCAAAACGGCGGCGCCTTGGAACCGCGCGAATTCTGCGTCCACGATCAAATCTTCAGGATTTTCATAAAGATGCCGATATAGTGAACAGTCCTAGTTTAAGATCGTCTCCGTACACTACTGACGATTTACCGTTACCGTGTAATCAAATAGAGTATTTGTGTGTATCTGAGAATATAAGCTCTACTTCAAGTGATTTTCCATGTTCTCCTGGTATTTTAAACTCCTCTATCATGAATAAGGAAAATTGGGAGTCCTTAGAAGTAAGTAGAAATGACAATGATGAAAATGAAGTAGCTAGCAAAACTTGTACAGAATTAAATGAAATTGAGGACATATCCGATGACATGTTTAATTCTAAGCTGGAACAGGATCCAACTCAGAACAATCCACTCGACAGCACATTGTTGACCTCAAAGTGTGAGAAATACTTCAGAGAGAATGTTGAAGATAGTTTTGCAGCAATTAATCAATCTATTTGTAATATACAAAATGAAGGAGATAAAAGTTCTTTATTTGACACTAAAGATTCATTTTTATTAGATATCAAGGAAACCGAAATAGTAATGGATGATCAAGATAGTAAATCAAAAATATTTTCCAATCCAAAAACTATAGATGTAAAAACAAGTGAAAATAACAGTTTTTATGGACTGCCTCTAATTGCCAAGGCATTATTTAAGACCTATAGAAACATAGAGAAATTTTATGGTAAGTAAAATGGTTTGTAATTAATATTCTTGTTTTTCAAAGTTATTTATGGGTGATTCTACAAACTAGGGACGAAAATGAGGCAAATTATGGCACCAGTTTTTTTAGATTTTAGTTGGGGAAATTACCTTGGACTCAAGTCTGGAACGTCTTAAAGCCCATGTGAAGTGGGCCAGTCAATATATTAAAAAAATACGGTTTATAGCCATTTCAATAAAATCTAGGACCAGGAAACTGAGACTAAAATAGAAAATGAATCAGAATCAACTTTAATTGGTGTTCATATAATATTAGACATAATTAAATCTCATCAACGTCAGCCACAGCTTATGGTTATAATTTTCAGCTTATAATTTTCGTAATGATTGTCTTTATTAACTATAATGAATATTTAGCCTGGCAGGAAGAATGCTTGAATTTGGAAGCCATCGGAGAGAGGCGCAACCTGGTGTATGCGCTGCCCACCAGCGGCGGCAAGACGCTGGTGGCCGAGGTGCTGATGCTGCGCGAGGTGCTAAACAGGAAGAAGAATGCGCTATTTGTTCTGCCGTTCGTCGCTATTGTTCAGGAAAAGGTATTTCATATTAATTTCACATAGAAGATGCCAAACTTATTTTCTGTGCATCATGTCAGACAAGTAACTATTACTACATATCAGTTATTTTTGCTACTGAGCACCTGTTATCAGTTATTTCATGCATGTTTGGGATGTTCCAAGATTCAGTCATTTTTACTTTCCATTAGGGCTACATTCCAATAGGGAATTTTCCACGGGGTTCTCTAAACTCAACTAGATGGCGCTCATCAACATTGGAAAAAAGAAAATCTCTTAAAAATTGTCAAAACTGACTGATATAACCGACTAATATCCTAATAATGATGATTAGCTTTCGAAGATTACTTTTCATTGAATATTTTTTTGCAGTTTGATCCAAAAAATACTTTTCATAATTTTTGATGCACAAAGCTTATCAGTATTGTTACGCACGCACGCACGCATGCACACACACACACACACACACACGCACACGCACACGCACACGCACACGCAGACGCACACGCACACGCACACGCAGACGCACACGCACACGCACGCACACGCACACGCACACGCACACGCACGCACGCACACGCACGCACACGCACGCACACACACGCATACACATAGAAACTGTCAGCTTAAAAAAATATATACTTTTGTTTATATCATTTTGTACTTATATATATAGGGTGCTACTTTATTAGTGCCCGATATTTTAGTCAGTGCTTCTACTCCTGACTCTGATCAACTTTCCCCAAGGAACCCATAGTCAAATCGCAAAAACATTTTTGGACTCTTCACACTAATTTGGCCGCTCGGCTGATCGATTTGTATGAAGAGTCCAAAAATTTTTTTACGATTTGACTATGGGTTCCTCGGGGAAAGTTGATCAGAATCAGGAGTAGAAGCACTGACTTAAATATCGGGCACTAATAAAGTAGCACCTTATATATATAAAGTAACAAAGTAACAAGTATTATTAATCAAAGTAACAAAATACATAATTAACAAAGACAAAATAACATATATATATATATATATATATATATATATATATATATATATATATATAAACTGCATGTTATTTTATCTTTGTTAATTATGTATTTTGTTACTTTGATTAAAATAGGATATAAGTACCCCATAACAACTGCTTGTTAATTTAAGTTGCTCGTGTTTGGTCTTTTCTATGGAAGAGCGGGCCTTCCTACCACAGGCAAATAAGCTTAAAAGGAAGCCCTAGTAATATTAGTTATTAAGCAACCAATGTTAAAGGAAATAAATAATTTATTTATTTATTTATTTATTATTTATTGTTTTTCTATTTCTTAAAAGAATTCTAACATGATACCGAATTATAAATTGCATTTTAATCATAAGAATGTATTAAAATCAATTTATTTTTAGTTCGGAAGAAGAAATTACATATAACAGAGGAACCAGAACGCACCCAGTAGGGTGTCCCTTATATGGACGAAAAAAATTTTTTTTGGTTTATAGAAACGCATACCCCCTAATTCTTTGTTAAATATTAAGCCTTACATAAATATAAAATTTTAACTCTTTAGGTTAATATTAACCCGTGCCTACAAGGTCCCAATTTTTTTATAAAAGTAGCTATTTTTAGGTATTTCTTGATATGTAGCTAGATCGTTGTTAATATGCATATCTTGGGTGAAAATTGACGAAACAAAAAATGTAAGTAATGCTTTTAATTGACAAACAAATAAAATTATACAATTATTCAGGGTACTTCTTTTTTAAAGTCTCTTTTTTGCAGTCTGGATACAGCTTTCTATGCTCTTGCACACAGAGTAACAAGAATTGTTTTTGTTCCTCTTCTGCGGTAATTAAACCATGAAAGTCTTGCATAAGCTTTACAGCTCTTTCAGCTGTATCATTTACAGCTTTTAAGCTTAACACCTTCATCTTAGCTTCGATGAAAGCTGCATTATGGTCCCACGAAGATACGTTTTCTTCAAGAAAACTGGTATCAATTTTTAATGGCGAAAAACATTTTTTGCTATTAGCTGACACGAAATCGCTCAACGACTTCCCTGTAACAATATGATTAGTAGGTATTTCAAGGAAATTAACCAAATTTAGAACAAACAACTCAGTTAAAATATTTAAAAAAAACTCTTACCATACAAAGAGGCAGACATCTCTTCTTTCGTTTTTTTTTTATTTTTTTTTTTTATGGCAGAGATGCCAAACGAGCAGACGGATCACCTGATGGTAAGCGATTACCGCCGCCCATAGACACCCGCAACACCAGAGGAGTTACAAGTGCGTTGCCGGCCTTTGATTTGGGAGTACGTTCTTTTCTTGAAGGTTTGAATGTCGTATTCTTGAAGGTTTGAATGTCGTATCGGTCCGGAAATACCGCAGGCGACAATTCATTCCACAGTTTGGTTGTGCGAGGCAGAAAGTTTCTAGTGAAACGCACAGTTGTGGACTGCCAACCATCTATGTGATGGGGATGAATATGTTGTCGCGTAGAACGATGGCGGAAAGAGGCGGCAGGGATCAATCCGAACAATTCCTCGGAGCACTCCCCATTGTACATGCGATAGAGAATGCAGAGCGAGGCTACATCTCTACGCAGCGCCAGGGAGTCAAGCCGATCTGAAATATCCTGGCAGTCAACGATTCGAGTTGCCCTTCGTTGAATGCGGTCCAGAGGGAGAAGCTGGTACTGGGGTGCCCCTGCCCAGAGATGAGAACAGTATTCCATATGAGGCCGAACCTGCGCCTTATAAAGTTGCAGGCGATGCGCCGCAGTGAAATACCGTCTCGATCTATTGAGCACACCAAGCTTCTTCGAGGCTAATTTAGCCTTACCCTCTAGATGGCCACGGAACTGGACTTCACTCGATATGTCGACACCAAGAATTCCGATACTAGCTGAGGCATTTAGGGGAGTGTCCTCAAAACGAGGTGATACGACAAATGGCATTTTCTTGGCAGTGAACGCGCAAACTTGTGTCTTAGTGGGGTTAAATTGGACCAAATTAAGTCGACCCCATTCTGAGACTTTCTTTAAAGAGGCCTCAATTTCCGACACAAGTTTGTTTCGGCTCTCGATGACGTTTTCCCGAGAAATGTTGGCACGGCCGGTATAGAAGGCATCACCTGTGCTGTCATCCGCATAGCAATGAGTGCTGCTGATTTGCAGCATATCATTGATATGCAGAAGGAACAGTGTAGTCGAAAGCACACAGCCTTGAGGGACACCAGCATTCACAGACATCGATGCAACATATCGCTTCCCGAAGTCATATGCAGTTTCTCTTTCTAAGTTCGTTACCATATTCGCCTTGGTTTCTTCATCAACATCATCATCAAAGAGTGATAATATCACCACTTCTTCTGATAAATACCACAGGTGTTGACTGAACTTACTCAGAGCCGCTTTGGAAATTACTTTATCAACATTTTCATAGTCTTTCAACGTTTTTAAAAAACGCAAATCTTGATTCGGTGCCTTCACTGCCAAACTGCATCCGAGCCAGGGCTTCACATAAATTGCCACAATAAATAAATAAACATCTTGCAATGCTCGTTTGTCTTTAACGCTCATTTTGAATTGAGACTGCAGCAAACATATTTTCAAAGAGTAAATAGCTCTTGCCATCCATCGTGCTTGATGCATTGCGCCAGGAGGACGAATTTTAATTTTACCCTCATTATCTCCTCCCAAGTAAATAATGGATAGCTCGATTAGTTCTCGATAATCGTCCCGTATGATGGATTTCTGCAGTTCATGTTTGAAAAAGGTCAGCAATCCCTTAATGGTCGCATCAGAAAGATGCTGTTTAACGAAATCTATGCATGATTCGACAGCCTCAGGATTAATGTTCTTCCAGCTGTCTTTGATTCTGTTCGAGACGATACGTCATAGCAATTACGTCATAGTTTCTAGCTGATAAGTTCGTCATAGTTATATCGTTACTCGTTATACTACTTATAGTTTGTTGTTATTTATTTAATAGATAGTTGATTTTTAATAAAGATTTTACTTAGACTAGGTTAAGCTAATAGGTAGAATAACTAGATATAGAGTTTATAGTGTTTTTATAGGTATTTAGATAGGATTTTAATAAAGAAATTTCTAGAAAATAGACAGAGATAGACAGATATAGTTCGGTATGTGTTAGGTAGAGACAAATAGATAGGGTGTTTTATTTGTATGTAAATATTAAATTTAACATTAAATCTTAGACAGGATAGTTACAGTAGATAGATTTAAGTTCGTATAGCATTAATAAAGCATTCCCAGTTCGATCCGCACGCGCGCGCGCTCGCTAGACGACTGAAAAGCGAAAAATCATTACAGGCGATATTTATAGTCCTGAAGTGCGGGACGGGGGGTATAAATATAGCGAAGAAGCATTTTCGGCTGCCATTTCGAGCTCGAGCGCATGCGGATGACACCGATTATGTAAAAACATAGGAAAATAGGTACTCTTGTAGAATCCAAATAGGGGCGAAGCTCAACTATTATAGTTTTTATGTTATTCAAAAATAAAGCAAATCGGAGGTGAGGAAAAGGGATCGCTGGCCAGCTGTTTTTTTGATATAAATAGAGGCATGGTACGTAGGGCAAGTGTGACAGTGCAATTTTTACAGTGCAGTTCGAACCAGCTCCCAGAAGAAAACAGTGGAAAAATAGAAAAGCTGGCCAGAACCCCTGCTCCTCAGCTTTCCCGGCTATAGTACATCTTGAAGACGTTGTTTTCGTTGGAACCACCTTGAACCACCCCGTTGTACGGTGCCGTTCGTCACTATCCGCTAACGTGCGCGGCTATACCGTACAAAGTTTTGGTCGCATCGAGCCGGATTTTATAGTACTACAGTTTCTACGGTTCCTACGTGTTTTTCGTCGTTCGTTTCGCCTTCAAGATGCCCGTTACCCGCTCGCAGTCCGGGAAAGCGCCGCCGCCGGTACAGAATATAGAAGAAACCACAGAGCGGCCGGCCGAGAATATAGAAAATATAGAAGATCGCATAGTTCCAGAGGATCCCGCACCTGACAGTATGTTCCCGCTACGCCATGAAGACCCGCCGAAGTCGCCGTCCGTGCCCATACAGCAACATGCCACGCCGACAGAACAGAAGAGAACGAAGAGCGTGTCCAGTAAGAATAACAAATCGAAGCGGCTCGCGCGCGCCATGGAAGAGGTAGCGCGACGGAAGTTGGAACTCGCCGTCGCACAGATGAAACTAATAGAAGCGGAATCCGAGGAAGAAGAAGACGGCAGCACCGTCGTATCACAGGGTGCAGAAGATAGAGTTACGTCGTGGTTGGAAACACAGCGCACGGTGGAGGACCCACAGATAGCACCAAAGGTACAGCCTCCATCGTCTTCCTTACCGGCGGGAGCCTTCCATATAGCGCCTCAGGCCCCGCTACAGTCTACACCACGCGACAAACAGCAACAGCAACAGCACGTAGCACCCGAAGTTCGCATAGAAGAAATCCAGCAGCCATCGGCGAAGAATATAGCACAGAAGATCGTACCACCGCCGGTCCTGAAGCTGTCCAAGGATACAGAAGCACGTCATATAGAAGCACGCAATACAGAAGCACGTTGGAATGTCGCCGCGCCGCCCGCACCCGAATATACAGTACAGAAGCAGTCGGCGCCGAGCGAAATAGCACAGCTCACCTCAGCCATCACCACAGCGATTCATAGTACAGCACAGCACAGAAGTTCGAAGTACCTGGGGGAGCTACCAGTTTTCAACGGAGCCTACAGCGACTGGCTCGCCTTCCGTTCAGCATATATAGAAACAGAGAGTCACCTGACCGCAGCAGAGAACTCAGCCAGATTAAGAAGAGCTCTCAAAGGAAAAGCGAAAGAAGCTGTGGCCAGTCTACTAATAGCAAACTCTTCATCAGCTGTCATCATGAAGACACTCGAAGATCGATTCGGCCGCCCCGATGTCATAGCAATCGCCGAGCTAGAAAAGCTACGCAACCTTCCTAGAACGAGCGACTCCCCGAGGGATATATGCCTCTTCGCCAACAAGATCGTCAACAGCGTCGCTACTCTACAGTTATTGGGGAAGGACCGATACCTCTACAGTCCAGAGATAATCAAGAATATAGTGGAGAAGCTTCCATCAACTACCAAATATCGTTGGTTCGACTTCGCTGAGAACATAGAAAACACAGAAAAGAGGAAGGACGAACCTGAACTTCTCCTGTTCTGCGATTTTATAGAAATAAAACGAGAAGATGCGCAAGATACGCAGCTCCAGAGCCAATAGGAACGGAAGACAGTGTACCGCCATACAGAAGACAGCGTTCCCATCTGACACAGAAGATAGAAGGCGGTAAGAAGACAGAAGAAAGACCGTGTCTCATATGCAAGCAACCTGGTCACGCGCCTGTCAAATGCGAGAAGTTCCTGCAAGCCTCAACAGATGATCGATGGGCAACAGCAAGAGAACACAAGCTATGCTACAGGTGTCTGCGCTACAAGAGCATGTCACACAAGTGCGAGTATAGGACATGCAACAGAGATGGATGCATCAGAAGCCACCACCCGTTGCTGCATTTCAAGCGAGAAAAGAATACAGAAACAGAGAAGGTCGCTTCCACATTCGAGAACAGGAAGACCCATACCTACCTGAAGATAGTTCCAGTCAGAGTGTCTGGTGCAGAGAGCTACACAGATACCTACGCTCTCTTGGACGACGGATCAACATCATAGACTCAGAAGTGGCGAAGAAGGTCGGCGCCAGAGGCCACACAGACCCTCTGGAGATCGAGACAATAGCACCGACGAACCTGAAGTCCGAGTCATCACGTCGCGTCACCGTCCAATTGAAGGGCACAGAGGAAGCTCACCAGATAGAAGCACGAACAATAGCTGACCTCAGACTGTCACCGCAGATCATCAAGGAAGAAACGGTATGGGGCTGTGAACACCTGAAGGGCCTCGAAGATCGCCTCACGTACGAAGAAATGCAGCCAACCATCCTCATAGGTCAAGACAACTGGCATCTCTTGATAGCGTCAGAAGTCAGAAGAGGCAATCGTCGACAGCCAGTGGCATCTCACACACCGCTGGGTTGGGTTCTACATGGCACAGATTCACGCACCATCGGGCACCAGGTGCACTTCGTTCATCACCTGGCAACAGTGGACGAGAAGATGGACGATATGCTGAAGCACCACTTTGCCCTGGACGACATGGGAATCCAGCCGAAGAAGCCACAGTCAGATCCAGAACAGAAGGCTCTCGACATTTTGAAGACCAGCACAGAGAAAATAGGAGACCGATTCGAAACAGCGATGCTCTGGAAGAACAAGGACTGCGAGTTGCCTAACAACTATGACAACGCATTGAAGAGGCTCCACAGCACAGAGAAGCGCATCGAAAAAGATCCAGAACTGAAGAAGAAGTACACAGAACAGATGGCAGCATTGGTAGAGAAAGGGTATGCAGAAAGGGCACCCATACAGAAGACGCCGGGGAAAACCTGGTATCTACCGCACTTTCCCGTGCTGAACCCTAGAAAACCGGGAAAACTCAGAATAGTGCACGACGCAGCGGCACAGACGAAGGGAGTCTCCCTCAACGACTACCTTCTAACAGGACCGGATCTGCTGCAATCGTTACCCGGGATTCTGATGAGATTCAGACAGCATCGCATAGTAGTAACAGCGGATATAGCGGAAATGTTTATGCGCATTGGCATAAAACAGCAAGACAGAGACGCGCTACGTTACCTCTGGCGCGGAGATCGACGCGATGGCCCACCTGATGAGTACAGAATGAAGTCCCTCATCTTCGGTGCTACGAGTTCGCCAGCAACAGCCATTTTCGTGAAGAACTTGAACGCTCAACAGCATGAGGAGGAGTATCCAGTCGCCATAGCCAGCCATAGTTAACGCTCACTACATGGATGACTACCTGCACAGCTTCCAGACAGAAGATGAAGCTATAGAAGTCTCGAAGCGGGTCCGTGACATCCACCGGGAAGCGAACTTCTACCTTCGTGGCTGGGTATCCAACTCAAGACGTGTGGTGCTGAACCTCGACGAGAAGCCCACTGAGACAGTTCAAGTTACGCTGGACGACGGTACGAAGACAGAGAAAGTTTTGGGACTAGTCTGGAAGCCTCAAGAAGATGAGCTCGCCTTCAACCTCAACTTCGAGCGAGTACCTCCACACCTGCTACAGAAGAACGCGCCCACCAAGAGAGAAATCCTGAAGATAGTGATGTCAGTCTACGATCCTCTCGGCCTGGCCTCACCAGTCACCATGCAGGCCAAGCAACTCATACAGGAGGTCTGGCGCCGAGGAATCGACTGGTACGTTCAAGTCGACAAAGACCTAGCAGAGCAGTGGACACAATGCATAGAACAGATGCAGAAGTTGAAGACGATCAAGATACCGAGGGCCTACATAGAATACAGTGAAGCCGCGTCTCTCCAGCTTCATATCTTCGTAGACGCCAGCAGCACAGCGTACGCAGCCGCCCTGTATTGGAGAACGGAAACAGCAGATGGCCGCGTGCACGTCTCCCTGATCATGGCCAAGGCGCGCGTGGCGCCCCTGAAAGTTACATCGATCCCTCGCCTCGAACTTCAAGGTGCAGTCCTGGGGGCGAAAATGGCTCAGACAGTCACAGAGGAGCACGAACGAAAGCCGGACGCCAGATTCTTCTGGACAGACAGTAAAACCGTCCTGGCTTGGCTGAAGAACGGAGCCAGAAGCTACAAGCAGTACGTCGCCCATCGCATCGCAGCCATTGAAGAGATCTCGCCAGTCAGTGAGTGGAGGTGGCTACCATCAAAGTTGAACGCGGCAGACGATGCCACCAGAGGCGTCCCATCGAACTTCGACACCGATCATCGTTGGTACAGAGGTCCAGAGTTCCTGCGCGACCACCCCTCTTCATGGCCAGCTGGACTCACCATAGAAGCCACAGAGACAGGAGAAGAGAGAACGCATCACGTGACATCCAAACAGCCAGCCGTCAGTCAAATAGTTCCGGACGTGTCACGATTCTCCAAATGGGAAAAGTACCTCCGCACAACAGCTCGAGTACTACAGTTTATAGAGAAGTGGAAACAGAAAACAGAGATAGTCAATTATAGAAGAACGAAAAAGAACAGAGAATCAGATCCGGACTGGAGAAAACAGAAGCAAACGCCGAAGACTTCGAAACCGAAAGTCGCAAAGAAGATAGAAGATCGGGTGTTCATACCGATAGAAGCTGACCTGCTGTGGAAAGCTGAGAAGCTAATAGTTCGTTCGATCCAGCAGGAAGCCTTTCTGGAAGAGATAGAGCTGCTCAACAAAGGGAAGCCCGTACCGAACAGCAGTCGACTTCACCAGCTGTCAGTCAAGATAGAAGATGGCACCATTCGTATCAGAAGTCGCATCAACGCAGCTGTAGGAGTAACAGAAGATCAGAAATCTCCAGCTGTCATAGACGGGAACCATCCAGCCACGCAGCTCTGGATAGAACACACCCATCGCCGCCTGCTACACACCGGAGTCGAGACCACAGTGAACGAATGCAGACAACACTACTGGGTCCTTCGTCTGCGCCCCATCGTGCGCACCATAGTTCGCGGTTGCCTGCCTTGTCGAATCCGCAGGGCAGCTCCTCCATCTCCACCCACGGGAGACCATCCACCCAGTCGCCTCGCTCATCACAGGAGGCCGTTCACGTACTCTGGCGTGGACTACTTCGGCCCAGTCAGCGTCACAGTAGGAAGACAGCACCAGAAGAGATACGTGGCACTCTTCACGTGTCTCACCACCAGGGCAGTTCACTTGGAGCTCGCGGCATCGCTCTCGACAGATTCAGCCATCCTCGCGCTCAGAAGATTCTTCGCACGCCGCGGCTGCCCTACCATCGTCTTTTCGGACAACGGCACGAACTTCCATGGGGCAGATGCAGAGCTACGACGAGCCGCCATAGAAGCCATGAACGAGGAAGCCAACATCCGCGCGGTCAAGTGGAAGTTCATCCCGCCAGGAGCTCCGTTCATGGGAGGAGTATGGGAGCGACTCGTGAAGTCAGTGAAGATAGCGCTTGCAGCCGTGCTCCAGGAACGCCACCCGACCGAAGAAGTCCTCACCACCCTGCTCGCGGAGGCGGAATACACAGTCAACAGCCGCCCCCTCACGCACGTGTCCGTCCAACCAGAAGACGCCGAAGCTCTCACACCAAACCACTTTCTCCTCGGCGGATCAGCACGAGTACCAACACCCGGTACGTTCGACGACAGTGACCTCATCAACCGCTCTCACTGGAGGGCCTCACAGCGCCTCGCAGACATGTTTTGGGCCCGCTGGATCCGCGAGTACCTTCCCGAGTTGCAACAGCGGCGGGAGCCCCGAGGAAGTGGACAGCTAATCAAAGAAGGGGACGTCGTGCTGATAGTGGACAGCAGCTTACCGAGGAACACCTGGCCGAGGGGGATAGTCACAGCAACCTACCCAGGCCAGGACGGCGCAGTTCGAGTGGTGGACGTCCGAACCAGAGGAGGAGTACTTCGGAGACCGACTAAGAAACTGGTGATCCTTCCGACGCAGCGCATCGTCTCTCCCACACCATCGTGAATGCAGCGCCGCACCGGGCTACGTCGCTGCACGGCGGGAGAATTGTTCGAGACGATACGTCATAGCAATTACGTCATAGTTTCTAGCTGATAAGTTCGTCATAGTTATATCGTTACTCGTTATACTACTTATAGTTTGTTGTTATTTTATTTGATAGATAGTTGATTTTTAATAAAGATTTTACTTAGACTAGGTTAAGCTAATAGGTAGAATAACTAGATATCATATCATATCATTTATTCACTTCTTATTTGTAATTATAAATGTTCACAATAGACGTGTATAAATAGATGTTATATTAATTACAAATAACCTTTTCAAGGCATCAGTGAGTTTAAACAAGTAATAAATAGACAATAACATTATAATACTACCATGTCATAATACAAACAATAAAACACTAATTATTTCAACGTAATAAAATTTAAGGATATTCACATGTCACTTCAAAAAATAAAAATAATAATACTATGTCATTAAAATAAGATTGATATTTAAATTTAAAATGTCCTATTAAAAACATGTTATTTTCACAAATTTATAACTTGTCATCAAAATATTCTTTAATAGTATAATAGTTTTTAGACATTAGCATTTTTTTTAATTCATTGTCAAATTTACTTCCTTGGAGGGCTTTAATTTGAGTTGGCAAATGGTTAAATGTTTTAATAGCCATGTAAAATGCACAGATATAGAGTTTATAGTGTTTTTATAGGTATTTAGATAGGATTTTAATAAAGAAATTTCTAGAAAATAGACAGAGATAGACAGATATAGTTCGGTATGTGTTAGGTAGAGACAAATAGATAGGGTGTTTTATTTGTATGTAAATATTAAATTTAACATTAAATCTTAGACAGGATAGTTACAGTAGATAGATTTAAGTTCGTATAGCATTAATAAAGCATTCCCAGTTCGATCCGCACGCGCGCGCGCTCGCTAGACGACTGAAAAGCGAAAAATCATTACAGGCGATATTTATAGTCCTGAAGTGCGGGACGGGGGGTATAAATATAGCGAACAAGCATTTTCGGCTGCCATTTCGAGCTCGAGCGCATGCGGATGACACCGATTATGTAAAAACATAGGAAAATAGGTACTCTTGTAGAATCCAAATAGGGGCGAAGCTCAACTATTATAGTTTTTATATTATTCAAAAATAAAGAAAATGGGGGGTGAGGCAAAGGGATCGCTGGCCAGCTGTTTTTTGATATAAATAGAGGCATGGTACGTAGGGCCAGTGTGACAGTGCAATTTTTACAGTGCAGTTCGAACCAGCTCCAAGAAGAAAACAGTGGAAAAATAGAAAAGCTGGCCAGAACCCCTGCTCCTCGGCTTTCCCGGCTATAGTACATCTTGAAGACGTTGTTTTCGTTGGAACCACCCCATTGTACGGTGCCGTTCGTCACTATCCGCTAACGTGCGCGGCTATACCGTACAGATTCAAATACACTTTTGAGTACCAATTCATACACATGATGGCGGCAAGCAAACAGTAATAATTATCTTTCAAATTTTTGTTCCAAAAGCACACAAGCTCCATTTATGCGCCCTGTATTAGATACTGTTGTATCACAACACATAATTTGAACCTTTTCAGTAAGGTTCCAATCATGAAGCGCGTTTGAAACAGCTTTACCTTGATCTTTACCGGAAGAACTATCTAGTTTTGGTACTGCAAGAAGTTGCTCCTTCTCTCCAAAGGAAATAAGGATCGGCAGGCGTTCCTCTTTAGAACTTCTCACATCTAGGCCGGGTAACAATTTTCCATCCCAATGAACTGTAACTACTTCTGGCACGTTATTCTAAAAATCGGATTTTATAGATTTTGCTCTATCCTTTCTTATCTGTGTTCGAATACGTTGAATAGAAGATTTGTTAATTGGATAGTCGTCGCAACAAAGACCTAGTGCTTCTATTACTGCTTGAATTATATAAACTGAATCTCTTATGCTTAGTTGACATCTGTCTAAAGCTGCAACTAACTTAGGTGTGATAAAATCTTTCCTTCCTCTTTTTGTAGTAACTACTACAAAAAGAACCTTCAGACTACCGAACTTTCAGATTGAGATGTGGCAGGCAAAGGTTTCTCCAGGCTTTCTTCAGAGAAGGTAAATTGGCCTTCATGTAGTTCTTGTGGTGGTGTTAAGCTGTGTGGAGTAGAAGATGTCAATGAGCTCGCTGAAGTTATTTGCTGGAGCCTCCTTTTCTCCTCTTCTAGTTTTCTCTGCCTTGCCTTTTCTTCCTTCTCAGCTAACTTTTTGTCTACACCTGCCAAGCAACCAAGGCGCCCTGGCTCTCTTTGCTTTTGTAGGAAAATTTTATCTTCTTCAATTTTCATCCTTTTAAGAGCATCAGCGTGAGCGATATCAAATAAATTATCCAAATCCTTTGGAAAATCCTCCTCACGGCGTTTAAAAATATCCTGTGATTTTTTGCGGTTTTTTTTTAAGTTCTCGCCAGACTTGATAAAGATCCACAAGCTTCTTCACACAGTTAGGAAGAGCTTTGGTAGGTATTCTAGCCTTTTCCCAGAATATAATACACTCCCGTATTACAAGATTTGCGCTTTCATTGACAGTCAGTTTCACTTCGCGAATATTAAAAAATAGAACTGCGAGAACTTGTCGATTAGACGGCAATTTTGCACCCGTTATTTGGTGATGCACCTCACCAACCAAGAAAATACTCTTTTTAGCGCTTCTTAGTTCCACTGACATCTTCGAAATATAAAATATTACGTGTTAGTTACGCGACAATCCCAGAGTAAGTGACAAACCGAGCGCGCCCGCGCGGCACTTGCGTAGGGGCTTGTATGAACATGTTCCCGCTCAAGTCGGCACGGGTTGCAGTGCTCCAAATAGGGTAAAAAATTATTTCCGAGTATTTTAGGGTCAAATACACAAAATTAGAGCCTATGCGTTAAAAAATAATAACTTAGAAAAATAAGGGACACCCTAGCACCCAGGTTATCCATACTTGACCAAGTTGGAAATTTATTGTTTCTGTTAATTCAATTAATAAGAATCTATGTTCAGGTGGTTTTTTATATGTTTTTAACCATACGAAATCTATTTTGCTACATACCGTAAATTCTACGCTGTTATTAAAAATATATTTCCAAAGTTTAGAAGCGCCATCTATTGAGACATTTATGAACGGTGTGACATACGTCATCTGAAAACTCCCTATTGTGGTCCATATTTTAGAGCAAAGAATCCAGTGGATCTCTGGATATTTGGATAGTTAGGCGCGTGGCCGTTTCCGTATAGTGACCATGGGGCGGGGTGGTGTGGCACAGATGGGGGCGTTGGCGCCGTTCGCGCTGGCGCTGGACTTCCTGGCGGAGGAGTACGCGGCGGGGCGGGGCGCGCTGCCGCCGCACCGGCGCCGCGGCCGGCGCTCCGTGTACGTGGCCACCATCGAGAAGGCGCTCGCGCTCGTGCGCAGCCTGCTCGAGGCCGGCCGCCTCGCCGAGCTGGGACTCGTCGTGGTGAGGGCACTAGCGACACTGGGGGCACTAGTGACACAAGCGACACTGGCGACTCGCACGACCACTACACGCCCGCGTCCTGGACTCGATGCTACAGATGTTGTAATGTTCCAGGTGGACGAGTTGCATCTCGTGGGGGAGCTCGGCCGCGGCGCTACCCTGGAGACGTTGCTGGCCACAATTTTGTTCACCAATGGTAAGTTGTGCCGCTCTGGAACTCCTCGTAAACTCGGACGCACGTCAGGGTAGAAACGATCCTTGTCGCTCTATGTCAAGTTTTATAATAGCGGAGTGGAATAGGAGGCGAACGTTTGCTTTCGGTGGGCTGCAGTGCGATAACAGGCGCGCGCTGCGCAGAGGACATCCAGGTGGTGGGCATGAGCGCGACGCTGGGCGACGCGCGCGCGCCGGCGGCGTGGCTGCGGGCGGAGCTGTTCGAGCGCCGCTTCCGCCCGGTGGCGCTCGCCGAGTACGTGAAGCTGGGCGCCGCGCTGCACCGCCTGCGCTGGGGGCCCGCCGGCGAGCTGCGCCTCGAGCTCGCCCGCCAGATCGCCTGCGACGTTAGTGCTCACTTATACTCGGGCCCGGTGCCACAGTAAATAATTGTTTAGTACCTGAATTTGTAACGTTTTGTTTTTGTGAAGCGGTAGTGAATAATGTAATGTGTGCGCGGCAGTACTCGGAGCGCGGCGCGGCGCTGGACCCGGATCAGCTGGGCGCGCTGGTGGCGGAGGTGGCGCCGGACGCCTGCCTCGTGTTCTGCCCCTCGCAGCGCAACGCCGAGAGCGTCGCCGCGCTGCTGGCCCAGCTGCAGCGCCGGTCAGTGCGCGCTCCTCACACTGCACACACTACACACTGCACACTGCACACTGCTCACTACACTACACGCTGTCCGGCCGCAGGCAGCTGGCGGCGCACCGCAGCGCGGAGCGGGAGGCGCTGGCGCGGGCGCTGGCGGCGGCGGGCGCGGCGGCGGCGCTGCAGCGCGGCGTGCGCGCCGGGGTGGCCTTCCACCACGCCGGCCTGTCCGCCGCCGAGCGCGCGCTGCTCGAGCACGCCTACAGGTGAATAGGAAAGGTCCTAAAATCGATCCTTGAGGCACACCCATTTTAACCCGTGAGCTCGATGACTTAGGACCGTTGATTCGTACCTTTTGTGTTCTATTTAGGGTATAATATTTTAATAGATTTGAAGCGTTATCTTTAAGACCGTTATGTTCTAACTTAGAAAGTAAGGTCTTAGGTTCGACGCAGTCGAAAGCCTTTGACAAATCGCAAGAGACTCGTATAGCATTTTCTGATGCGGTGTGGTGTGCGTGCAGGGCGGGCGTGGTGTCGGTGCTGTGCTGCACGTCCACGCTGGCGGCCGGCGTGAACCTGCCCGCGGCCCGCGTCATCGTGCGCGCGCCGCGCCTGGGCCGCGCGCCGCTGTCGCTCGCCGCCTACCGCCAGATGGCGGGCCGCGCCGGCCGCGCCGGACTCGCCGCGCACGGTAACTACTCTCGCAGCCGGCGCCTGGGCCGCGCTTACGAAGACCTACTTAGTGATCTATCGAGTTCCTCCAGTACCTACTCTCGCAGTTGGACCGACACATGTTCCGTTTCCCATATCGCCCGGGATAAAAATAGTGTCGTTCTCTGCAGGGGAGTGTATCACCATCTGCGGCGAGCGCGAGTGGCCGCGCCTGCGCGCCGCGCTGGGCGCCGGCCTGCCGCCGCTGCGCTCCGTGCTGGCCGGCCCGCCAGGTACCGATTTCCTTGCTGCCTCTTCTACTATATCCGTTACTTCCGTGAGCTATGCGACCACATTGCGACTTGGACTGCCACCGGCAGACGCGCCGGACTCGAGCGGCGTGCAGAGCCTGGTGCTGAGCGGCATCGCGCTGCGCCTGGCCCCCACGCGCGCGGGCCTGCGCCGCCTGCTGGCCTGCACGCTGCTGGCCCGCACGCCGCCGGACACCGCGCCCCCGGACACCGCGCCCCCGGACAGTGCGCCCCTGGACAACACGCCTCCTGACTCACACCTGTACGTGTTCTAACAGATTTTTCATATTTACCAATTTCATGAGTTCACTAAATAGATAATAGATAATTTACATTTTAAAAGTACCCCCAATTTTTAGGAACTACTTAAAAGGAGGCTAATATAATTAAAATAATAATATTAAAGAAAAATATAAATATTTCAAAAAGTTCAAGGTTTACGGTATCAAAAGTGACGAACAAATATTTCAACTTTCACGAGATAGAGCTAAACTAGCTGAAGAAAAATGTTATAAACAATATATAGACAAAATCGACACTAATATTACAAAAAAATCCTAAAATTTTCTGATCATTTATGAAAGATAAACGCAGAAGTGGTTCTTACCCAGCAAGTATGAGCTACATGGGTCGAACTTAAACCAGTGGAGTACGAATAAGTGAGCTTTTCTCCTCATATTTTCACTCCACATTTCTTGAGCCTAATTCTTGTATGAACACAAATTTTAATCTTTCTGGTATATAATAATATCGCATCAATAAGTATTAATAGAGATACAGTTTTCAAACTATTAAAATCTCTAGATCTCAGTAAGGCTGCGGGCCCTATGCCCTTCCTGCTACTTTTATTGTTAATTGTGCTCATGAGCTTTCAACACCAGTCTCAATCTTATTCGAACGATCTATTAAAGAGGGCATCATGTTATCTTTATGGAAATCAGCCTTTATAACGCCTATTCACAAAAAGGGGTCTAAATGCAATGTTGCTAATTACAGACCAATTTCCAAACTATGTTTATTAGAATAAATTTTTGAACGTGTAGTCTTTAATCAGCTTTATGAATGTTTAAAGTGTAACTTCAGTTCTCAGCAACATGGCTTTCTACGAGGTAGATCTACAGTTTCTAACCTAGTTGAATTCAATGAATTTCTTACGACGCATATGGAAGATGGTAATCAGGTTGATGTAATTTATACCGACTACAGCAAGGCATTTGACAGACTTGACCATCAACTTCTAATAGCCTAGCTGCAGTCTCAAGATATTCGTGGCGACCTTCTCAGATGGTTCTCGTCTTATGTTCAAAATCGAAGTCAAGCAGTTATTCTTAATGGATATAGTTCAACTTGGGATGACGTCTCTTCAGGAGTGCCTCAAGGTTCCTTGCTGGGTCCATTATTATTCTTAATTTTTATAGATGATATTGGCACTTGTTTTCAGAATTGTAATTACCTTCTTTTCGCAGATGATATGAAAGTGTTTCGTGTTGTTAATAATATTTATGATTCAGTTGCTCTCCAAGATGATTCGTTAAGGCTTGATAACTATTGTTTCAATAATAAACTGGATCTTAATGTATCCAAATGCTTTTTCATGAATTTTACCCGTAAGCAAATTATATTTCAATACACTAATACAATTAGGAATAATTATTTATGTAACAAAAAAGAAAGCAGAGATCTAGGTGTAATTCATGACAGCAAGTTGTTGTTTGATCAGCATGTGGACCACATTGTGGACAAAGCGTATAAGGTACTCGGATTCATAATGCATTCTTCCAGAGACTTTAAACATATGAAAACATTGTATTAACATTAAAAATACTATATTGTACTTATGTGCGAAGTCACTTAGAGTATGCTTCCCAAATTTGGAATCCGCATTATGAGCTCTATTAAAAAAAAACGAAAGAATACAAAGAAAATTCACAAAAAATTTAAAAAGCTTTAGGCTTCAAGTTCAAACTGGGTCACAATGAGTATGAGGATCGCTGTGAAAGGCTTCATTTTCTTCCACTTCACAAGCGTAGGAAGATCGCAGACGTGGTCTTCCTATCCAAAGTAAAGTCAATTCTCCGAGCCTTCCTTGTAAAATTTATTTTAAAATACCAACAAACTTTCGTAGCAACGCATTATTTCACATCCCATTTATTCGCACCAATTATAAAAGAAATTGTTTTCTTCCTAGAGTATGTAAAACAATTAACCAATTAAATAAAGATGATCAGTTCGACCTATTCAGCAGTGGCACTTCTAAATTAAAAAATATGTTAGCAAAATGTTCCCTTAGTTTGTAGTTCTTCTCTTTCTTTTTTTGACTCATTGTCTTTGTTGTTTGGTTGTAGTTACTAATATGTTTAATGCCAGTAGGCAATTTACACTGTTTTACTACAATACATATGTGGAAGCTTGTTATTGGCTTGTAGTTGTTATTTATGTATTCATTGTGTAAATAAGGCTGTAAGCTCCCCAAATAAAATAAAATAAAAATAAAATTGTCCAGTCGTGGGCTGAACACAAAAGGGCATGGAATGGAAAGGTAATAAGACAGAGCTAAGGTCCCTACAGCTCTATTCCTAAAGCCCTAAGTCCCTAAGCCCTACTTGCCCTTTTTTTAACGTTGGGAAATCCATCGTGGATACCCAGTCACTGCGGGGGCAGCAACCGGGCTCCTACCGTCTAAAACCCAACGACGTTCCCGCTTCGCCGTATGGCAAGGGTCTGGGAAACCGGCAGAGCCTTTACATCCAGTCCCCCACCGGCGACTGCCACCCGAAGGCGGCCCGGCTGCGTGAAGGGCAGAAAAACTCCGCCCACCCGCTTTTGTAGGGCGCGCCGGACGCTGAGCGCACCCTCCAACTGCTTCCTCACAGTGGAAAGCAGACCCACCGGTCTACTGTCAGGAAGCGATGGGGGCCAGGAAAACCCAGCCCCCTGCGGCGGATAAGATGTTGGGCTCCGCTGCCAACTGACGACACGCAGAGATGTAAATCTCTGGCGGCACCCTCCTGGGGCATCGATAAAATCGACGCCCCCGAGCATCCCTTGATTGGACCCTTCAGCAAGGGTCCAAGGGAATCCTCCGCGGTGGGCGCGAGACATATCCCTAGGGATAGTGTCAAGCGCCCCCTCCTGTGCTGCGCTTCATCTGGTCCCTCGTTTCAAGCCTGTCCGGTATGGGTAACCCTATCCGGCATAGCCTTGAAGGTCATTAGGACACGCAAGCCCCCCACCAACGTCAAGGTGGCAGCACGACGGGGGGAAGCCCTACTTGCCCTAATCTAACCATAAAATAAACAATACACACATAAATAAGTGCAGGATCTCTGTTACCAGGCGACCTAAGGCAACAGATGGATTGAGGAAGGAACAAGGTATAGTTGGATGGGGTTTTCTCACTGTCAGTCGGGCAGACTAAAATAATATAAATAGAATAAAGTACCTACACCTACACGTAGTAGCCCGGAGCTCGCGTCTCCTCAAACGAGGCCTAAGCCCAATTAAATCGAGTGACGGTGGCGCGCAGGGCGCAGGCCCGCGTGCAGCAGCTGTGCGACGAGGCGCTGCTGGCCCTGCTGCGCGGCGGCGCCGTGGCCGCGGCGGCGGCGGCGGGGGCGGCGGCGGGGGCGGGGGCGCCCGGCGCGGCGGCGGGGGCGCCCGGCGAGGGGGCGGGGGCGCCCGGCGAGGGGGCGCCCGGCGCGGGGGCGGCGCTGCCCCACTGCCACGCCGAGCTGACTGTGAGCCCGCTGGGGCAGGCGGCCATTAAAGGTCATTAGCAACATGCAGTCTTTGCCTTTTAACTTGCTTTTTGCCCTTAGTTTCAGCAATCGTATACTTTGTGTGAGCGTGTACCGAGTATAATGTGTCCGTATCGCAGGCTGCATGTCGGTGGCGGAGGCGGCGCGGCTGGTGGCGGAGCTGCGGCTGGCGGCGCGCGGGCTCGTCGCGCTGGGGGCGCTGCACCTGCTGTACCTGGTGGCGCCGCCGCCGCCCCCCGCCGCGCCCCCCGACCCCCGCCACTACTACTCGCTGGTGAGTGCGCACCTGGCGGCACAGCCCCCGCCGCCCCCCGCCGCGCCCCCCGACCCCCGCCACTACTACTCGCTGGTGAGTGCGCACCTGGCGGCACAGCCCCCGCCGCCCCCCGCCGCGCCCCCCGACCCCCGCCACTACTACTCGCTGGTGAGTGCGCACCTGGCGGCACAGCCCCCGCCGCCCCCCGCCGCGCCCCCCGACCCCCGCCACTACTACTCGCTGGTGAGTGCGCACCTGGCGGCACAGCCCCCGCCGCCCCCCGCCGCGCCCCCCGACCCCCGCCACTACTACTCGCTGGTGAGTGCGCACCTGGCGGCACAGCCCCCGCCGCCCCCCGCCGCGCCCCCCGACCCCCGCCACTACTACTCGCTGGTGAGTGCGCACCTGGCGGCACAGCCCCCGCCGCCCCCCGCCGCGCCCCCCGACCCCCGCCACTACTACTCGCTGGTGAGTGCGCACCTGGCGGCACAGCCCCCGCCGCCCCCCGCCGCGCCCCCCGACCCCCGCCACTACTACTCGCTGGTGAGTGCGCACCTGGCGGCACAGCCCCCGCCGCCCCCCGCCGCGCCCCCCGACCCCCGCCACTACTACTCGCTGGTGAGTGCGCACCTGGCGGCACAGCCCCCGCCGCCCCCCGCCGCGCCCCCCGACCCCCGCCACTACTACTCGCTGGTGAGTGCGCACCTGGCGGCACAGCCCCCGCCGCCCCCCCCGACCCCCGCCACTACTACTCGCTAGTGAGTGCGCACCTGGCGGCACAGCCCCTGCCGCCCCCCCCGACCCCCGCCACTACTACTCGCTGGTGAGTGCGCACCTGGTGGCACAGCCCCGCCGCGCCCCCCGACCCCCCCGACCCACGCCACTACACTGTACAAAGCGGCCACTTTTCGCGGCCCCCCTCGAGATACCGACTCACACTGAGCTATGCGTATGCTCAGCCGCGTCATGAAATTTATTTTAATTTTCAATAATAAACAAAACCGATTGATTCAAATGGAACATTAATTCTAGTACTGTGAGCTGGACGAAGAGGGCGTTCTCACGGCCAACGCGCTGGGCATCACGCAAGTGAACGCCATTCGGATGATGACCGGCAAGCCCATCACCGTAAGTATCTCTGCCCAACTTCTACTGCTAAACAGAACAATTACTGAGGAGTCTTAGGAGACGTGGTCGAAGTAGCTTTCCTTTGGTAGCAGTATTTATTTAGTTAGCGTTATGCTTCCTCATCTGTTGCCTTGCTTGCTTACATCATTTCCTTCAATCTGGGGATATTCACGGCGAGAGTGATTGCGCTGTAGAAAATTCCTCAAAAAGCACTACAAAATGTGATCTATGACAATGCAAATTAGCATTAAATATTTTTTTAATATTAAATCGCCGTCTGCAAATATTTTGTTAACGTAAAGAAATTTTGTAATATATCTACTGCTAAGGCTACAATCGTCTTTGGCAAGTGGAGATCGATTCTTGTTACTTACGTATGTAAGAGCGTCAGCGAAGCAACTAAGGAGTAAGGAAGTATTGTCATGCCAAAAAAAAAATGAATTTGAGATTTTGATGGGGATCGATTATCTTGCACTTATAAGACCCAAAAAAACAAAATAATAATAATAAAAAAATCTGTGTGTGTGTATCATAGTAAAAAAAAACTTATTTTTTTGCCCAAAAATGGCTAAAGATTTTGATGAAACTTTGTACAATACCATAATTCTATACAACCTAGTACATAAGATAGTTGGTTACTTTGTGAAAAATCGGGTTCTGATACCTTCCATACAAAAAAAAGTTTTTGTTATTTTTTTCTTAAAAATAGCTTAAACGATTTTAATGAAACTTTGTACCCTTTAATAACTTTATACGGCCTACTAAACTAGGTAATAAAACTAATAAATTATTCCGGGCCATACCAGGATTAGGCACTTACCTCCCATACAGAACAACATTTTTAATTTGTGAAGTCTCCTCTTGCTACTAATTATGAATGTTTATTGCTAATTTATTTCTATTTATTTATTTGAAATGAAAATCCTGCGTATGCCAGATGAATATAAGGCGTTCGCGAGGAAGTGTGCACAGCGTGGCTGGACAATTTATTTACCTAAAAATTGTAGTAGTGTCACAAGACAGGTGTGCTGCATTCACCACAATGTAACCGTGCGTGCGGCGTTGCAGGGCGTGTCCGCGCGCGCGCTGGGCCGCTTCTACGTGGCGCTGCTGCTGCGCGACCTGTGGCGCGGCCACAGCTACGCCGCCGTGGCGCGCAGGTCAGCCCCCCACCCCCCACCCCGCTCCCTTACATAGCGCTTCTACGTGGCGCTGCTGCTGCGCGACCTGTGGCGCGGCCACAGCTACGCCGCCGTGGCGCGCAGGTCAGCCCCCCACCCCCCACCCCGCTCCCTTACATAGCGCTTCTACGTGGCGCTGCTGCTGCGCGACCTGTGGCGCGGCCACAGCTACGCCGCCGTGGCGCGCAGGTCAGCCCCCCACCCCCCACCCCGCTCCCTTACATAGCGCTTCTACGTGGCGCTGCTGCTGCGCGACCTGTGGCGCGGCCACAGCTACGCCGCCGTGGCGCGCAGGTCAGCCCCCCACCCCCCACCCCGCTCCCTTACATAGCGCTTCTACGTGGCGCTGCTGCTGCGCGACCTGTGGCGCGGCCACAGCTACGCCGCCGTGGCGCGCAGGTCAGCCCCCCACCCCCCACCCCGCTCCCTTACATAGCGCTTCTACGTGGCGCTGCTGCTGCGCGACCTGTGGCGCGGCCACAGCTACGCCGCCGTGGCGCGCAGGTCAGCCCCCCACCCCCCACCCCGCTCCCTTACATAGCGCTTCTACGTGGCGCTGCTGCTGCGCGACCTGTGGCGCGGCCACAGCTACGCCGCCGTGGCGCGCAGGTCAGCCCCCCACCCCCCACCCCGCTCCCTTACATAGCGATCTGTTTGCGTACATGCTGTACATCAACAGCCAAAAGACGTCCACTGTTGGACAAATGTTTCCCCGAAATATTTCCGCGCCAACCGATCTTGGGCTGCCCGCATTTAGTGGCTTCCGGCAATCTCTACCGGCGCATTATATGGTCTACGTGAAGGTTTTTAAAGTTACAAATATTACTATTCGTTTGTAACTCAAACGAGTCGCTCGTTCGATCGAGCTTTTTGACAAATTTCACTGAAATCGGTCGACTAGCTGGAGCCTACAGCTGAAACGGCGCCCGGTGGGGGGTGCGCACTGCGCAGGTACAACGTGTCCGCGGGCGCGGCGCAGTCGCTGGCGGCGGCGGCGGGCGCGGCGGCCGCCGGTGCGAGTGCCGCGTGCGAGCCGCTGCCGGCGCTGTGGCCCTTCCGCGCGCTGCTGGCGCCGCTCGCCCAGCGCCTGCGCCACGCCGCCGCGCCGCACCTCGCCGCGCTCATGGAACTGCCCGCCGTGCACCAGGTGACACTGCCCCACTGCCCCCGCCCCCCGGGTGACACTGCCGCAGCCCCGCGCCTGCCCCCGCCCACCAGGTCGGCAACGCACTTGTAACTCCTCTGGTGTTGCGGGTGTCTATGGGCAGCGGTAATTTATTGGTAGTTGGTAAATAGTAATCGCTTAACATCAGGTGATCAGTCTACTCGTTTGCCACCTCTGCCATAAAAATAAAAAAAAGGTTACACCACCACCTGCTTGTTAAAATTAGATTATTGTTTACCTTTTTAACGAAAGTTTTTGTTCAATATATGCTATAAAGAATGCGCTTGTGCATGGAATACGGTAGGAATCGGTTAGTGATACCCAAAAGGGACTTTTTGCTTTAGATCAGTCACAAAACAGTCTATTACTATTATTATGTATTCTGTGATTTTTTAGCTCCTACCTTGTCGTACCTTTTGTATATTTAAACTATTTTTGTAATACGGTACGTGTAGCGTGTCCTAGATAGTTATATCGTTGTGTGTGGCAGGCACGAGCGGCGCAGATGGCGCGCGCCGGGTTCGCGCGGCTCGAGGACGTGGCCCGCGCCGCGCCCGCCGCCCTGGCCCGCGCCGTGCCGCACCTGGCGCCGCGACAGGCCGCGCTCATCGTCAGCGCCGCCAGGGTGAGTGTGTGTGTGTGTGGCGGCCGCCCTGGCCCGCGCCGTGCCGCACCTGGCGCCGCGACAGGCCGCGCTCATCGTCAGCGCCGCCAGGGTGAGTGTGTGTGTGTGTGGCGGCCGCCCTGGCCCGCGCCGTGCCGCACCTCATCGTCAGCGCCGCCAGGGTGAGTGTGTGAGTGTGTCAGCGATTTCCGACGTGTATATAGTTTCAGCAGCGCCACAGTCTCCGGTTTTCAAATGGACAGAAAGTAGATTTAGTCATTACTTTTCATCATCATCATCATCTGCCCAAAGACGTCCACTGCTGGACAAAGGCCTCCCCCAAGGATTTCCACATCGACCGGTCCTGCGCCGCCCGCATCCAGCGGCTCCCCGCAACCTTTACCAGGTCATCGGTCCACCGAATGGGAGGCCTGCCTACACTGCGTTTTCCGGTGCGCGGTCGCCTTCACTTCAGTTTAGCGATTCTGTGAGCTATGTCGGTGACTTTGGTTCTCCGACGTATCTCCTCACTTCTGATTTGTTCACATAGGTAAAAAGGGAACCCGTGGCGCTGCTGGAGTATTGACGTTCGTTTTGTTCGTGACGTGACGTTTTTTATTTTTTAGATGAAGCTTATAGAAAAAGTAGAGAATCTCAGAGCAGAAGCTGAAGACGTTATGGAGGAGCTGCAAATGTGAAGTACCCGCAGGCGTCCCGCGCCGCCGAGATGCGCGGGCGGGTGGCGCAGGCTCGGGATGTCGGTGTTCCCGTATTAGATTCAATTTGTTTTGTTGAATTTGTAAAATGAAAAAGTAACATATGTTTTGAGGAAAATATTTTTTGGCGTTTTCCTTAAAAATATTATCATGTAAGTACCTATATCGTTCCTGAAAAATAGTTGTCATTTAATAAGATAAATATTTTCATAATTTTATACTCGTGTTGTGCATTTGTAGTGTAGGCTGATGAAGTATTATTCTGTCAATGAAGTAATCATTCGTTGTTGAGTAATAAATTCAGTGAGTTACACAGATGTTTTTTTAATAAAACGTTGCCTTGTGACCTCCTTAAAGCGGAGTCCCGTGCGACCACGGACAGCGGGAGTGACTCGGCTCGACCGAGGAGGAATAAAAAAAAAATACACGTTACTTTTAAAGGAATATATTTCACCGCTTCTTGTAAAGACAAGGCCTGAGCGTAAGCTGCGGCACGCCGGCGCCGGCGCGGGCGGCCTCGGGCGCGTCGCGCAGCTTCTCGAACTCCAGGAAGTAGAAGAGCCGGTGGCACAGGGCCGGGCGCGCGCGGCGGAAGCCCAGCCGCGCCACGCCCGCGCCGAACTGCTCCACGCTCTCGAAGCGGCTCTCCACTTCCGCGATCAGCAGCCGGCCGCTGCGGAGTTAACCAAATCCAGACGTTACGTCTACGTCTTTCGACTGCAACTCGCGAATCTTCGGTGCGCAAACGATAACAAACAGATCGATTTTAGGGAGTTCTTGACATGAGTTTCTTTGGATGCCGGTTGTTGGGTTTTCATACAAACTTTGAGATTTCAAATCACCCGCTAAACCGCCGCCATGTTGCCGTCCTGCGACGGAAACTACTAACAAGTAGCCGCAAGGGAGCGCCACTGTCCCTTTTTTGCAATGGCGGAGCGCGGCCGTTCATAATTTGTGTTCGAACGAAAATAATTAGCTGCAAGTGCACTAACTCATCAAGCACTCTGCTAAAGCCTGAAACAATGGATCCATGGGCCCTCTAAGCTAGCAAACAGCACAGCTTCAAAGAAAACCACAAGAAAACTATACTTGCAAATGACCCGAAGGCGGCGGCGCGGCGGTGAGTAAGAAGAAACAACTTTTTGATATTCTCAAAGTTAGATTTGTACCGTATTCCTTTAAACTAGCGAAACGCCACATTTTTGGTCCAATCGGCCCGGATTTTGCGGTTACGAGTCTATAACTTTCAAGTAAAAACTTTAATAAATCGCCGTAACTTCGTAGCGTCCATTTTTCAGAGTCAACATAATATTTTCGAAACTAAAGACCTGTACCTGGTATTTGTGTGGTTTTTACTATTCAACTAACATAAATAATCGATTCGTGCAGTTATTTTTGTAGAAATTTGTTTTAAGTGGGTTTTCAAGCAAAAACGTGGTAAGCCGGAGGTCATTGACCCCGCGTACTACGGTGTTAGAATTTCGTAAAAAACTTGTTCAAAAGTGCGTAATTGTGTTGTTTTTACTAGTCAACGTTCACAGTTGCTTGCATTTTAATGTTTTACGAGTAATAATTGTTCAGTTCCGAGTGTTTTGTAAGTTCGTAATACGCCGACTTTGCGTTTGCGCTATCTGGTTCAAGTCGAAAGCTGTTGCGGCGACAAAATGGCTGAACAAATTAGTAATGAAGAATTTGAGCTGTTGCTTTCACCCCATGTAACAAATAAAGAAGTAGCTTTCCTTCGGCTACAGTCTTTGTTCGATTTGTCGAAAAAAGTGTTAACTAATCCCGAGTTAGTTCCAGAGTTCAATGCTCGTCTAGAGGACTTGTCAAATCTAAAAACTTCGTACAAAAAAGCGGTTAGTGTTATTTTTACGCTAAATAAAAATCATTACCCCGAAATACCGATAAGTTATAGTGATATAGTGACATTTGATGAGATTTATTACAAAATTCGACACGTCGAACGAACACTGAATCAAAAAACAGAAAAGTCTGAGACCTGCAGCCGCGAGTCAAAAAGTAATGCAAGGCCAAGGTTGCCCAAGTTAGAAATATTTCCCTTTGACAGTAATCTCGAGAACTGGCCTACATTCAGAGATACGTTCACCAGTTTAATTCATAAAAATGAAGATATATCTGATGTCGAAAAGTTCTACTACTTGTTGTCAGCCCTCAGTGGCCCCGCTTTGACGATAGCGGAGTCCATGCTAGTCACTGCTGACAACTACCCCATCGTATGGAGTCAGCTGGTGTCGCGATATGAGAACAAACGCGCGTTAGCTACCACCTACCTCGATAAACTTTTCAATTTTAAACCGATGAACACTGAGTCCGTCTCTGGTCTAAATACTGTCTTACAGACTTATCAGGAAAGTGTTAAGGCGCTACAACAGCTGAATATCCCTGACCTATCGGGTTTCATTCTGTTCTATTTATCACTGCGTAACCTTGACGGTGTTAGTAGGCGCGAGTTTGAACAAACTGTAAAACAAGGCGAAATACCTACGTTTAACGATCTCATACGTTTCGTAGAAAATCATGTGCGCGTTTTGGAAATGTCCGAGAGTAAACCGGCTAAAGCTGTAGGCAGTTTCAAGTACACTCAGAACAAAACCAGTACAAGTCAAACGCACACTGGTTCAAAAACTCAAACTTATTCAAACAAAAATCACTCTCAAAAAACTTCCCTTGCGGCATCAGCTGTTATGAACACGGCCGATAAGGGTAGTTGTGAGTCGCGTAAATCGATGGAATGTGCAGTCTGTAACAAACCTCATTCTATCTATCGCTGCCATGCGTTCGGTGACCTCACACCAGAGTTCCGTATGCAAAAAATAAAACAACTTAAACTTTGTGAAAATTGCTTGCGTGATAACCACGACGTAAACCGCCTGTATTTCAAAAATGCGTTGTGCTATCTGCAAAAACATGCACCACCACATGTTGCATATCGATTCGGCTTTAGTCAAATCAAGTGAATCGGTACCAAACTCATCTTCAAACCCTGTCGCGTTGACATGCTCTACCAATTCCACGGTTTTGCTCGGCACCGCCGTCATCCACGTCGCAGACTGCTGGGGCAGGTACCAGCCCGTACGTGCGGTGATCGATAGCGGCGCCATGACGGGCTATCTGACTCAAGACTGTGCGAAGCGCTTAGGGCTGCCGCGACGCAAATGTAACTTCGAACCTGTCGGTTTAGGTGGCAACCCTGTCAGAGAGTTTGGCTTAGCGACTTGTAGTATAAAGCCGCGTGATAGTGATGGCCCCGTTCTGAAAACCGATGCGGTAATCGTTTCGAACATAGCAGGCGACTTACCTACAGTCCCCTTGTCAAACGACATCATTAAAATGTATCAAAATCTAAAGTTGGCGGATCCTCAATTCTACAAACCGGGTCCAGTCGATATGTTACTCGCCGCTGATGTGTTTCCATACATCTACGACGGCCAAAAAGTATTGCCGCGTGAGCACGGGATGCCAGTAGCCATGAGTTCAATCTTCGGTCACGTGATTTCAGGCCAAGCCGCCTTTAACCGTGACAAACGCAAGGACGACTCGGCTTCAACTGCTACAGTCGACGCGACAATGACTGATGCGCCTACTCAGGCAGCTGTTGTTCTGTTGGTAACACAAGCGAGTATCGATAAAATCATGAATTCGTTCTGGGAAATAGAGAATGTTCAAAGTGACGTACCTCAGTCCTCTGAAGACTTGTACGTAGACAAGTTCTTTGAAGCGGAACATAGTCGAGACGACACCGGTCGCTACACAGTTAAGTACCCATTCAAGCCTGGGTTCGAACTCGGTGCTTCGCGTCCACAGGCTGAGCGTCGACTACTAAATTTAGAGGCGAAGCTAGATAGATTTCCAGACGTCAAACAAGAATATCATAAGTTCATGACTGAGTACGTAAACTTAGGTCATATGACTTGCCTCGGTGAGCTAGGTACAGTCAAGTCGAAAAATATAATTCCCCATTTCTATATCTTGCGTCCATCCAGCACTACCACGAAGCTTCGTGCTGTCTTCGATGCCTCATGTGCAACGTCGAATAGGAATTCATTGAATTCGGTTCTGTATCCCGGCCCTAAGCTACAGTCTGACATTAACGAAATCCTGATCAACTTCCGTATCCATCCTGTCGGGTTGTCAGCAGACATTTGTAAATGTTACAGACAAATATTGATTGATAAGAGCCAACGACCGTATCAACATATTCTATGGCGTGGCTCACAAGACGAACCGATCAAAGTGTTTGAACTCAACACAGTGACCTACGGGGTGGCCACTAGTCCATACCTAGCTATTAAAGTCCTGCGCACTCTGGCTGACGATGAAGCGGAGCGGTTCCCTGCGGCAGCAGAAGTGTTAAAAAAGGCTTTTTTTATGGACGATTTCTTGTGGTCGATGCCGACGGTAGAGAGCGCTATTCAGTTACAGGAGGAGCTGACGTCGTTGTTAACCAGCGGAGGGTTCTTGCTAAGAAAGTGGTCCAGCAATTGTCCACAGGTACTCGAGCAGCTGCCTCAGGATTATCGCGAGTTGCCTGTCCAGTTCGACGATGATGCCAATCTGACCATTAAGGTTCTCGGCCTTCAGTGGCTGCCAGCTTCCGATGCGTTCTCATTCACCACTTCACAGGCTAATCCTGTAGTCACGAAACGAACTGTCTTGTCACAGATAGGACGTCAGTTCGATCCACTCGGATTCGTCGCTCCATGCATATTCTTCGCCAAGTGTTTCATGCAGAAACTTTGGGCCCTGAAACTCGATTGGGATCAGAGTTTGCCTGCGGATCTGGAAACACAGTGGAAAATATATATTGAAGAATTGCCATTACTTTCCAATATTCAGCACGAACGTCACGTGACCGTCGCTGGTTTTACCTACTGTCAGCTTCTAGGTTTCTGCGATGCGTCGCAACTCGGATATGCAGCAGTCGTGTATTTGCGCACTGAAAATGAGAAAGGTGAGAGCAAAGTTAGCCTTCTCATATCAAAGTCCAAAGTAGCGCCCTTGAAAACAGTTACCATCCCTCGGTTGGAGCTTCTGGCTGCTCATCTTCTTGCCAAGTTGGTCTCATATGTCAAGTCCATTCTAACTAGTCGACTTCAGATCAACGAGACGTTGATGTTCACTGATGCGTCTGTAGTGTTGGCGTGGCTGAACACACCAAGCTATATGCTTAAAACCTTCGTCGCTAATCGCGTAGAGTCCATCGCAGACAAGGAACCTATAGAGTGCTGGCATCATGTTAGCGGCGCATGCAACCCAGCAGATGTCTGTTCTCGCGGAGCGTTACCCTCTGCGTTACTGGCGATGCCTGAGTGGCTGCATGGTCCGCAATGGCTTACGCAGGATCGCTCTCAGTGGCCGGTAAGGACTATCGATGAGTTTCGGGATGAATCTCCACCTGAGCTTAAAACAGCTACAGTTCTGATGTCAACTGATAGCGTTGAATCTAATCCTATTGTCGAACTAACTGAACGCTGTTCAAGCTTCAGTAAGGTGGTGAATGTTGTCGCTCGATGTCTTCTGTTCATCCACAACGCAAGATCTAAACCTCAAGAGCGTAGATCTCTCACAGTCATCGAAACTAGAAAAGCGCATGATGTTATTATAAAAGCAATTCAAAGTCACTACTTTTCGGACGACCTCGTAGCTCTGTCCAAAGGTAACCCCTGCAGTCAGTCGTTGCGCAAGCTTAACCCCTTTCTAGATCCCCTTAGTTTTCTCAGGGTGGGGGGTAGACTGTCGCAGTCCACCCTGACTTTTGATAAGAAGCATCCGTTTCTTCTACCTAAGAAGTCTCACTTCACTGATATTCTGGTCGATCACTTTCATAAGCTGCATCTGCATGTTGGCCCACGTACCCTGCAAGGCATCATTTCCCAGAAGTACTGGATCATATCAGCACGAAGTGCCATACGATCGCGAACTCTGAAGTGTATACCGTGCTTTAAAGTATCTCCTTCCCAGCGTCAACCTCTTATGGGAGAGTTACCTAAATTCCGCACGCAAGACGTTCACGTATTTCATACGGTAGGCGTTGACATAGGCGGACCCTTTCTAACTAAAGAGTCGAAACGTAGGAATGCACCATCTTCGAAATCGTACCTTTGCGTTTTCGTGTGCTGTGCAGTACGAGCTGTGCACTTAGAAGTTCTATCTTCATTAAGTACCAAGTGCTTCTTGGCGACATTCGACCGATTTACAGCTAGGAGAGGTCTGTGTAAACTTTTAGTGTCCGACAACGGCACAAACTTTGTCGCTGCGGGCAAACAACTTAAAGAAATAACCGAATTTCTAAATCATAACCAGGGCAAACTGACTACTAGTTTGACATCGCGACAAGTAGAATGGAAACATAATCCACCCGCGGGAAGTCACTTCGGAGGACTTTACGAAGCAGCTGTCAAATCGGCTAAAGTCCACATAAAACGAGCAGTGGGTAACCGAGTACTGTCGTTTGAAGAACTTACCACCTTGTTCGCAAGAGTAGAGGCGGTGCTTAACTCACGCCCACTCTGTGCTCTGTCTAACGATCCTAGCGAATTCGAGGTTCTTACGCCTTCGCATTTCCTAATAGGTCGTGACATTCTTAGTGTCCCGGAGTATGACTTGACGGATTTACACCCTAACCGACTAAATCGGTGGCAGGCTGTACAACAAGTAGCACAACTCTTTTGGAAAGTCTGGAGACAAGATTACCTCCACACTCTTCAAAAACGTGACAAGTGGTGTAGGAATTCACAAAATATCAAAGTGGGTGATCTTGTGCTTTAACACGCGGATACTCCTCCCTTGCAGTGGAGTCTCGCTAGGGTATTAAAAGTACATCCTGGACCAGATGGCGCAGTGCGTGTGGTCACTGTGCGAACAAAAGATAAAGAGTTTATACGTCCTGTAGTTAAACTCAGTCCTCTCCCAGCGGAGCAGGACTCTGCTTAAAAATTAATAATTTTAGTCTTTTTCTCACATAAACTTTTAAAATTGTAATAACTTAGCCTTTTGTTTATGTGAGTATATATTTTAAATAAAATACAGTGCACTTTTATAAGCTCTCGTAACTGTGAAATCCAGGTGGATTTCGGTGGGGGGAATGTTGGGTTTTCATACAAACTTTGAGATTTCAAATCACCCGCTAAACCGCCGCCATGTTGCCGTCCTGCGACGGAAACTACTAACAAGTAGCCGCAAGGGAGCGCCACTGTCCCTTTTTTGCAATGGCGGAGCGCGGCCGTTCATAATTTGTGTTCGAACGAAAATAATTAGCTGCAAGTGCACTAACTCATCAAGCACTCTGCTAAAGCCTGAAACAATGGATCCATGGGCCCTCTAAGCTAGCAAACAGCACAGCTTCAAAGAAAACCACAAGAAAACTATACTTGCAAATGACCCGAAGGCGGCGGCGGTGAGTAAGAAGAAACAACTTTTTGATATTCTCAAAGTTAGATTTGTACCGTATTTCTTTAAACTAGCGAAACGCCACACCGGTTTTGTGGACGCTTTTATCTATTAGATTTATTAAGCATCCAATCCAATCCGTTGTTCCCTCAACGCTGAGGACCGTGACCGTTATGGCCTCGAGAAGGCGCAGAGTGCTCTCCATCCGGCTCTGTCGCTCGCCGCGTGTATTGCCTGCTGCAGCTGCAGATTTGTGGCACAGGTGACTTGGCTGCACCGCTTAGCAGGATTTCTGCCTCGAGCATTATTAAGCTTATTAAGCATATCAATCAATAAAAGGTCATTATTCAAAAATAAATAACGAAGTAATATTTTTGGGCAAAACCACAAATAAAATAGTTTTTGTGTGGACTCGTAAAGTAGGTAAAAATCACACGCAATCATGTTGGCTCACCAACGAAACACTATCAACCAAAGCAGAGGTCAGCCCACTCACCCCACTCGCAGGATGCGATTGGCCTCGATCAGGTACTCGGTGAGCTGCGTGCCCATGAGCGCCAGGCAGTACACGGCCGCGTCGGCGGCGCCGGGCGGCAGCGGCGTGCGCGCCATGTCGCAGGCCGTCACGCGCGGGTTCGCCGCCACCAGGTCGAAGCTGTGCACCTTCTGCGGCACCAGCGTGCTCAGCTCGCCCTCGCCGCACCCCATGTCCGCCACCACGTACGATTTTGGGCTGGGACAGATGAAACGTAACTGGTGTTTTATGGGATCGGACACTGGGAACTAGTGGAAATCCATTGGACAGATGATGAAGGGGGCGTGCTCGACGATGTAATAATAATAATAATTCTTCATTCATAATTGGCTAACGGACTCGTCCAAAACACCAACATGTCATACAAAATTACAATTAAAAACTAAATATAGGCTAAATAGGCACAAATCAGTACGATTAAATTTAAAACACATTCAAAATTAAATAAAAAAACTTACTAAAAAAAGTTTCTTAAAAAAATAACGCTTACTGAGCAAGTAGGCTTAGATAAGTAACTTACAGAGACTTGATCCGCTTGGCGATTACGTGCAGCGGGTTGAGCGGCCACTTGCGCAGCTGCTGGCGGAAGCCGGCGTGGTAGGTGCGGAAGGCGGCCGGGTCCTCGCGGAACAGCGCCTGCGCCTCGCGCCCCGTGCTCGTGTACAGCTTCTCGTTGAGGTACCTGAACTGCGCCGCTGGAAGTCAAGTATATGTCACTCACCAACTTGGAAATAAACTGAGTAAAGAAGCTTTCATAGTAATAGGCAAGTGCAGTTTACACTTAGCTGATATGATATGCAGATATCTGTTCCATATATTGTGTTGTTGATTTAATAATTAAATAATAATCCAATTCCACTGTAAAAATACACTAAAGTGGAGTGTACACCGTTTATGCAGTTTATTTTAAAACTATCACTACAAGTTATTATTATTGTTGTTATTATTCAGTTATTATTTTTAAATTTATCCACTATTGGTAAGCCCTATATTATTAATTATGCAGTGTTTTGGAGCAGGACCTTAAATGTTCACATATTGTTGTTATAACTTGTTCCATGCTTTGTTGTTTATCTTAGTGTAAAACATAAAAACATAATGCTACAAACTCACACCGAAGTTTCTCCAGCATCTTTTCGCGCAGATTGCTGTTCGCTTTGAGAGGGCTCCTGTGATCATTGTGCCCTGTCAACATTTTCCTCAGTTTTTCCTTCTTTGTCAGAGGTTTGTTAGATGTGAACAGCAACTGTGTTTCTTGGTCGTCCCGTTTCAGTGACTCATTGAGTTTCTTCTTGCCTGCTTTGAGCAACTTCTCATCAAGCTCTTCAACTTTATGCTTTTGTTTCTTTTTATTATTTTTAATAGTTCCACTCTCTAACCAGTGCACATCTGATTCAAGATTTTTATTTTTTTTATTTTTGTTGTTGACATTTGCAACAGGTTTATTTGTAACTAGTGAATTTCGAGGAATGCCAGTTACTGCCTGAATTGCATTTAGTTTCTGTTTACTCTTCTTACTTTTATCTACTTCAGTTCCTTGAACATAAGATTTATTTTCAACTTGTGCATTCTTTTGTGCTTTGTGTGTTTTAGCGTTTGTTAATTTATCTTTTGCTTTCACAATACTATTGTTGGCTGTCTTACTCTTCTTTTTCTTCACCGTTGGCTTGTGCTTACTGCCCACTTTATTATTGCTTACTTTTTCATTTGGTTTCTGTTAATTAAAGCAAAGGCATGTTATAATTTATGCCTATCCTACCTACCAAAGAAGTTTTATATCGTCGCTCCGCTCCTCTATAGAACACTAATACGTCAGTTTCAATATGAAACCGCGTGGGCGAAGTTGAGGGGAAAATCTGAGGTGCGGGAGGGGGAAGCTTCATATCTGTTCGAATTTTTGAATCTAAGAATGTCATATGTTTGAATTACGACCAATCACCTCAAGATGTCAACTGTCTAAGGATTTAAATCGTCCAATAGCAATAGAGTATTTGAAAATGACAAAACTCAAAATACGACTGAAAGATCTAGTGATGGAGGTAATAGAAAGGATCACAAATATCGAAAATTCTTACGATAATTTGTAAAATGAGGATAACAAAATAAATTAAGCATATTGTTCCTTGTTAAATCTTAATAGGGTGAAATGCAGAATAGATGTACATTGTTAGAGTTTAATTTGTCCCATAAGTTTTAAACAAGATATCTGTTTTTATATTTTCGTAATTAAAATTATGTCTACAGTTATGGGTAGTGTTTTTATTTCTCTAAAGCCCCGTTTTTTTATTTTTTTGATACATGCATTTAGACACAAATAATATATATTTCTTTAATTTAATGCAAAATGCTTTCATACAAAATTTTAATGTCTCTTCACCATTTGGCGATTTTGTATGAGTAGCATTTTTTTATTTCTTGGTTTATTTTAATCTTATTTTGGTTAAAATCACCACCTACTATCGAAGTTATGAAATGGAATAGATTGCAGTGAAAATAAAATGATCTAGTTATAAGAATTAGCGTATTAATTTTTGTCTCAATTTTTGTTAATTTCGTAACTCAGGGTTAGTAACGACATTTTGAGCGCAATTATAACAACAATTCTACAAATAAATTGTATTTTTATAAAATAGCAAAACTTTCTCAAGTAATGTCAAAATATTGGCATTTAGATAGCCGCCATTTGCTTCGCAGTTCGTTGGTAATATATGTGACCTGCATCTGTTAAAATAAATATCAGGGTTAATAACGCGATTTTCCTGTTTCCGGTAAGTGCAATCTGTAAGTTATTTGTTTATTTTTCTTGCGTGAGAAATATTATGTCCGCTGGGATACAAATTATTGTCAAATCAATAGTGATTTCGGCAGGAGATATTTTTGAGTTTAGGATTTCTCAGTATATTTTTTCAGTTTCGTAACGTTTCGTTACGTTTCGTTACGAAACGAAGCTGAGCTCTCAGTTTCGTTACACTAAGGTTTTGCTCACGATATGAGTTTTTGATATTTAATATTTAAATATTAAAAAATGTAAGGTTGTTTTACATAAGAAATTAAGTAATATAAATTAAATAAATAACTTAATAATATAAATAAAAAGAAAGACATGTTATATGAATTGAAATTTATAAAATAAAACGACATTATTAAATACTACAATCAAATAATAATATTTGATTTATTTTTAATGCTTGTGTGATCTCACCCTATCATTATCAGTTTCGTAACAATTTATCAGTTTCATTACAATCTCAGTTTAATAACGATTTCGTTACGGTACATCTATTCTGCATTTCACCCAATACATAAACAATACTAATAGAAATTCACAAATATAATACAGTAAAAATACATATTAAAACAAAAAATATATATTTTAAAACTAAAAATTAAACCGAATCATAACTTCCAAAACATATCTATAGCCAAGCTGGGCGGAAATGTTAGGAGAAAATTTTCCAGCTGTCGTGTCTGCTCATAGTCTTAATTCTCGTTTAATTTTTATTTGGGTTCCTTTGGAAACTGAAAATAATTAGAAGAAAAAATAAGTCAAACACATTTCATGTGTTTGACTTATTTTTTCTGCTGCTGCTATAACTATAGCTCGTCCGTTGGTTGTAAGGTTCACTCGTAAGGCGAAGCGAGATGAGTTTTTGTCAGCAGCTAGAAACCGGAAAAATCTAAACAACCTTGATATTGTTGGTGGCACGGAACGGAAAGTCTTTGTTAACGAACGCCTCACCCAAACGAACCGGCACTTATTTCGAGAGGCCAGAAACAGGGCACAAGTTATTGGATTCAAATACTGCTGGACAAAAAATGAAAACATTTACATTCGTAAACGAGAAGGCGGATCCCCGATACGCATCAAAGATGAAAATGATCTGCACAGAGTATTTGGTCCCATTACAAAAGCTAATGAAGACCCATTATCAGCTAATTAAATTATCATGTGTGGTTAAGCAAGAACCATGTAATATTAATCATATTGTATACTTCAACATACTATTCCACAAAACACCTACATTACATTCTGACTCACTCATTCTTCTCACACTTATCAAAGTTACTTTATCACACATCTTGTCAAAGAATACATTCATGAATACTTGTATCGCACGGTTCCAATTCTACCTACAACACACCATTACACTTCATCTGCCTACAAGCAAAACCCGCTGTGATATCACCGTTCGTATTAACCCCTCAGAAAAACGATTTCCACTGGCTTCTGCAATTCAGTCACTACATCCTAGCAAAATATGGCATACACTCTCTCTTACTGTATTACTCAAATCCTTTTCTTTTGGCGTTACCTAATGGTTTCCCTAAATATTATTGATGACATTGATAATTCATTTAACGTAGTATGCCATAAAACAGATTCCCCCACAGAATGTGGTTCATTTATTAACAAACATAACTTTAAAATCCTAACCCAAAACATAAGAAGCATTAATCGTAATTTCAGTTCATTCCAGATTATGTTAGGTAGACTAAACATAGATTTTGACATCATCGTCCTGACAGAGTGTTGGATAACAGAATCATCTATTATCCCGCAAATCAATGGTTACAACTCATACAGAACACAATACTTTATAAACAAAGCCGGGGGAGTAATTATATATATCAAGGAGTCCCTATCTTCAGATGTTACTGAACCATATCTAGAACATGCTAACGTATTGAGAATTGACCTAAAAAATCACTAGGAGTGTTCCTAGGCATTTATAGATCTCCATCTTTCAGGAGTACAGACACTTTCCTAAAATCATTGGAATGTTTAGTAGAATCAATTAGACAGCAAAACTCAGTGATAATAACTGGAGATATTAATATAGATATATGCAATGAATCTGAAAGTAGTGACTACCTGTCCTTAATGTCTGAACAAGGTCTTTTACCAGCCGTTAACACTCCTACTCGCGGAAATACCGGTCTTGATCATTTCTTTGTACGAACCAAGGGTTCAATAGAAGCAATAGTATGTCATTCTGGCATCTCAGACCACGATACTATTATTCTTGGCCTATCCTGCACAACTATCAACACACTCCCTAAGGCGAACAGACACCCAAAATTAAACATACCTGCGGTAGTTGCTGACCTAAAAAACATAGACTGGTACCCTGTTTTTAATTCACAGTGTCCCAATGAAGCAACAAAACTATTCATGTGTCTTTTAAATACCATCACCAGTAAACATACAAGATATAAAAAAATCAGTAGCTCTAAAATTCTTCTTCAACCCTGGATGACACCAGGCCTTCTAAGATGTTCTAAAACAAAGGACAAATTACATGCTGATTCTCGCAAAAATCCTAGAGATGAAGCCAAAAAACTAATTTACAAACGATACAGGAACTTTTACTATGGACTTGTTAAGAAATTAAAACGAGAACATGAACAGAAAGAGATAATAACTAACAAACACGACCCTCGACTTCTCTGGAAATCTATCAAACGTATCACACATACCCAACGTGCACAAATCACTCATCGATGTTTATGCGACCTACTGACCCAGCTGAGATAGAAAAGATTATCATGAATCTGAAAAGAAATAGCGCACCAGGTCTAGACGGATTCACCAATGACTTGATTAAGCAAATAAAAGACATCATAATTCTTCCACTCGTACACATTGTTAACCTTAGTCTTTCCTTTGGAAAGTTCCCAGATGTCTGGAAAACCGCCGTCATCACTCCAATTTATAAAACAGGACCAAAAGATAAACCAAATAGCTACCGTCCAATATCACTTCTAAGCTCTTTTTCAAAAATCCTTGAAAAAATTGTCAACAGTAGACTAGTTCACTATTTAGAAAGCAACAATTTACTAAATAACCATCAGTTTGGTTTTAGAAAGGGGCGATCCACAGAAGACGCAGTCACTCTTCTGACGGAAACAGTTTCATCTTACATGGATAATGGTCAGAGCTGTATCGGGGTCTTTCTAGACTTAGCAAAGGCGTTCGATACAGTCTCAGCACCAATCCTACTAAGTAAGCTGGAATCGATTGGAATTAGAGAATGTACTTTGGATTGTTTCTCAAGCTATTTGTCTGACAGGAGGCAATGTGTAAGGGTGGGTGATACAATAAGTGCTCCTAGGAAAATTGCTTATGGCGTACCTCAAGGCAGCATATTAGGCCCCACATTATTTATCATTTACATAAATGACATTTCTTTGATTCCTATACGCTGTGCTAAAATGCTGTGTTATGCAGACGATACCGCTATACTTTTCCACGAGTCGAACTGGAAGCAGTGCTTAAAAATAACAGAAGATGGTATTCGTAAAGTTGCTCACTGGCTGCAAAGAAACCTACTTACGCTAAACGTTGATAAAACAAAATTTTTGTGCTTCCACAAGACTGCTGCTTCTGGTCCAGATCTTAATAGAAATATCAAAGTCCACACATGTTTAGCACAACTAAACCTAAATAACAACTGTTCTTGCACTACAATTGAAAGGTGTACATACATCAAGTATTTGGGGGTAACATTGGATGAAAAACTCACGTTTAAAAACCATATTAATTTGTTGTCCGCTAGAATAAGAAAGATAATTCACCCAATGGTAACCCTAAGGAATATACTGGACCTGAAGCTTTTGAAAGTAGCATACACGTGTCTCTGTCAATCTCTAATAACATACTGCATCTTAGCGTGGGGTGGATCTGCAAGTACTTACATGATTAAAGTAGAAAGAGCTCATCGCTCCATCCTTAAAGTCATGTTAAGAAGACAATTTCGGTACCCAACTCAAACACTCTACGCGGAAGCGAACACGCTCAGTGTTAGAAAACTTTTCATCCAGCGTGCCTTACTACATATTCACAAAAAAGTTAAATCTTCTGAAGAATATAATTCTATAGCGAGAAAAAGAAAATTTATGATCCCATTACCCACAACGAACACTTCATTTGCGCATCGCTTCACTAGTTTTATATGCCCATTCATTTTTAATAAAATTTCTGCTCTTACTGACATAAGATATTTGACACTTCGTGAAACAAAGATTAAAATTTTCAATTTGCTTATGGAGTGGACCTATAATCAAACTGAATCTTTCCTTAGAGTCGTCAAATAATGAACTGTTTGTCACACGAACGCGTACGAACACATACTCAGCACACAATCTCTGTCTCACCAAACACACATATACACATACAAAAAAAAAACACACACACAAATATGTATATATATATTATATATAATAATATAGTTTAATTACATGCCACTACATTCTGGTGTTCACTTTCTTACTGTATTATTTTATAAATTATACTAAATCACAAATAGATTTACAAGGAAATTCTTTTAACTTTGGTGTTGTACTATAGATAAAACTGCTAAGTTAATGTTAAAAATTAATATTCGATCTCCACGATACAGGCGCTGCCTAGTGTGGGATCAAAGTTTTTCTGTAAAATGTCAGTGTTTTTTGTGAATAAAGATTTATTATTATTATTATGTCTACGTTGGATAAAACTATGTAAATATGCAGTCGGATATTTTTTGTTGCTAAACTTTTTGCTATGCCTATCGAAAAGTTGATGAAGTGTTACATCACTACCATATGTTTTGCAACGAAGTTATTTAAATAAAAATTAGTCAATATATGGCTTACTTCTGGTATGAAACCCCGCACATTTGATTTATTGAGATGCCCAGTGCGGTTTCCGCATCAGACAACGATGCAACTTGGCATTTTTACGATAAATTTACACATATTTTGTCCGATGTTACCTCGACCATTGACAGAAATAGACTGAAAGATGAAAATTGAACGAAAATGACATTTCAATTTAACTTGGCCATCTGCCCACCTTGCGGCGAGCGGCCGATGCCCTGTATTGCTAGTCTATAGGAGGGGAGCGGGATGTATGTCTGTGCTACCTACCTACTTGAGACTGCTGTGATATTAGTAAGTACTGATAATGACATTTCTAGGTTATGTGAGTACCATATGATTTTTCGAACAGATGATATTTTATCATTTTTAATGGGCATTAAATTGCGTAAATAACTAAGTATTAGCTGTAAATATACTAAGGAGCACGTCGTCGCTTAATGTATGTATTTTAGGTTCAAAATTCATAATATAAATAGGTTCTTACAGTTAAAGTTTTGTTGCAGTTGAGATCCGTTTCAGGGACATCTTCGTCGAAATCCGGTATTTTAAACATTTTAGCTAAAGAATTCTGATATTCTGAACTAAAACAAAACATTACAAATTTTGCATTGTTAATAAAACGTGGACAAAAAAATATATTTGTACGAATTATTTATTTTCTTTTCCTGTCCTGTCAATGTCAGCATTGACATAACCAGAAAGCGTTCCAGAAAACATTCGTGTGAGTACAAAATAAAAATAATTCGTACAAATATTTTTTTTGTGAGTTGTTAGTAGCTTTTACCTTGACAGTAGGATAGCCTATTGTAAATCTTGTTAGTGTGAAAGAAACAGACATATCAGGTAAATCTTACAATAGTTTTGGAGTGGGCCCTACCACATTTTTTTAATATACGGAAAAGGCAAAGGCTTCTATGGTCATACAGCCTTGTCTGGTGTAATACAGTCAATGACGATGCAATTTGTCATGTCTGTCGTCAAAAGCCTATATTCCCGTTGTGTCACACCAGTTTCAGTCACACTGTTACACAACGGTAAAAAAATTCCCGGTGAGTCACACGTGTGACTCAACAGTAATTTTTTTTTCCCGTTGAGTATCAGTGTTACTCAACGGGCCGAAAATTCCCGTTGAGTCACACGTGTTAATATAGTAGTCTTACCGAATAGTCCTGGTACCAGTTGAATTAGACAGACTTACTACAAAACCAGTAGGAATTTTCTTGCCAATGGTCTTATCAGTAAAACTAATCAAATCATTATAAAAGAGCCTGTAATACGTCGTGTTCCAAAGTACCAGGAGAGCATAACCAAACAGAAGGTAGAAAGAGCCGTATTACGATTTGATGCCCTAGTATGGGCCTTCTAGAATAGAAAATTTTGTTGGTACTTTATACCTTTAAGGTATAAACTAATAGTAGGGGATTGGGGCTTCTATGACATTGATGGAATAGCCTCAGTGGCCTAGTGGCTGTCCGCTTATCTTGACCGTTTCCGTGATTTGCAATGCAGTTTAACCGTTTGTCATGACTCAGTGGGTTTGCGTTGATCATACAGGTTAACTGACTAAAGACACGGTCGAGACCTGGATGAGTTTGACTGTTAGTGGTACTTATCTTGAACGTTTTCGTACTTCGCAAGGTAGTTAAGCCGTTGCTCGTGACTTAATGTGCTTCCGTGGGTTATGATCTTTTGGATCATGACGGCACCATAAACAATGTCAACGCGGGCAAAGCCGCGGGCGGAAAGCTAGTGACATAATATGTATAAACATTATGCTGGTGTCCAAATATTACATTATTCAAAAGTACTTACACTCTTCAGGTAAAAATGGGAAACTTCTCACTAATATTACAAATGCGAAAGTATTGATATTTGTTTGTTTGTTCCACTATCACGCCGATACCACTGAACGGTCGGTAGATAGATAAAGCACTCTGCTAACACAGAATACTTTTATCCCGGAAATCTTGAGGATTTCTGGCTGCTTTACATTTTATTTCTCTCTGGACTTAATTCTGAAGTCCCGTCGACGAAGTCGCGGCCGAAAGCTAGTTATTTAAAAAATATACATACATTGATTAAAAAAGTGGTAGGGTAGACCGAGGCGAATCGGATCACAGTACGAATCGAATCAAAATTAAAAATAAATAAATATTTTAAATACCGCGCTAGACTGACCGTTGTCATAGCAACACATCACTTCGTCCCTCCCCTCCGCATCTGTTGTTATATTAAGTATTTTGATACCTCTCGTATTTTAGTGACTATAGCTCTCGCCCTTGATGCAGAAGTGACGCTACGGCAGTTTTTGCGCCTTTTTTTAAATACGTAATAATGATTACTTGTTATTTTATACCAAGACTTTCTTTTATAGTTAAAATAATTAAATAGTTTGATTAAGTATGGACTTTATTTTGAAAATAAAATAGCTTTTTAAAACCTATATGAATGGTATTCTGATAAAATATTTTTTTACGACCTTAAATATGGGGCGAATCGGATCACGTCCTGCGGGGTGAATTGAATCTGTACTTAAAATCAATGTATCTTATTTTTATTTATTTTTTATAGTTTTTAATAATTCTGATATTTGTTAAAAAATAACCAAGTTCAATATTTTTAATAAGATGTGAGAAAAATAGAAAATCAAGCCATCTGTAAACAATAGATTGAGGACATGCAGCAATTGTAGCAACGGACTTGTTCGAAAACGTTGGATAATGATTCCCTTGACAATAACTTCATAAAATAAGTTGTTTTCTCTTCATTAGGGTTTAACAATAACTTGTGATAATGCGAATCACCTCATAAAGTAAGAACAATCTTCATAAAAATAGGCTAACAAACGAGATGTTACTGAATAAATATTGAAAAGGTTTATGAGACTATGAAGGTTAAAAATAAGACTAATGCTTCATATGAAGTAGAACTTGGTCAAGAGTATGGCACTATGTACATTTTCTGTTGAGATTAAATTTAATACCCACCATCGGAGGACTGAATTCAGCTTTGAGTGTTGAATTCTGTCATTTATAGGATGGTGCCACATAAATGACTATTTATCTGGATTTTCGTGCCAATTACTATATGCCTAATTCATTAATTAATATGTATTTTTTTTTGTTTCATTAAAAACCATTTATTATAAGAGTTCCCTATTTAATTACTGTATAAAGGGTGACTTTAAATTAGTTCTTGATACGAAAGGCTATGCATGTGCTCATGATAATAAACAACTTTCCTCGAGGAACCCATAGTCAAATCGCAAAAAAAAAATTGGTCTTTCCATACAAATCTAGCAACTGAGCGTCCAAATTAGTATGAAGAGTCCAAAAAATTTTTTGTGATTTGACTATCGGTTCCTTAGGGAAAGTTGTTTGTTATCATGAGCACATGCATAGCCTTTCGTATCAAGAACTAATTTAAAGTCACCCTATATATTATGATCCGATTCGCCCCAACTATTGGGGGCGAATCGGATATTTCCCAAGTTTCAGTTTTTCGTTCACAGAAATTCGATTTTAGTACTATTCAAATTTATGATTATGAATTTTAAACTAGAATAAAGCTAAAATAATAAATAAAAAAATCTTCCAACGGAAGTTATTTTTATTTAATCTCAAAGTAAAGTTGATCCGATTCGCCCCGGTGTACCCTAGTAGGGTATGGGTTTCGTGCTCGCATCGATCACACTCATGTTAAGACACGATCATAATCTGGATACAAGTGTGTACAAGTTCCGAGTGGTAGGAACTTTGTACTAGGTAGAAAAAAATATGACGATTTAAAATTATGTGTAAAGCATCTACTTAAATAAAAAAAGATTTTTTATTTTGATTTTTGATTTTGATGGGGTGAATGCTTAATCTCAACCGTTTTCGTACTTCGCAAACCATGTTTAAGTGTTGGAACCGGTGCTACCAGGCAGATTTCAGTAAAGCCATGTCAGAAGCCTTAAACTGACTCGGTGGCTCAGTGGTTGGCGCTCCTGACTAATGCTTGGAGAGTCATGGGTTCGATCCCCACCCAATGCAAACATTTCTGTGATAAGGAGATTGGTTTGCTCAGTGTCTGGATGTATTATATCTTTATATGTATGTATTTAAATTAATATTATTATGTATGTTTAGTATGTTATAGTCCTACTACAACAATATATTTTATAGTATTAACAATATAATGGTGTAACCGATAGGGCATCAAATAGTAGTCCAGCACCTTCTGTTCGGTCATGCTATCCTGGTACTTTGAACACCAATCATACTACTGCTACTAAAGTCTAGAAGCCCGAAGAAAGTCTAGAATTCTATTAAATATATTCGCGGATTCAATGTGGCACGGGTGATAAACATACGAATAGACGATAATAAATAACTAAAGGATTACACTGTTACTGAAAGGGAATAATAATTCCCGTTGAGTCACAGTGTTACCCAGTGGTAAAAAATCAGTTGCACTGAGTCACAGTGTAACTTATCGGTAATTTTTTTACCGTTGAGTAACAGTGTGACACATAATGGTGTGACACAACGGGAATATACGGTCAAAAGTAAGTGAAATTTCTGTCGTTATGTATCAGTCACAGTTAGTTCTTCAACAAAATCATAGCACTTTTGATGAAGATTTCATGGACTTCTTGAGAGCACTCGAAACACAGTCTACACACTTTTATTTTATTATCCTACATATAGACACTTAAATGGCACTTTACTGAATAATACACTATAAATCAATGTTATGCATTAAAAACTACGGTATCCATTTTTTCGGATAATAAACCGAAAATGACAAACTCTTGCTGCGAGTTCCCGTCAAAAAGCCTGTTTAAGGTTGCGTTTCAGAACGATAGAAATTCGGACGTTTACTGAATAATACACTATAAATCAATGTTATGCATTAAAAACTACGGTATCAATTTTTTCGGATAATAAACCGAAAATGACAAACTCTTGCTGCGAGTTCCCGCCAAAAAGCCTTTTTAAGTTTGCGTTTCAGAACGATAGAAATTCGGACGGAGTGATGAATAGAATAGAAAATATTGTTATTTTAAAAAATATTATTTTTTAAATAATTATTTGCGATTTTTACAATAAGCACTTTTTAGTGTGAGAATTTTTAATAATGCTTTTGGTAATAATAATGAAGCATGCTGTGCTATCGGGAATTTCACTACGTGATCGATTTAGAAATAAGGAAAACTAAAGTAACTTGGCTATCTTATCTCCATGCCAGAATTGATGTTTGGCGGCAAGACTTAGATAAGTTGATGGTCGCTAGCCAGGCGGGCTCAGAAAGTGCCCTATCAACAACCAAACCGAGTCCTATAAAGTTGGACCCCGCTGGGACTCGAACCCGTGGCCTCCCGGATTGAACAAAGCAGACAAGTCATTAGAGCACGGAGGCGGTTGGTAATTTACAAGTTAACATTTAAAGGAAAGTTGTAAGTATGAATTATGTGCTGCGTAAGTACAATATATTTTAAAATACAATAATCATAAATAATAGAAACCAAAACCGTTCGAACCAGTTTTTTATTGACCACTAAAAATGTAAAAAAGACAAAAAAATATCAAAGTAAAATGGAATATAAAAATATTCAAAAACCTTAGCTGCCAGTGTTTGTATCGCCAACATGGTCACCCCGGTGTGGCAACACAACAGTTTAGGGTGGCGATACTAACCCAGCAACACAAGTTTGCGGGTGGGACGACGCAGAATTCCACCTTTGGTCGCAACTTCCGCAACGCGCACTACGCCGTCCCTACCCGGGAACACCTTTGAAACCCTCCCTCGGGGCCAGACTCCTCGTGGCAAGTTGCCGTCAACTATGAGGACAGCATCGTCAACCTTAATGTTCTGGCTCCGGGGGCTGACCACTGACCGTGGGATTAAGCTTGGTAAATACTCGCGCGTCCAGCGAGTCCAAAAATGATCTGCCAGACGCAGACCCTTCCTCCACTTGACACGCCGGGTGAGATCCGCCTCTTCAGTTCGAGCCAAGATGGAATATGGCGACGACGTCCCTCCAATGAAGTGAAAAGGAGTGATCGCTTCTTCCTCACTCGGGTCAACCGAGACGTGGGTTAGTGGCCTCGAATTTATTATGGCTTCAGCTTCTAAAAGGATCGTGTTCAAGACCTCATCAGACACGGTCCGGTCCTTTAAAGTGGCGGTCATTGCCGTTTTGACGCTTCGGACTAAGCGCTCCCAACACCCGCCCATAAAAGGAGCGGATGGGGGAATAAACTTCCAATCGATGCGTAGGTTTGAAGCAAATTCCTCCACAGGCTCTCCAAAGAGTTTTACAAGTTCTCGACTGGCTCCCACGAAGGCTGTTCCATTGTCAGAATAAATTATCTTAGGAGTTCCGCGTCTAGCCATAAAACGACGAAGGGCCATGATTGCAGAATCTGTGCTTAGGCTATGGGCAACTTCAAGGTGAACAGCACGCACAGTCAGGCAGGTGAACAATGCCACATAGCGCTTCTCCTTTCGTCCACCGACTGCGACCTGAAGCGGCCCAAAGTAGTCCAGTCCGACATTTGTGAAGGGCCTTTGATGGTGGGCTAACCGTTCCAGAGGTAAATCACCCAGTGGCGGTGTGATTGGGTTTGCTTTCAGTATTTTGCACTTGAGGCACTCGGCGGCTATTCTCTTTACCGTTGGCCGAAGGCCGATAACGTGAAACCGTTGGCGAAGCTCGTTCACAACTAATTCGTTCATGGCATGGGCCATCTGGTGATGAACGGAGGCGATCAGTAGTCTTACAATCCTGTTTTTCCCATCGAGGACAATTGGGTTCTTCGTAATTGGGACATCTTCAACCACTGTAATTCTACCCGTTAGGCGTAGAAGTTTGGACTCATCTATGTGCAGAGCTAAGTTTCGTAAACGGCTGCTTTTTGGAAGGGTCTTTCCTCGCTGAACGCACGTGTATTCTTCCTTAAAGGAGTCTAATTGAGACTTAAGTAGTAAATTAACCTCAGCTTGTTCAATATCATCCAACGTTAAAGAAAATTTTGAATTTGGAAGTTGGTTCGCCAAAAGCGCTTTAAAGGTTTTCGCGCAAAATATAATCCGAGCTGTTGCTCGGAGCAAGCGAAGCCACTTACTAAATCGAGTGGGGTCCGCAACCACTGGCGAAGGCAAGACAGTCGCTTCTACCGTTAAGTCTATTAACTCCAAAGGAGTTCGACGTCTAACCTCATTCAGGGCCGCAGGAGAGCGGTTGCATGGTTCCTTGGGCCATTCTGAATGTGGTTGCAGTAAAAATGGGGGTCCCGAAAACCAACGAGAATTGACGTTGAAATCATGGTCTATACGGGTCGCGTCGTCCGCTATATTCAAAGTGGTGGGAACGTAATGCCAACATGAAATTTGAGTAATTTCTGAAATTTTACCAACCCGATGGGCTACGAAAGACTTGAATGTACGTGCGTCACTACGTAACCACTTGAGGACCGTCAAACTGTCTGACCAGAAAAATAATTTAGACGGCTTTCGTCTATGAGCTTCTGTGATGTAGTTAGCGAAGCGCGCAGCCAATAGGGCAGCTTGAAGCTCCAATCTAGGAATGGACACAGGCTTCAAAGGCGCAAGTCGAGCTTTTCCACCTATTAAGCTAAGCTTCACCTCCTCACCGCCGCACTCGAAACGCCAATAGGCAACGCAGCCATATGCTAGTTCGCTTGCGTCGGCAAAAACATGAAGCTCGCACCGTGTATATTGATTTTGGAGGTACTGGCGGGAAACAGAACCGGAAAATAAGGTTGATAAATCATTGAACCATCGCGTCCACCTTTCCGCTAACTTTTGGGGTAATTTTTGATCCCAGTCAACGCCTAACCTCCAAGTCTCTTGGAAAATAATACGACCACGGATGACAATGGGTGTCAGTAATCCCAAAGGATCGTAGACTCTCATTAAATATGAGAGAACCGAACGCTTCGTCAGCTTCGTAGGTAAATCACCCAAGGAATCTCTAGCGAAGCCTAAAGAATCGTCAAGAACATTCCAATTCACACCGAGGATACGGACAGCCACTGAGGAAATATTGGGGTTGCGTAAATCACACGGCAAACGTGAAAGAGCTTCTGGAACATTGGAGACCCAAGAACGCATCTCCAAGCAGGCTTGTGAGTGAATATGGACGATATCCTTTGCTAATTCTGCCGCTTCCTCCACTGAATCAACACTACCCAGGTAGTCATCCATGTAAACATTCCTAATAATAGCGTCTGCCGCAACAGGGTACTGTTGCTTGTGCTCCTCCGCATTTTTATTTTTGAGATATAAAGCCATGAAGGGGCTGGAACAAGCGCCGAAAATCATAGACGACATTCGGTACTCTTTGACAGGCTGTGAAGGATCGCTGCGCCAAAGGAATCTTTGAGCGTCGCGATCTTCATCTCTAATCTTGGTCTGTGGGAACATTTCCCGAATGTCGGCATTCAACGCTATTTTCCCCTCTCGGAAGCGCATGAGGATCGCCAACAAGGGTTGAAGGAGGTCAGGCCCGGGAAGTAAGAGAGAGTTCAGGCTCAGCCCTCGGACCTGGGCCGCTGCATCATGCACCACCCTCAATTTCCTCTTCTGTGGATGCACCACGCCAAAGTGGGGAAGGTACCAGATCACTTTCCCACTAGGAGGAGTATTGCACTGTTCAGCATAGCCCTTTTCCAAGGTTTCTTGAATATATTTTTGGTATAGAGTCGCATAGGTAGGGTCCTGTAGCATTTTTCTTTCCAAACTATTAAACCTAGCAAGCGCCAAGGGGCGGCTGTCGGGAAGCTTATCAATCCCAGAGCGCCACAGAAGGCCGCTTTCAAAACGACCTGAGGGAAGACGCCGAGTGGTTTTCTCTAAAATTTCTACCGCTCGCTTGTCGTTTTCCCCGAGGTAATCTTTTTTCTCCACTCCGATCGAGTCTAAACGAAAGTAATCTTTAAGTTGATTATCGAGAGATTCTTCCACGAAAACATCCCTCAATACAAAATGATTCAAAGACTCGGTCGGGGAAGATAGCAGAGAACTACACTTAACTTTTCCGTAAAGGACCCATCCAAGTGCGGTTAGGGCAGCGACAGGCTGTGATCGCGCACCGCGGCGCGTAGCATGGGGTAAAAGAAGGTGCCAATTATCTACGCCAATCAAAATCAAGGGCTTGGCGTCATCATAGGAAAGAGTCTCAGAAATATCGGCCAGGTAATCAAAGGACTTTATGTCGTTTAGTTCCACAGATTGCTTGGAGATTCCCAAACTTTCTAAGGACCGAACATCCTTTAACAAAAACGACTCTGAACTGTGACGACCCCTAACCTGTAAGTCCACGTAACTCACTGGCATATCCCTTCGCATTCCACCCACACCTTCCATACTCATGTGGCCGCGTCGACCCTCAGCGCCGATGGTTACCGCTAGCGACGAGTCGACCAAGGTTGCGGTGGAGCCATCATCAAGAAGGGCATAAGTGTCCACCGTACCTTTGGGGCCGGATACCGAGACCGCAATTACTTTAAGTAGAGGGCGTTGATGCGGAGGTGCAGTATGACTGTGGGTTACGACCTCAGGAAAAGAGCTACCACTCGAAGAACTCCCGGGTTCAAGTTCGGGTTCGGGTTGAACTAAGGCCACTGTTGCAGAAGGTTCACTTACATGACGATGCAACAGAGAGTGATGAGTCTTCATGTTTCGACAGGGCTTCTCCTTACATACAAACTTATTACATCGCCGATATGTGTGACCCCCCTTTTTAAAACATTTGTAACAAACCTTTTTCGACAAAACCCATTCCCATCTTTTCTCGACGGAAAGAGATTTAAACCTTTTACAGTCTAAAACTCTATGGCCCAGAACTTCACAATAAGAGCAACTAACCTCTTTAGTACCATGTGAAGATAAATTATTAACATCTGTGGTGTGACAGGAATCTGTCACCAGCTTACATCTGACGTCTCGACCATCACGCTTTGCAGGCTGCACGTACTTGAAATCTCGGCCATCACGCTTGAAGGGCTCCACATACTCGTAGCGAGAACGCACGTCGGCCTCGCTGATCAAAAATTTTGACAACAGCGACAACCTAAACTCACCTGAATGCTCGTGACGAAAGGCAAAGTCACCCCAACGAGTCCTGAGTAGCGGAGAGAATTTGCCAAGGATCTCGTTGGAAAGCTCAGGGGAAGCGAGATACTCCGGTCTCTCTAGGAGTTGAACGACAGCAACACAATTTCTAACTTTGCAAGCAAAATTATTGAGTTCATTCGCGTTTTCGAGGTTCGACAATTTCGGTAAGGCACGGATAATGGCAAGCTCAGTAAGAATTATATGTTCCGGCCGAGCGAAAGTGGCCTCCAAGGCACGAATGACCTCAGAGGGGTCGCGAGCGACTGCTAGCAAAACTGCAACTGAGTCGCGCGCGGCCCCGCGAAGTGCAGCACTAAGTCTCGCTAGGTTTTCGGAGGCCGAAAACGACGGACTGGTCGCATCATACAACCTTTTGAAAACTAACCAGTCCGTGGGAAGGCCACCAAAAACCGGAAGCGGCGTGCTTACCCGTTTCGAAGAAGTAGCAATTTCTGCGATACTGCGGGCTAACTGCTGAATTTGTGTAGTGTATGACACTTCTATCTTTTTATTTGTGGTACATTCGTTCTCATGTGTACCTAATGTGAAGTAATATGGTGTGTGATCGGCGTAGCATGGGTCGTAGAACGCAGAAGAAGACGTGGGGCGCGCCAATGGCGACCCATACGACACGTGGGTCGCATGGGGCGCGGGCGGCCTCGCCGCCGACTCGTGGGTCGCATGGGGCACGTGCGCCCTCGCCGCCGACTCGTGGGTCACATGGGGCACGGGCGCCCTTGCCGCCGACTCGTGGGTCACATGGGGCGCGGCCCATGCTGTGGGCGCGGCCCACGCTGTGGGCGCGGCCCGCTCTGTGGGCGCGCCGCACGTTAGCGGAAAGGTGGACGCGATGGTTCAATGATTTATCAATCTTATTTTCCGGTTCTGTTTCCCGCCAGTACCTCCAAAATCAGTATACACGGTGCGAGCTTCATGTTTTTGCCGACGCAAGCGAACTAGCATATGGCTGCGTTGCCTATTGGCGTTTCGAGTGCGGCGGTGAGGAGGTGAAGCTTAGCTTAATAGGTGGAAAAGCTCGACTTGCGCCTTTGAAGCCTGTGTCCATTCCTAGATTGGAGCTTCAAGCTGCCCTATTGGCTGCGCGCTTCGCTAACTACATCACAGAAGCTCATAGACGAAAGCCGTCTAAATTATTTTTCTGGTCAGACAGTTTGACGGTCCTCAAGTGGTTACGTAGTGACGCACGTACATTCAAGTCTTTCGTAGCCCATCGGGTTGGTGAAATTTCAGAAATTACTCAAATTTCATGTTGGCATTACGTTCCCACCACTTTGAATATAGCGGACGACGCGACCCGTATAGACCATGATTTCAACGTCAATTCTCGTTGGTTTTCGGGACCCCCATTTTTACTGCAACCACATTCAGAATGGCCCAAGGAACCATGCAACCGCTCTCCTGCGGCCCTGAATGAGGTTAGACGTCGAACTCCTTTGGAGTTGATAGACTTAACGGTAGAAGCGACTGTCTTGCCTTCGCCAGTGGTTGCGGACCCCACTCGATTTAGTAAGTGGCTTTGCTTGCTCCGAGCAACAGCTCGGATTATATTTTGCGCGAAAACCTTTAAAGCGCTTTTGGCGAACCGACTTCCAAATTCTAAATTTTCTTTAACGTTGGATGATATTGAACAAGCTGAGGTTAATTTACTACTTAAGTCTCAATTAGACTCCTTTAAGGAAGAATACACGTGCGTTCAGCGAGGAAAGACCCTTCCAAAAAGCAGCCGTTTACGAAACTTAGCTCTGCACATAGATGAGTCCAAACTTCTACGCCTAACGGGTAGAATTACAGTGGTTGAAGATGTCCCAATTACGAAGAACCCAATTGTCCTCGATGGGAAAAACAGGATTGTAAGACTACTGATCGCCTCCGTTCATCACCAGATGGCCCATGCCATGAACGAATTAGTTGTGAACGAGCTTCGCCAACGGTTTCACGTTATCGGCCTTCGGCCAACGGTAAAGAGAATAGTGGCCCCGAGGGAGGGTTTCAAAGGTGTTCCCGGGTAGGGACGGCGTAGTGCGCGTTGCGGAAGTTGCGACCAAAGGTGGAATTCTGCGTCGTCCCACCCGCAAACTTGTGTTGCTGGGTTAGTATCGCCACCCTAAACTGTTGTGTTGCCACACCGGGGTGACCATGTTGGCGATACAAACACTGGCAGCTAAGGTTTTTGAATATTTTTATATTCCATTTTACTTTGATATTTTTTTTTTTTTTTTACATTTTGAGTTGTCAATAAAAAACTGGTTCGAACGGTTTTGGTTTCTATTATTGGTGTCAGAAGTGTGTGAAATCTTAAGAAAAGCGTTAAAAAGTGTTCAGATTTATGCAGTTTGTGTGCAGTGTGACGTGTGGTAGTTTTCCTCGCTGAACGCACGTGTATTCTTCCTTAAAGGAGTTTAATTGAGACTTAAGTAGTAAATTAACCTCAGCTTGTTCAATATCATCCAACGTTAAAGAAAATTTTGAATTTGGAAGTTGGTTCGCCAAAAGCGCTTTAAAGGTTTTCGCGCAAAATATAATCCGAGCTGTTGCTCGGAGCAAGCGAAGCCACTTACTAAATCGAGTGGGGTCCGCAACCACTGGCGAAGGCAAGACAGTCGCTTCTACCGTTAAGTCTATTAACTCCAAAGGAGTTCGACGTCTAACCTCATTCAGGGCCGCAGGAGAGCGGTTGCATGGTTCCTTGGGCCATTCTGAATGTGGTTGCAGTAAAAATGGGGGTCCCGAAAACCAACGAGAATTGACGTTGAAATCATGGTCTATACGGGTCGCGTCGTCCGCTATATTCAAAGTGGTGGGAACGTAATGCCAACATGAAATTTGAGTAATTTCTGAAATTTTACCAACCCGATGGGCTACGAAAGACTTGAATGTACGTGCGTCACTACGTAACCACTTGAGGACCGTCAAACTGTCTGACCAGAAAAATAATTTAGACGGCTTTCGTCTATGAGCTTCTGTGATGTAGTTAGCGAAGCGCGCAGCCAATAGGGCAGCTTGAAGCTCCAATCTAGGAATGGACACAGGCTTCAAAGGCGCAAGTCGAGCTTTTCCACCTATTAAGCTAAGCTTCACCTCCTCACCGCCGCACTCGAAACGCCAATAGGCAACGCAGCCATATGCTAGTTCGCTTGCGTCGGCAAAAACATGAAGCTCGCACCGTGTATATTGATTTTGGAGGTACTGGCGGGAAACAGAACCGGAAAATAAGGTTGATAAATCATTGAACCATCGCGTCCACCTTTCCGCTAACTTTTGGGGTAATTTTTGATCCCAGTCAACGCTTTTTAACGCTTTTCTTAAGATTTCACACACTTCTGACACCAATAATAGAAACCAAAACCGTTCGAACCAGTTTTTTATTGACCACTAAAAATGTAAAAAAGACAAAAAAATATCAAAGTAAAATGGAATATAAAAATATTCAAAAACCTTAGCTGCCAGTGTTTGTATCGCCAACAATAAACATCATCTTTATTGGTAACATTTGTTACAGGTCAATGTACTAGTTCAATATAAATGTAGTACCTATACAAATCGTATGGGTAATATAATGATGTTACGGTAATACATTGCGTAAAAAATGTATGCTAATATAATAAAGTTTAAATTAAATTGTTACATTGTTTTTATTTTTATTTTTACATATACATATTTAATTAAGATATATGCCTTCTCGACCAACCATCTTTTTAGTTTTCCTTTAAAAGATGTAAGAGAGGGAGCGTCTTTTGTGTCATCTGGTAGGGGGTATAGAACGTGGGTCCCATCATGTGCACCATCCTGTCAGACGTGGCTAGGCGGTGTGGAATGGGTTAACTATTTATATTTTCTCATATGATAAGGCTGGGTAGAGCAAGTATGACCAGTTTGATGAAGTGAGGTCTAGCTGACTCACCCGTCTTGATGCGGGCGACTGTTCTTACTGCTCGCTTCTGGAGGACGGAGGCTCAGTGCCAGTCTGCCGCCTGACCCCAGAAGTGTCGACCCCATATTGGAGAAGAGAGTGAACAGTAGCAAAGTAGCAATTCCTAGCTATTTCTTTCGGAAGAGTTGATGATACCCTACTTTAGGCGATAATATCAATATCTCAGATATCTTCTTCGCTTACACCGAATTGTCGCTTTTCTTAGTACCTAACCTAGTATGAGAAGTAAAGATAGTTCGGAAACTCATGGTCGCTGCTGTTTTCCCACGGTAGGTCACTCTTTTGATGTTTGGTTAACAAGTCGCCCAACATAATTCTGTTATCTACCTACCTGCTACCGCGATCCGTATAAACTTATCTACCTATCTCGTAAACAAAGGTTTCACTTGGTGTCTGCGTGGTTCTGTAACAAGTCAATCCCTGATGATAAAACTGTTGAACTGGGGAACGGATTCCCTACGCCCGCCATTCTGAAAACTGGCTCTCTTTATATAGATAAGTGGCTCATCTAGTGTAGATGCAACCGTGAGAGTGCTGGCGCGCAACCGTCTCGTCTGCGCGGTCTGCCGCCGTGGGCTGGGCTGGACGTGAGCTCTAGCGATCTGAAGCGCGCACAAACGTTACAATATACAATGTGCTTGATGTTATTTATAAATAAATAAATGAATGATGGGATTACGTATTAAGAAAGGATCTCGCTGGTACGTGGTGTCTCAACCGCTGTCACACGGAACTGGGCCCCTATGGTCTCTGGCAAAGAAGTTTTATATCCTCGCTCCGCTCGAGCGGGTGTATGTGTGTGGTATCTGGTCACACCGAGTCGCTTCTATTGCGCTAGCGATGATAACTTTCCAGGTTGTAGTAATTACCTATTCTGTCGTGGCATCCCTGCCGCCTGCCCTCAGGGAGGCGACCGACACGAGCCGCGAGTCACGACAAGGAGGCGCGGCGGCGCGGCGCTCCACGGCGCATGTGCGCGTTTCACGCGTGCGCGCTAGCCACAATGCGATGCATGCAGTTTTGCACTTGTTTTGGACACCCTGTGTTTTTGTAGTGATTACAGTTATTCGCGGATATTATTTACCTGAGTATACCTATTTTAATTAACAGTTAGAATACTTATCTAATTGTGAACAGTGAATGCTGACCTCTACAACTAAGTGAACATCGTTTAGCCATAGATAATCCATTTCTTTATCACCAATTGGCCTTTACGTCCGTCTGTTGCAGACGATACGTGTATCAAAGGTGAGAATCTCCATTTGGCTGGGGTCAGTGGTACGGTATTTTTGATTAGAAAACAATTAAAATGACATAATACCTAATCTAAGTACGGCCTGTTAAATATAATTGTGTAAAGTTAATTTCTCGCAAAAATTGTGAAAAGGCTCTTAAACATAGCCAGTGCTGCTCTTACTCGTGCTGCTGCTAACTCTGTCAAACCGCTCATCTCGGTCTTGTGAGGTACATATTAGTCATCTTGTTTTATTAATTAGTGTACTTACCTAATTAGTTTACAGCCAGCTCGCAAGAAAACTATTTTGTCTTTACGTCATGTGTAAAAATGAATGGAACGAAAGTAAAGTTATTAATGCATTACTATCGAAGTTACGAGTTGGCAATAAAATCATTTTTTCAATAGGAAACAACGTCTGCAAACTTTCCACGTTAATTAAGTTGAAAAAAATGGACTTTACATAGCGAGCCGCATATTCATTATAAAAAAATAATTTTGCGCTATAAAATACCAATTAATGCAGAAAACAGAATGCCAGAACGCTCAGGTAAGTCATGGGTAATATTCCAGGGCCCAGCGAAACCGGCGGCGGCGACCTCGCCGGGCTCCGGTAGCGGCGGGCGGCCAGGGCCCCGCCGACGTGGGCGCTCGGGCGAGATGACTCGCGGGGGGTTAAGGTCGGACCGTGCTCATTGATCAATGGCCGTGCGGAGGGACAAAAACGTAAGTAGGTACTTTCACCTTGACATACTAAGTCCAGTCAAATATGTGTAGTGACACATTTTTCATAAGCGTTAAGACTCAGTGTAGGGTGCTTGAACATAAGTAGGGGTATTTCAAATTCAAACAACTATCTTTCGATTGTATTAATTATTGCTAAAATTGTAATGGTTTATCGTATCGTTACTCAAGTAAGCGAGTGTTGCGTGCGACAGACGCGCTGGCGCTGCAAGTGGCGAGCGGCGGCGCTGAGCGCGGCGGCACTGGTGCTGGTGTGCAACGGCAGCGCCAGTCTGTGGATGATGCGGGGGCCGCCGTGCCCGCCCGCGCCGCCCCCGCCGGCCCCCAGCGCGGCCCCCTGCGAGCCCGCGCTCGGCCCCGGCGGCCCCGGCGGCTCCGCGGCGCCCGGCGACGACGACCCCCTCGGCCGCCTCGACACCCGCCTCGGCCGCTGGGACGCCTCGCGCTCGTTCAAGCTGTTCGACACCGCGGCGGTGGGAGAGGCGTACGTGGCGCTGTCGGCCGAGAGGCGCGTGTGCCTGGCCACGCAGAGCTCCGTGGAGCGGCTGCACGAGGTGCTGCGCATCGCGGCGCACTGGAGCGGGCCGCTGTCGGTGGCGGTGTTCGCGGCGGGCGAGGAGCTGCGGCCGGTGCGCGGCTTCGCGGCGTGGCTGCGGCGCTGCCGGCCCGGCGTGTTCGCGCGCCTGGCGCTGCACCTGGCCACGCCGGCCGCGCGGCCCGCGCCGCCGGCCCGCGCGGGCCGCGCCGCGCGCCTGCCGCGCTGGGCCGCCGACTGCGCCGCCGAGCCGCTGCCCGGCGCCGACCTGCACAAGGACACGGTCAAGTGGCGCGCGCGCACCCCCTACCCGCAGAACCACCTGCGGAACATGGCCCGCCGGAACTGCCACACGAGTTACGTGTTTCTAGTGGACGTGGACGTCATCCCCTCCGGGGGCATGGCGGAGTCGCTGGAGGCGTTCCTGGCGGGCGCGCCGCGCTGCGCCCTGTGCGCGTACGTGGTGCCGACGTACGAGCTGGACACGCGCGTGGCGCACTTCCCCGCCAACAAGTCGGAGCTGCTGCGGCTGGCCCGGAAGAAGCTAGCGATACCGTTCCATAGGAAAGTGTTTATTTACAACCAGTATGCTTCTAATTTTACCAGGTGAGTGATATTGTTTGTTTTTTTCCAAATTGCTAGCACCTGATTGTTTAATTCGGTTCACACGATGTTCACGCAAGCGACCGGCAGGCGCGCTTGCACCGTGCGATAGTTGTTTTTGTTTTTGGGCAATATCATTGCCAGTTTATCCAAGTTTGGTGCCCCAAGGGCCGTGTGTGATGTCTGTTACTCTGTCGATTTAGTAAGAAATTAAAAAAAATACAAAATGTACAGTCTCGTGCACCTAAAAGTATACCCCCAAGTAGCGCCATCTAGCAAATCAGTTACTAATAAATACGGCACAGGAGCTGCCGAAGCGGCAACGCAGGCGATGCATGCACCTGAGACTACGGTGAGAAACGGTGAATAATTTAAATCATATTTGGTCGATTGCCTAAATATGCACTATCTTTAAAGTATTCTCAAATTGACAGTAATATTTAAAGAAAACAGCCAAAAGCCTTAGTCTATAAGGCCCCCCCGACTTATACCTGGCTCAAAAGTGCCCATGACACTGGCGGCATTACCGCGCTGTATGGCCAGGGATATCTGTTGAGCCAGGTACGAGCCGGCTCGGGGGTCAAATCCGAGGTCCCTCAAGCGGCGACTTATTTCGCGCACAAAACATTTAGCGGCTTCACACCACACGCCCGAGGTCTCAACCGCAAATGGGACGAAATCGTATGCCTGCAACAAATCGGCATACGTCACCAACTTCCGACCGGCCAAACACTCGGCAGCTGACCCCGCCGAGCGGCAGGTACCTGGAAGATGGGAGGCCGCAAAGGTGCAGGCACACGTCGCATCCCACAGCAGGCAGCGGCCTTTGCTCCACGGAATCAACGTGAGCCCATCAGGTCTCTTTGCGTCGGCGCGACTCAGGCCCTCTGGCTCCAGGACACATGGGACATTAGCCGAGACCAAAGCACGACGCAGCACTTCATTTAGGGCGTGATGGCGAGAATGTCTGCCCGCGCTACACCTACAGCTGAGGCCATGGAGACCACCAGCATCGACCTGGGCACCACAGCGACAAACATGCGGCTCGCACAATTTGCACCCCAACCTAAGAGCCACCGCAATTCTCAACGAGTTGTCGTCGAGGAAAGTGCCAACATGAGGGGATGGAACGGCATGAACCCAAGCTCCAGATTCAGCGCAAGAGGCAGCCTTTAATCGAGCTAAATTGGCCCCCGACGACGACTCGATGAGGCTATCCGCTATTGATTTAGCCCATAGGTCATCCCAGCTTCTTTGCAAATCGGGGCGCTCCGGGAGATCCACATTAGGACAGGCTGCAGTCCAGGCCACAAAAGCTTCACCCTCAAAAGGAATGCGAAAATTGTCACCTTCAAAAGAAAGAATACGAGTGACAAGATTTCGCACTCCATTCGCAGATGCTAAGAAAGCAGATGGCCCAGAGTCCTGTAGACGCCTGACTCCCAAACCCCCATGTGGCACCGGCAAACCAGCTTGACGCCACTCGCGATCCCCCAGACTGATATTGAGGATGTCCTCTAGTGAGCTCTTAAGGACTTCATCCACTAAGGCAACCTCCTGAGGAAATAACCACACGGGTTGTTCTAATAGTGTAGACAAGCTTTGGGAGAGACAAACAGTTTCTGAGTAAAACAAGTGCGACATGTGCTGACAGTTGTTTGAGGTGAATCTGCGCGTTACTGACTATAGACGCTTTCTCCCTCAGCACCCCACAAATTGCGTTGGACAGACCATTGCCTAAATCATCAGGTAGTTTGAACGTCTATAATAATTTAACCACTATATTCTAGCTTCGAAACGGCTCAGGTGGATAAGACTGCGGTCATAAATCCGGCGGCAACGGGTTCAAGTCATCTATGACTGTAATTTTTTAAGTTTTTTATTCATTTATCGTTTTAATACTTATTACCAAATGTAAAGAAAATTGAAAACAGTGTAATTGTAGATAATAATGTATTGGACTTTGTAAATAAGACCGTTTTAGGTATAACTTTAGATGCTACACTGCAATGGGGCCCACACATAGAAACCTTAGCGGGACGGCTTAGTTCAGCTGCATACCTATGCTGTTAAGAAAATAAGACAGTTTACAGATGTAGGTACTGCGAGACTAGTGTATTTTAGTTATTTTCACAGTATAATGTCTTACGGAATCTTACTCTGGGGACATGCGGCTGACATTGAAACGATTTTCATTTTGCAAAAAAGGGCAATTCGCGCAATCTACCACTTGTGATCCCGTGAGTCGTTGAGGAATATGTTTAAAGAAATTAATATTCTTACTGTTGCTAGTCAATTCATATACGAAAATATCATGTATGTACGTAAAAATTTGCATTTGTTTCATAAAAACAGTGACAGACACAATTTTAATCTAAGAAATATTAATAACATAGATGTTGCCTATTCGAGACTGAGTAAGGTTAAGAAGTCATTTATGGGGCAGTGTGTAAAATTCTATAACAAAATACCCGAAAATGTGACTAGTTTGCCAGAAAACAAATTCAAATTGCATGTGAAAAATTGTTTATGCTCTAAAGAGTATTACAAAATACTAGATTATGTAAATGACAATGATATATGGACATGTATAGATCCTCCAGCTCACAATTTTTATTGTTGACATGAATTGTAATAGAGTTTAAGATTTTATTCAAAAAATGTGTTGAAGCGAGTTTCTTTTGGGCTCGACGTTTCTTCTCGCTTCGCAAACACTTCCCGAAACGTTGAGTGTACAAGTCCCGCGTGGTAGGGACTTTGTACTAGGTAGTAAAAAATATCGACGATTTAAAAGCATGTGTAAAGCATCTACTTAAATAAAAAAACATTTTGAGTTTGAGTATTAGTTTATTATAATATGTATTTAATTAAAAAAGGGTAAGAAAAAACTCAGAGTAATACTTATAAATAACTTTTATAACTTTTAATAACTTTTACACATTTATATCATTTGTGATTGAAATAAAATTATGTTAACAATATATTCTGTTCCCTTTAGCTTAAAGTGGGCGTGTTGTGAATAAACATGTTAGCTAGTCAGATAATGAACATTCTTTCTAACTAATAACAATAACATCACTTTAAACAGCTACTTTAAGCTTTACATTAACCAGCAGAATAACTTTAGGTTATAATTCGGAAATAACAATAATAACATACCAATATAAAAATAATTTTGATAACGTGATAGAAATAACAATAAATAAAACCGCAACGCTCGGTATCATTGCGTTTTGTGTTTCTAATTATAATTTTCACTATTGAGACAACAAACTATAGAGGAAGTGCATCAATTGTGGAATACGCAGCTAAAGTGGAATTCACTATAAAAATAAAACTAGAATGACGCCATCTATGAACATTCAATCAAACTATTACCTATGCATAGACAACACACGGCACTGTCGATAAAAGAGCCTGAAATAGTTGGTATGTTTTTTATTTGACAGTTTGTTTTTTCAATGCAAGCAAAGTTTTTAGAGGAACCTTTTATTTTGTGATTAATCAACGAAAATTGTAAGTAATCAATTATATTTTTATCATGAAATAATATTCATTTAACATAGTTTAGTATAGGGTAATAGTAAATGGGAATACTTTTCCTCAAAAAGTTTTTTCGTAACTTTATTTCAAAAGGTAAGTAGGTTTGTAATGTGGAATACGCTGTGGAAGGTAAAGTGGAATATATTCCACATTATCTTACATTGTTGTTACTTTCAGAATAATTGTAATATCTTGCCAATTATGTTAGTATTTTTAGGTGTAGAATGCCGAAAGCAGGAGTAAAGAAGAAGCTCTACGACAAACAAAAAATGTTACAAGCTGTTGAAGCCATTTTATCGAAAAGAATGGGAAGAATTTGAAGTTCCTCGCACATTATTATTTAGATTTGTGAAAGAAAAAGAAGAGAAACCTATTAAAGCTATCAATGCTATAATTTCAACTACAGTAGGAAGGAGACTTGTTCTCGTTAATTTTGAAGAAGACCTAGTTACTCTATTAAAGCAAGATTTATTAGGAAAAGAAATGAAATTTTTAAAACAGAAGTCTAATCAGGATCGGGGTAAGAAGTCTAAGGGTATTAACAAAGAAATAGGAAAAAAGCAGCAAAGAAAGCAGATCAAAAGGAAAAATTGAAAGATATAGGAAAGGAGAAAAAAAGGAAGGCAACAGAAAAAGGAAAGAATATTGTGAAAGGGAAGGAATTTAATAAAATGTTCAAAAAAAGAGAATGTTAAAAGAAGAAGAAAGGAAAACCCTAAATCAGAATCAGAATCATATGAATGGAGTAATGAAGACATCTCACTGGGAGATTCAGATGACGCCTCCGATACTCTTGCAGATGCTCGGGTGCGTGAAGCTTCTACAGATGCACTGTGTATGTATTGCAGTGAACCATTTCTACATGATGTCGCAGGAGTGCCCTGGATTGTGTTGTTTGTCCAAACTGGGCGCACGAATTATGCTCAAACGCAGAATCAGATATTTTTATTTGTGAATTTTGTATTAATTGACTGTTTTGATTAAATATGAGAAAGACGTCTACTACTAATTTAAAACACAGTGTTTTATTTTAATAGATATTATTTTATTATATTTTTAATACTTTTTTAGGAATATGGAGGTAAAGTGGAATACTATACCACAATACCTGCACTGGTATTCCACATTATATTCACCTAGCAGCTATTGTGGAAATATCTCTCATTTATGTTATTTTAAATTAGATTCAATTCTACAAGTTGGACGTAAAAAACGTCATAAGATCTATAATCTTAATTAAATTGTGTACTGATAACAATTGTAAACTCACAAAATATCTTTGTAGTTTGACTTTAATATGCAAAAATAAAACTAGTATTCCACATTTGCTCCACTTCCTCTAATAGTTCCATTATTTCACCGGGGCCCATTGAAGACATTCGTCCGTACTCCCCAGTATCCTAAAATTATTCTGCCATAAGTTTTATTTGTTAATATACACAGATTACTTTTTTTTTCCACGCCTCCGCAATAGCACCTTTTGTCCATCTGCGTCCAGTCTTGTCTGACTTAAAAGATTTTTCACCGAAACTTATATCTTCAGCCAAAAGATGTCCGTTGCTGGTCAATATGTATATACTCTTCAGCAACTCGAACTTCGCACCGTTTCCACGGGTATACCGTCTGCACTAGCATTCGTCTTGGTCTCTTACAAGTGTTCTTTGGTCTCTTAGAAAGGATTAGCCGTGTGACTGCCCACGCTCTCCCGCTGACGTGCAGACTGAGCGATAAACATTACTGGGGCTGGGCATGGTTGTATGGGCTATAAATCTCTAGTGTCTTCATAACACATGATCCATAATCTAATGGTTTCTGTCTGGAAAAAGATAGATAATGTTAATTTTTATAAATAATATAAACTCAACTTATTGTGAATTATTGACAAAACTATGCTTAAAATACTTACAGTTAAATAAACATCTCGGCGTCACTTATATTTTTATTCTGTTCTAATAAAACAAATTATTATCGCTTTCAATACACTTGATACAAGTAACTACGGCATTATTGACAATAATAAATACGTGCAGGTAAATCCACACATGATATATTAGTTACACGTAAATCACAGTTGACATAACAACAAACAGCCAATATGAAAGTGAAGTTGCTAGGAGTTAAGAAAATATCACAGTTATTTTTGTCTACCCACAAATTCAAAGTAACACAATATGGAGTGAATCCAGTTCGTCATAATCGCTGCAAAGTATTCTATGGGCGATCGGGATCGCTGTTGTCGATGTCGATGTCAGCGATGTTGAATGTCTAGTCAATCTAACAAATAAAAATAAAATAAAACTCTCGTTTATATTAATTACGAGGGATTTGAACCCGGGTTTTCCGTGCGACAGCCATGGTAGTGACTGACAAATTTAAACTATATTTGCTCGAATACGCCTGGATACTTATCAGGAAATAGATTAACAGTGGCCAGTAGCATCATGCCTTTATGCATGCTTTATTTATTAATTTTGTGGTTCGCTAGATGGCACTACTTAGGGGTATACTTTTAGGTGCACGTGACTGTACTAATTATTATATTAATCCATTTTAATACCTACTTAGCCGAAATACAAACATACAGTCTAGTCAGACTAGTCATGTTCTTTTGGAACATAGTCATTGAAAGAACATAGTCATGTTCTTTTGGAGTGTGGTCAAAAGCCGGAACTAAAGCCACCATCTTGAAAAATGACGCTATTTGTATGAAATACATGTGAGATTTGCGACAAAAGCCCCCCTGTCAATGTCACCCACACGCCAAAACATCGTAGTCAGACTTATACCTAGGTACTTCGGAGAATTCAATGAATAATGAGATTGATAATTATATAATTCTAGAAAATAACAAATTATTAAGACTAGCATGTTGTAGTATTGGTGTTAATTTTAATATTATTGTTTAGTAATGATACTGCTCAATGTATTTGAATATTGCATGTCGGTAACGACTAAATGTGTGCTACTAACAAATATATGTATAAGCTGACTTTAAATCACGAACTAGTGAAGTAGGTAGTCTAGAATTCGCTACGCTCGTGATTCTAATATAGACTACTGAGCACAGTGAGTGATTTAAAGGCACGAGACATAAAAATAACTTGCTCTCGTGTGAAACAACTTTTCACCTCAACCAGCGAGAAAAGTACAAACATAGGTAGTTGATTAACTTCTCTTTGGAGACAATATAGTTTTTTATTATAATGTTTTTAATTTAGAGGTTGCGTTCGGAAACTGCGCTGCTTGACATTTTTATGAAACCTAAGATGAAAACTAAACATGATATTTTTAAGTAAGCGATATTCATGTTTACTAGTACTATTTATTTTAAATATTACGTCTTTAAAAATGCAATAGCACAATTTATAAACTAAAATTTAATTAAATTACATACATTATTTTGTACCTATGAGTTAAATCGCTAGGCCAAAATGAGTTTCTGAACGAACCATCGCCCATATTTTTTCAGCGCCGCTCAAAAGGTGGTGTTCGAAATTCGAATCACTTTTTCTCACGCTCGCAGCAAAAAGCGTTTTTGCTTCGAATTTTTAGGGACCAAAGGCACCCTTTTCGTGCTGGAGAGGTGAAAAGAATATTCTAAGAATGAACGCGCAGGTGGGAGGCGAGCGGCGGCAACGAGAGCGCAGCGACGCACGTGTCGCACGACGTCACCAACTTCGAGCTGCTGTACGAGCCCTTCTACGTGGCGGCCGACACGGTGCCGCCGCACGACGAGCGCTTCCTGGGCTACGGCTTCACCAGGAACACGCAGGTGATGACGTCGGTGACTGGACCGGACCGCCGGACCGCCGGACCGCCGGATCGCTGAATCGGTGAAAGGCTCCATTCATACGTACCAAAACGGTCATTCAAATTTAAATCGCGGACCAACTGTGGTTTCTGCTTATAGTTTCGTTGACCTAATTTTAATTGTGGTTTCTAGTTATGACACTGAACTACTGTCTCTAAGGAATCAAATCATTCGGAGCAAAAAAAAAACTTACTTATTGTTAAACGCTAACTTATTGTTTGTGTGGAAAGTCCAATTTTGTTTTGCTTCGATTATATTGATTATTTAGAGAAAGTTGTTCATATGAAAGTTGTTCATAGGTTTAAAGGTATTCATGACTAGCAGCCCCAATTAAAATTAGGTCCGCGATTTCAATTTCACCTGTATAATGAATTTAGATGAGAATATTCACACTGAACCGACACGATAATTTAGAGCAGAACCTACATGTGTAGGTACAACATATACCTACGATGGGCAATGGGCATGTGTAGCTGATCGTAGACTTGGGAAATAACTTCAACCGATTAGTTGGGCTTTTCCCCCGCGAAAGGTTTTGGACAAGGTTCGATCGCACGATAGTTCGTTTGAACGGAGTCTTTAGACTGAATGTTCGAAAATGAAATCGGTGTGAGAGAACTCGAGTTGAGTGAGCGATGTGGATAGCGTCTTTATTTACAGCGCATACTCTGACACTCAAAGTTATTCTGCTAGTCAGGACCGCTATCAAATCGGAAAATTGATATGAGCATAACTGCCTTACGTACCGAATGCCGTGTGAGCGTGTGACACTTCACGCTCAATCTACGTCAGTATGATACTACTTTGTCATTAAGTACGCCGAGTGTCGACTGCGATGCGACACGGCGCTACACCACACTCCCGACCGTGGCGACTGCATAGATCCTACAATAGGTACCTCGTAACAAATACCTAGTCTAATGCCGGTATCACATATTGCCTTTGTAAGCTGTGCAGTTTGCCACATTCACAGTCGGTAGCTAATGTACAGATAATGAATTTCGCGAGTAGTTACCGACCGATGTGGCAATAATTGCATTGCAGGATTGAAACCAAAATATTTTGCACAAGGCCGAAAAATTTCACTTAATTATTTACGTACCGATTCTTCGTAGTTTCAGTTAGGCAGAGCATCTGAACATTTGATTGAGTTTCTGTAATTCCTCTACAATACAAGATATGATATTTTAAATATACATGATTTTGTTATGAGAAATAATGTAGTTATTACTCGTTGTCTACGAATATACAATATTTCCAAAAAACTACCCTCCTAAAAATCGATGAGCTGAAAGACCAAATTCGTAAGAGGAATCAAAAATATTTTTTACAAATCGACTGTGTTTCTTGGGAAAAGTTAATCAGAATCAGAAGTTGAAGGGCTGACTAAAATATCGCACACTAATAATGTTAAACCTTTATATTAAAACGTCATAATTTTTAACCGACTTTAAAAAAGGAGGTTCTCAGTTTGACCTGTATGTATGTATATATGTATGTTTGTCCGCGATTATCTCGAGTTTGGCTGAACCGATTTGATGCAATTTTCGGTATTTGTTACATTAAGGTTTTAGTATTTTAACCGACTTCAAAAAAGGAGGTTCTCAGATTGACCCGTATGTTACGCGATTGTAACATATGGGTCAATACTCCTCCAATTATGAATAGATTTTGATGATTATTTTTTTGTTTGGTAGGTAATACTTCAGAGTTGATCCCATATAAATTGTATCTAAATTAATTCAGCGCTTTTTGAAAAAAATCTGCAAAAACAAAATCATAGCAAAATTGTAGCTGCTACGATTGAAGTCGGTTTTTTAACGTTTTCAACGTTGTCGATTATTGTTTAACTAAACCATAGTACCTACCTACTATCTGAAACTCTTAGTCATACCCGCCGTTTTGGCAAGTATATTTGTTTGCGTCGGGCCAAAAAAAACCTTCCTCCAATTCATTTTTTCCAAAAAAATCGTGCATGATATCACGAGTGTCCCTAGTACGACCGCGAGTATAACGCGAGAGTCAGCAATCACTCCCAACAATTAGATTTTAGAGGAGGGAACGACCGGGCTCGCGATTCGCCACCGGATGGCACAAATGGAAATAATGTTTTTTACTTTGGAGCGACGACGAAGGAGTACGAAAGTATTGCCATGGCAAAAAAATCGAACTTGAGATTTTGATGGGGATCGATTCTCTTGCACTTATAGAGCCCAAAAAACAAAAAAATAAAAAATGTCTGTGTGTGTGTGTGTGTTTGTCCGTCCCGGGTTCTAGCGCCAAGACCACTGGATAGATTTGGATGAAATTTGGGTTAGGGCAATATTTTGTTGATATCTCCAGCCGTATTTTTATTTTTTTATAATATCGTAATTTATTAGGGTTGCCACCATAGTAAAAAACACTTTTATTTTTTTGCTCAAAAATGGCTCTAACGATTTTAATGAAACTTTGAACGGAACGTGAAGTCTATCACTTGCTACTAATTATGAATGTTTATTGCTAATTTATGTTAAGCGATGAAAATTCTGTGTATACCAGATGATATATAAGGAATTCGCGAGAAAGGGTGCACAGCGTGGCTGTACAATTTATTTCATATTATCGGCGCACCTTGTCACGTTTACCTTAAACCAGCACTTGACCCGCACGCTGGATTCCAGCGGCCAATGTCCACCGTCTGACACTGCTGTCGTCACGTCGCCGGCTCAAGGTCGACTAACTCATCCACTTATCGGTACCTAGCTTAATTTAATATCGGCAAAAATACCATCACTAGTAGGCTTTGTAATCTTTCAGATATTTAAGTGAAGATTAGGTGACATTTGCTGTGATACAAGCAGGCATGCTAGCGTTTCAGCTTGCACTAGCACTCGTTAATTCAACGGAAGAAAAAAAGAAAATAAATAAAGCATATTTGATTTAATTTGAAGAGAAAAAGCAGAGTAGATTTCAACTTTTCGTTAATAGTAGGTAAATTCCATTCCAAGCAGCTGAAATGGATGAACTTAATAGATAGCTTGCCGCAAAATTGATGCGTCGTCTCCATCCCCGCGCTGTCCGGTTGTCCCTTGAATGTCTGCAATTAAAACTATTAAGTGACTTGAAGTCAAAATCAAAGGTCACGACCTCCGACCGAAGCGTGAGAAATTTTCGTATTGCAGTCGCCGTATTTGGCAATAATCGGGGAAAAAATTAGGACACCGTTCTGAGTGGACTCCAGTCGATTATTCAGCTGAAAAGTGCCACTCTGGTTAACTGTGTTTCGCGGAGGCGCTGGAAGTGCAGCGATGCAGCTGTCGGCAGTTCTCGTGTTGTGCTTGTGTCTGGTGACGACTGCGGGTGAGTGAGTCATTCATTTATTTATTAATTAGTCTGATTTAATCCGGTCTGATACTGCTTATATGTTCTTCGTCGCTCAAGCAATTGATTAATTATACCTATTTCGCTATTTTATTGAAATTTATTATATAATTACATTTTGGAAATTTTACTTCTCATTAATTATACTTAATAATAGGAATAATAATAAATTTTTCAAAACCTCATAAAAAATAATGTTTGTAGATCTTCAAGATACTGCAAACGATAACAATGATTGCGGCGCAGATGATCTCCCTGATCCTCAAGAAAATCCTGATCTTAAAGAGGATCCTGCCACTCATGAAGAACCAGACCCTCAAGAGAACGAGCTGGAAGTGCAAGATGACGTGGACCTGGAGCAGGTGTGTCCCGAGCTGAGCGGGCAAATTATCGGCGGGCGCGCCAGCTCTATAGCGAGGCATCCTTACCAGGTGTCCATGGTCATCAACGGCAACTCCTTCTGCGGCGGGTTCATCATCAGCCCGGAATTCGTGGTGACGGCCGCGCATTGCGTGCAGAAGTAAGTGCCAGTGTCTTTTATAATACAGCTACCGAACCGAAACAGGTACCCGCTCTCGCGTGTGAATGTGTCCCTTTCTCGACCTAATTCATACAAGTCCTTTTTTTATTAAGTTTGATACTACTTGATACCTATTAATTATTTGTATGTTTAGGTATCAGTAGTTGAAAATTAAACTATTTAACGCCTTTTGTTTGGCAGCTGTCCGCAGAACATGTGTGCGGAATGTATAACATAAACGTATGGTATTTCAGTCTGTCCTCGTCGGTTATATGTTATATTTATAGTTGTGACGTGTGAATCGTGACGGCAACAACAGCTTCTTCTACCGACGCCACTCTGCCGCACATTTCACCTCAGTTCGAATTTATCAATGAAAGACATAAAATGACAAAGGGTTTGCAGTAAAAATCTATGAATATCTCACTTGGCATCTCATCATTAATCTCACTAATATTAATATTATAAATATTAAAGTGTGGATGTATTTTTATTTTGTCCGCTTTCACGCCGAAACTCCTTTTTGTTATGTGATAGGTGCCAAACGAGCAGACAGATCACCTGATGGTAAGCAATTACCGCCGCCCATAGACACCCGCAACCCGTCTAAACAGATTTGGATGAATTTAGGACTTAGATATGTGAAGCACTGTATTAACACACAGGTTAATTTTACACGCGAAGAAATGCATTGTTTCGGTAGGATATCTATTAAAAGAAGCGCAAACCGCAAATGTGTTTGACTTCTATCACGTTGTAACGGATCAATGGACCGATGTTATAATATGTTGCACAGAAATATATTAGATTATGGTGGCATGGTGTTTCATGATGGGAAGTGACATGGGATAATTTTTATGCCGGAAACAAATGATGGATCAGCAAAATGTTATGTATGACACCATTTTATACTGAAATTAACCATGTTTCGGCATATAGATACATAGCTAAAGTAAAGGCTGGGAAATAACACTATGTTCACACAGTCTCAGAAAACCCCTCAAGAACAGTCATAAAAACGATACAGGCTAAAGTTAGTATTATAAAATATATATTTGATTATAGCACTAATATTAATGTGTAAAGGAAGTCGTTAGTATACTGGCGGTTCCTTGGTTAAGTACTAGCAGAAAGACTTATCAAATTACTCAAGGTTATGGAAGCAGTCAATAATGTTTTCAGCCATGACCTAGTGGTTTTTGTCTGAGAGGTGTTGCAATTATCTATGACTGATTACATAAATAGGACGATTCGTAGTGTTACACTAGAAATATATAAAATATTTTCAAATTAATAATATAAAAAATATGTGCGTAGTGGGTATAGAGTCGAAGAAGAAGTTCATCAAGATTACCCAACGTAGTGGGGAACTGATTTAACAAGGTTACAGTGACACAGTGTGTTAGTAAATGACTTATTCTAAGTGTTAGTAGTTATAATATTATTATTATTGTATATAAAATATAAATTTCTTAACTGCTGGGGGCGTGAAGTCCGCAGCAGTGAAGCATATAGGGGCAGACAAACCTGTCTCCTATTATCTTCAGGACTTTACATAAACAGCTAGTTCCTCATTGTGTTGTGTAAGATAAATACCAGAACACATCAATGCTATTTAGACTGATGTTTTGCTGACCAGATTTATAAAGATGATGGTTGCTAGACATGTGGGCTCAGAAAATATTTTATTATCACCAACCATGCAAATAAACAATTTCATTTCATTTCAACCAAACCGAGTCCTACAAAATTGGACCCTGCCGTGTATTGACCTCGACATGTGAAGCGAGCGGACTAGCCACTAGATCACGAATAAAGATTAGAGAATAGTACTACCACGCAGGTAGTGATAGTGACCACGCATGTTACCTACCACATCATCAGTGGAAGTCGTCAGTGAACCAAAAATGATGTGATCATAGAGGATATAATACGATCACGTATAAAACGTTTCAGTTAGTTCAGTTTTATGTGAGAGACTACCGATCGAGGAAATGCGCATACGGTTGCAGCACATCTGCGGAGCGCATCCGGCTGCGCGCGGGCAGCACGCGGCGCGACTCGGGCGGCGTGGTGGCGCGCGTGGCGGGCGTGGCGGCGCACCCGCGCTACGGGCGGCCGCGCTTCGACAGCGACGTGGCCGTGCTGCGGCTGGCGCGCGCGCTGCCGCTGTCGCCCGCCGTGCGCGCGCTGCGCCTGCCCGCCGCGCGCCAGCCGCTGCCGAGCGCCGCGCTCACCGTCACCGGCTGGGGGCTCACCGTTGTGAGTATAGTGTCGCTGCACAACCGCAATTTGCGTCACTGCGCAGTCTTCTTTTATGTGGACTAAGTCATTGGTTAAAAATCTGTTACATTGTAAATACGTAGGTCCAAGGATATTACCCTGTGGTACACCATACGAGATAGAATCCTCCTCACTTGTAAAAGAGTCAATTTTGGCACACCGAGATCAGTCAGTCAAGTAAGAATTGAACATTTTTTAAGTAGGGTCATACATCATCACGACTACCAATGCACTGTAGTTTATATACGAGTAAAGGGACAGATAAAGTGTCAAAAGCCTTAGATAGATCAAGAAAGATACACAAAGATTAGAGGATTTTATACATGTCTTTTAATATTGTATTAATTCATTCCAAAATATCGTCTTAGAAGAATGCATTAAAGAACATAAAATAAATATCAATTGAGCCCAAATGTAAATGTGGTGTGGACTTGTGGAGTGATGTAACATGCGTGGCGTGCGCGGTGTGTCGCAGGCGCGTGGGCGGCGCATCCCGCGGCGTATGCGCGAGGCTCGCGTGCCGGTGGTGCCGCACTGGCTGTGTCGCCTCTCCTACGGCGACGCTCTCACCGAGAACATGTTCTGCGGTGGACACTTTCTCATCGGCGGAGTCTCGTCTTGTCAGGTAACGGTGTAACCTTCTTCTCACTACAGTCACAGCTACAGTCAACATGCTTTGAAGCGAGTACACTTTTCACGGGTGTAATTAGGGATCTTTTTTGCTCTACAGTTGGTAAATCACAAACACGAAGTTTAAACACAATATCAAACTGAAAACTCAATATGAAATTGACAGAAATCAACTTGTTCAATCATATTTTTTCTTTTGTTTTTAAAAATAGTTTTCGTGATGTAGGGAAGTTATAGGGAATGATTTTACGATGGAATAATGGAGGCAATATGATTGTTACGACACGATGATTTCATACTCATGGAAGGTGAAGGCTAAGAATTAATAAAGTCGGCTTCACCCAGAAGGTCAAAGAGTTGATGCGAAGAAGGAGGGAATGTCACTAGCTCCACCTCCGCCTTGGCCCTGATTAGAAATGAAGTTGTACCTCCCGAGAAACTAGGTCGAATGTTGTCGTCTTCTAAGAACGTGAGGATTGCTCATTCGTTTGCGACCGTGAGTGAGCGAATCTTCTTAGTCCCTTGCTCCTGATATTACGAGGCCTCAAGTAGTAAATTTCAAATTTCAGGGCGATTCGGGCGGGCCGGCGGTGTTCCGGGGCACGGCGATGGGCGTCGTGTCGTTCGCGCGCGGCTGCGCCCTGCCGCTGTCGCCCACCGTGTTCACGCGGCTGGCGGCGCCCGGCGTGCGCGCCTGGCTCGCGCGCGTCACGGGCCTCTGAAGTGGCGCGTGCCTGCTCGGCTATGTCCTGCCACTTTCACCCTTCCTGACGCTCGCTAATACTAATGAGACGAACGTGTATGAAGATGCATGGCAAAATCATCGGCTTTGCTAGAAGACACTATATTGCATTAGAAATTCATGAACTAATTAATGAAAATATCATTTTTTATTGGTATTATAGGCGGCGACGCGTCACGCGGCGTTTGATACATGTTGGGATGTGATGTAACGCCGAAATCTGTGATAAAAATATCTCACGTTTAAATATATCTACTGTGCTCATTTCACGTCGATGAAACACATTAACCTAGAAAAATTATGTTCCATTTTTTATTTTTGTAAAATAAAGATTTTTGTGAAAAACGCGGCCGTTTCATTTGTCAAAACTCATGAAGCATTGAGATACCTGCGACTATTTGGCTGATAGAAGTACCTACCTTAGTATAGGTGTAAGTAATTAAGATACCTATCTTCATGAAAACCTATATTTTTTGAGTCATAATGATAAACTTTAATAATTTCAGTTCACAAATTTCTATTTATATTTTAGAGAGAAGAGATCTTAACGAGTAGTGTGATCCTCGGCAGGTGTACGAGATGTTCCTGCGCGGGTACAAGTTCCGCGTGCTGTCGCCCATCTTCACGATCCACTGGGGGCTGCAGTCGCGCCGCCACCGGCCGCTGTGGCGCGAGCGCCAGAATCAGGCCAACCGCCGCATCTTCGAGACCTTCAAGCGCGAGCTGTATGCCAGGTGAGGGCCGCGCATCTGTTTGCGTTGTGGCCGCCTCAGGTCCTTTCCTACGTCTAAGAGTGATGGCACGGTAAACATCGTAGGGGACCTATTTATGTCCTAGAGGACCCAATAACCAACTTAATGACTTATCGCCTCCGCATTTAAGAAACTAAGAGTTTCTATCGAAATAAAGCAACGTTCATTTATTTATTCATTGTCAATTTGTTTTTTTTTCGCATTTCTTATGCTCTTACAGGTACTACCCAAAACTTCTTCCAAGATGGATTCAATGTCATGTCAGTTCGATTATGAAAGAAAATGAATTCAAGTGATTCGAACTGTATTTTTTAACCGTCGTAGATCAGAAACTTCCCCGCAAAGCTGTGGAAACTTAATGAAGATACAATTTAGTAAAACTGTGATAATAAAATCATTCCATAGAATAGAATGGTTTTTATTAAAACTAATAATAAATTCATAAATATAGTTGAAATAAAAGTAACATGCAATAATAATAAATATCGTACTTAAAGTATAAAGTATTTCCATGTGAGATTTTTGCAACGCTTGGTTGGCAATTTGGAGATTAGTATCTTCATCAGTCCAGGGTGTATCAATGGCGCAAATTGTTGATAGGGGGTCGGGAAGTAATAATGATAATAATAATATTATCTGTTACAAATCACACACGGTGGTGAAAATGATACGCTCGCTCGTCGGCCTTAAATTTCAGATTAGAACTTCAGTCAATGAAGACAAGTTGAAGCAAAATTGACGAATAAATCTGTTGAAAAAATAGCAGAAAATCTAAAAACAAGTATTGGGAGTGCAGACAAGATCATAAATAATTTAAAAAGTGTGCGCTTGGTGGGTTCCTCATCTTGTGAAACGCAAACATGAGAAATCAGGATTGGTTTCTGAAACACAACTTCTAAAACGATTTCAAAGAGATATAGATAGGATTTTGAATTCTATATTAACTTGTGATGTAGAATACACTGTTTGTTACTGAACCTAAAATATATTTTGTGGAGGGAAAATAAATTTCATTCGAATGATCCTATCAGTGGCGCTGCGCATGAGTGGGTCGACATGCAACCAAACTAAAAATCCCTTACGGAATTAAGAAGCTTCACGATCGATGGCATAAGTGCAATGCAATAGCAGGGGACTGTGTAGAAAAATAGTCTATAATTTAGCTCATATTTCTAATAAACAAAAAATATATTTGAATTTTCTGTTTATATTTGAACCACTCTGTTTGTATTTAAAATAAATATGTACTAGTAAACATTAATATCGGTCACTTAAAAATATCATGTTTGGTTTTCATCTCTGATTTTCATAAAAATATAAAGCAGAACAGTTTCCGATTGCAATATTTTTATTTTTAAATATTGCCTCCTAAGAGAATTTAATCATCTACGTTTTTTTACCTATAACCTACAAAACCTTTTTCGCTGGTAGACGAGAAGCAAGAGCGAAGCAAGCGAGAGCAAGTTATTTTTATGTCTCGTGCCTATAAATCACTTACTGTGCTCAGTAGTCTATCTAGTCTGACAAGTGAGCAAAGTTATTTTTTTCTACGAGTGCCGACTTTAAATCACGAACTAGTGAAGTGATTCTAATATAGACTACTGAGACAGTGAGTGATTTAAAGGCACGAGACATAAAAATAATTTGTTCTCGAGTGAAACATACAACTTTTCACCTCGACCAGCGAGAAAAGTAAAAAGTTGATTAAATTCTCTTTGGAGGCAATATAGTTTTTAATTCAGAGGTTGCGTTTGGAAACTGCGTTGCTTGTCATTTTTATGAAAACCTAAGATTAAAACCAAACATGATATTTTTAAGTAAGCGATATTCATGTTTACTAGTACATATTTATTTTAAATATTACGTCTTTAAAAATGCAGTAAATAACAGACAACATTTTGTGCCTATTAGTTAAATTGCTAGGCCAAAATGAGTTTCTGAACGAACTATCACCCATATTTTTTCAGCGTCGCGCAAAAGGTGGTGTTCGAATTTCGAATCACTTTTTCTCACGCTCGCAGCAAAAACCGTTTTTGCTTTCTTTTTAGGGACCAAAAGCACCCTTTTCGTGTTGGAGAGGTGAAAATAACTATTATTCCTTGGCAGGTATAGGAAGGACCCGCTGCACCTGATCAGCAAGCCTCGGCCGCCGAAGAAGACCTAGGCCTCGCGGGGCCGCGCGCGCGCCACCCGCGCCGCCGGCCTGCTGCCCGCGCTCGCGCCGCTGCTGCCGCTGCTGCTGCGGCTGCTGCGGCTGCTGCGGCTGCTGCGGCTGCGCCTGCTCGCCGCCGACACCGACACGCGACCGCCTGCGATGAAAGGGCAAAACAAAACTAACACACTTTATAAATACATGAAAGAAAAGTGAACTGCCCAACAGTGAATATAATAATGTTGTTTTTTGAAAGACTTATCATATAAGCAGACAATTTTATACTTCTACGTGTTTATTTTCCCACTAAGTGTACAGCAAACTCGTAGGAAATAAGTAGCTACTGTATAAATAATTACGAAATTTTAATTAAGAAATGTAAATTATGTATCATACAAATATAAATTATGTATAATGCACCCTGCATTCTCTTGAACTTTTACAAGTGAAACCGTTTTTTGTTTGATTAATTATTGTTTATTGAAGCGCACAGGGTTTTATAGACTTGTTGTTAGATGTAGATGTTTTATATACATATCTAGGTACAAATACATATTAAATGATAACTCAAAATTGATCTATCCTAATAATAAGATTAATGTTAGGAAGAAAGTCTGTTACTTTTAAGCATGTTTTTATTTAATTAAGCGCTTCATTTTAATTGTTATCTACTCACAATCAGTGTCATGCCTGGGACTCAGTCCGAATTAACTTACCTGGCAAGCGTACACCGTGTAAAATCATAATTATGAACTATTGAATTAATATTAGTAAGAGCAGGCCTCGTCCGTTCTTTATAAATTTTCTATGTACACAATAAATCAGTAGGCGCTTAAAGTGTGCCTATCACGCGCACACGCAAGAAAGAGTGAGATTAGGTTCGTAACCTACCAGTAAGATGAGATACAATAGCTCCAATAAAACTGTAAAATAATTTTAAATTACTTTTATTTACTTTTGATCACAACTTTAGGTTTAATCTACCTTAACTATATAGAATAGGTAATTCTAGTTATTAATGTGTAAAAGGTGTATTGAATAAAAGTTTGCGATATCCTAGAAGGGCCTGACACTGACAGGCCTGATGTTGGTTTTTAATGAAGCGCAGGGTAATAACTAATAATTTTCGAGTGTTTGTATGTATTGTGTACCTACTTATGTCCGTTTCGTTGTTACCACCTGTACCCAAATGGCTTAATCGGATTCGAGTTGACCGGATCTGTTTACCACATTAGGCGGTGAGATGACAAACTGCGGGCTCAACCAGTTGCGTCATATTCTACTTCATCTATGGTTACGTCTACACGTGCAATCCCGCTGTCATTGTCACTGTCATCCTCTAGGAGATTGTATCATACGGGGAAATGGTTATCTCTGCGAGGGTGGTAAATTGGTAATGTTTGATTGGCGTGTGCTCAGATCCACACGAAGGAGTCAGCTAGTCGCGTGTTTAGTTGTACAAAGGGTAGCTTCCAGTTATCACTGTCAATACTGTTTCTCAGCGAGGCTGGTGTTGTTGGGTTGGTGCATGGTGTGTTCGTGCCACCAGTCTTTAAAGATGGAGTTGGCCAACCGCGTACATATGTTGTGGCAGCTCAGGCGTCACTGTCACTAGTCTGCGTTCACTCGGCGAGCGTGGTGGTGTTGGGCGGGCGCGAGATGTGCTCGTTGACCCAGTCCCACACGACGGGGTTGGCGAGCCGCGTGTACACGCCGGGGAAGTTGCCGCGCGCGCAGCCGAGCCCCCACGACACCACGCCGATCAGCACGCCCTCGTGCACGATCGGCCCGCCGCTGTCGCCCTAATGGAACAACCCGGATCGTTAGCACTCAAAAGTTACTAAGCCAATAAGTATTAGGCACAAAAAGCTTTAAAAGAGCAGGGAGTGAGATACATTCAAAATGATTACGAAACAAATAAAACATGAAATTAGAGAGAATCAATGCTCAGTTTTTTTCTGGATTTGCCACAACATAAAGATATTATACTTAGTTTTTTTCGACGGTATTCCAGACAAAATAAATATTGTAGTTTCACTAGTTTCTAAAAAATGGGAACCAAAGTTGAATAGAGTATGCGAATGGCTGATTCTGAGAATAACACGACTACATATTCAATGTGCTGGCGGAAGGGTTATTCAAGATTATGGTTTGATACGAGGTACAACTTTTTCACCTGTAAGGTCCTCTGCGTAGTTTAGGTCAGGAATTTATTATACCGTCAATTGTTTGTAAGTTATAGAGACTGGTAAAACCTATATAAAGTCAAAATAATATAGACCGGGTACTTTTCTGAAGTTTAAGGAATATGTAAAACTACAGACTCAAACCTTGAACCAAAGAGGCATAAAACAAGACAGTGATATTACCTGGCAGGCGTCGGGCGAGGGCTGCGAGAAGGATCCGGCGCAGAACATGGAGGAGGGGTCGATGGCTTTGCGGTCCAGCCCCGAGTGCTTGCATAGCTTCATCGCGATCGTCTTGATCGTGGTCGACTGCAGGTACGTGGCGCTGGGCCCGCCTTCCTGCGTCGCATACGAAATCAGTATGAGTGTTGAGATTAAGCATGGGGTGCAAGACTTTGGAATAGAGATCATGAATTTCCTGATTACTAACATTTTTGACAACGGGTAAGTACCTTCAAATGGCAGGGCTGTTGGTTTTGAGGTACGTGGTCGGATGGGCTGCAGGTACGATTGAAATTCTAGCAACAGAGTGACAAAAACTAAGTCGAAGATGTAGGACCAGGGCGAAGACTAGTAGGTAGACCAGCTGCCAGATGGTTAGATGACATGGCGTTGCGAGACGTTGTTGGACGAGACTAGCGAGGGACTGAGAGAAATAGCGTGCACAAGAAGAGGCCTATACCCAGCAGTGATCTAATGATTAGATAGGTAGATAGAGTGACGTCCCTCGAACCTTGAGCTTGCCCCAGCCGGAGACGATGGCGGGCCGGTCGGCCTTGAGCCGCGTGTCGCGCGCCACCAGCCGGATGGGCAGCACGCGCGCCGAGAACCGCAGCGCCGTGTACAGCTGCACCAGCCCCACATCGTTCACCTTCGTCTTGCTGGCGTAGCGCGGGTGCACGTAGCTGTTCTTCACGTCGTACATCTCGCCGCCGTGCGTCTTCCACGAGGAGCCCAGCCGCACCGACAGGTCCACCGCTTTCGCACTGTTGACATGTCCAACAGAGAGTGGAACAAATGAGTTGTGTAATACTTACTGGGTGGATCATTGTATTTGTATGTATTAAGATTTGTGTGAGTTTGTAATAATTAGTAGACAATTCTATAATATTTCGACGATATTAAGGATATTTCTATCAATTCAGTAAAGAGCAAAGGAGACTTTTCACGGGACTATGGAGCTTGGACCTGATCTGTGTACTAAACATGATAAATAAGTCATTAGAAACATAGTCTTTTCTAATTGTACATTTCCTTCGATTTACCTTCGTTACGAGGTTCATCTAGTTTCTCAGATTTAACAATCGCAACACATAAATCACCCAACATGGCGAAGCGAGCGCTATTTTGAGCATTTTACGTTCAGAAACTAAATTTTGTACATACCATTGAAATTAATAATTTAGTTGTCCGACAAGTAACTCGAAAACCAGCTGTTATGCCTGTAAAAGAGGCAAGGCATATCCGCAGATTTTAAAAATCGTACACCAATGTCAGAAGTTAGAACAGAAGGGTGTTCAGTCAGTCAGAGTCAATGAATATTTGGACGAAGCCGTAATTTCTGAACGTGACCTACTATTGCAAGCTTCAGTGTTACCATTTATATTGTAAAAAGTGCTGACAAAACATTATGTTTGAACCACGCAACCCTGCTTCTAATATTTTTTTCATTATTTTTCCTAGAAAGCCTATATTTTTCTATATTTTTCGTACTGCGTACATGTCCAGGCACAAAATGAAACGTGTCCTTTATAAACATAATTTTCGGTTAGGGTGCACACGTGCACTTATGAAGGAATTTTCTTATACGTATCATGTTACACAAAGTGTCATCTATCCAAATACTGTAGGCTGTATATCTATAGAAGCCTTGTGATGCCAATTAGTCTATGTAAAATACGTTTTGAAAGTTAGGTTTTTTGCTATTGACGTTTGTAATTTTTGGGTGTTTGCTCCTTTTTGGGCAAGCACTATGCAGCCACTTGGGAACTCCATCCCTTCCAACCCGTAGTATTTTATCTTCCGAAATGCTATAAACACGCTACCTCTGTCATTTAGAATAGAATAGAAATTAGTTTATTTGTAGAAACTTAAAGTTTGCAGTAAATAAATTAATAAAGTATAGTAAATGAAGAAATACGTAATCGAAATAAATAATTTAAGAAGCGCCGACTGCTTCTCCCTAGTAAACTTGGCCAAAATACGAGTGAAAGATAATTCTCTCTGCAAATGTGGCTTGGATGAGGGAATTACTGATCATATTATTTTCTTTAATTGTCCTTTTTTCTTTAAGTCCCTCGTCCTTCTAATCTTCATCTACTGTTGTCGCTAGCGTTTTATCCTTTCATATACATTATCGGTTAAGTGCTAAAGTTATTGTTGTTTAATCTTGCCTGTGATCTTGCGAAATGTTTTCAGTGTACAGCGCATTGTACAAGGCAGGTCAAAAAATTACATACTTACTTGTAATATGTGTGCAGTGATTATATTTTACTTTTCGTAATATTCAATGACCTGCCTACGATATGTGTTTTGTTCGAAGTGTTCGAAGTGGTGTACTAACCCTTCTTATTTACTAGAGTGTGCAATATTGGGCCATACAAAGACAAAAAGACAGCTCTAATACGTACAAGACGATAGACGATATTGTTTCCAGAAGCACATTTGTTTGGTAAAGTATCGCTATCCGGCTGGAGGCGATAAATATAGCGCGCGCGGCCGTAAAATGCGCACGGGCACGTCTCCCCTCCCCGTCCCCCTGCTGCGCCGATGGGCGCTGCAGATTTTATTCGACAGCTTTATATTGTTGCCGAAACCTATTCGGAAATAGGGAGATTTGAAATGACACCAAAAGTCGATACTGTCTTTGCTTATAAGGAGTAGGTACCTATATATCAAGTTTAGTGTGTATCTGGGTATATTTTCTTTTTTTTATTTATCCAAACTTTGAGTGCATGGGCGTATATGAGAGGGGGGGTTTAGGGGGTTCGAACCCCCCCCCCCCCCCCCTTAGCATAGGACAATAATATCGCGGAATAATCAACGTATGACTCGTAAACGTATAATTCGCTAGGTTGAATGGATGGTCCTAGTTTGGCATAAATGTGTAGTTAGCATGTTTTTCTGTTTCGTGTAAATGCATATCATTACAAAAGAAAAAAAATTTTCGCGCTCGCTGCGCTCGCGCCTTTTTCACTGAGCCATACTGTTGTTGTTGATAAGAAATTTCTTAAAAATGCCGCTAATCTGAGGCTGAATGTATTATTTATTTCGTGCCTGAAAAGACGTAGACACTAAAACAATTTGACAGTGCAGTTTTCAGGCACGAGAGAGTGAAAAGAGCATTTGCGAGAAAAAGATAATCTTTTTTTAGGGTTCCGTAGCCAAATGGCAAAAAACGGAACCCTTATGGATTCGTCATGTCTGTCTGTCTGTCTGTCTGTCCGTATGTCACAGCCACTTTTTTTCCGAAAATATAAGAACTATACTGTTGAAACTTGGTAAGTAGATGTATTTTGTGAACCGCATTAAGATTTTCACACAAAAATAGAAAAAAAACAATAAATTTTGGGGGCTCCCCATACTTAGAATTGAAACTCAAAAAAAATTTTTTCATCAAACCCATATGTGTGGGGTATCTATGGATAGGTCTTCAAAAATGATATTGAGGTTTTTAATATCATTTTCTTCTAAACTGAATAGATTGCGCGAGAGACACATCCAAAGTTGTAAAATGTGTGTCCCCCCCCCGTAACTTCTAAAATAAGAGAATGATAAAACTAAAAAAAATATATGATGTACATTACCATGCAAACTTCCACCGAAAATTGGTTTGAACGATATCTAGTAAGTAGTTTTTTTTAATACGTCATAAATCGTAAACCGCAATTTACCTTTCATTCAAGTTACAACGAACTACAAAAACTTTTATATTATGTTACTTGCTGCTACGGAACCCTTCATGGGCGAGTCCGACTCGCACTTGGCCGCTTATTAATTATTTTAGGTGGCCCTTAAGCTATAAGAGCCTAGTTTCCTTCTTAAATACACTTTTGTAATATGGTAATGAGTTTGACTGCCTTCTTGCTCTAGTGATTAGTCCGCCCGCTTCACATAAGTAGGTCGCGGGTTCGACTCTCGGCGGGGTCCAAATGTGTAGGACTCGGTTTTATTGGCGGCAGGAAGGCCCACATATTTATGGCTAGCTACCATTGAGTGTACAAGTTCCGCGTGGTACGAGTAAATAGGGATTTTTACCAGATGAAAAGAAATCGATTTAAAGGAATGTGTAAAGCATTTGTGTTTGAAGTTATAAAATAAGATTTAGAAAAAGAATCTGCACAAGCAAAGGCAAGTCTCTTTCATTGTTAACTTAAACTGGTTAGATAGGCTCCACATTCGTTGTGACTTTCCTCTGGAGATTTTCTATTTGCATCTAAAAATATCGATGTTCATTGGATGGATTTGATAAAGTGAAGCTTCTTTTCAGCAGTCGAGTCGCTGGAGAGCGCCCGCAGGGAGCTCCACGACTTCCATGAGGTGACGATTGCAAATGTAAAAAAATTGGCGGTGCTAGATACCTATAAGTTAATAAGTAAATACTTAGTCACTTTTCACCATGACAAACTAGGATTCTCTGTACCTACTATCGGAAGCAAAGACTTATCATATCACGTATCAAGATGATATACAAATATACATTAAATACATATCAAGATGATAGGATAATATAACTACTTACAGCCAGTTCTCCATTGCGTTGGGGAATCTTGGTAAGCCCGCTTCCATCTTCGGCGTCATCATCTCATACCAGGTCAGATGGTGAAAAGGGCTTAACAATTGTGGGTTTGCGGTGATGTCTTTTGTATTAATGTTAGCGTAGCGTGGGCAATAGTACCTTCGTCGAAGTCTGTTCTTTAATATAAGATTATATCAAACTTTTACGCAGCTTTGATTCCACTTCATCAAGAAATATCGCGAGCCAAAAGGAGTGGTCGATTCTTATATTTGAATCTAAACACTATTATTTTAACGTTATGATGTAAACAAACATCAATACATTTTTTTTTGCTTTCTGTACCGATTTTGTAGAGCTAACTTGTAGGCAAGTCGTCCCTGAGAGCAGCGCTCTATGGGCTGTGCGTGCTGGCTGGTACGTGCGCCCGCGGGTCGTATTGTATTGCTTGTCAATTTGGGAAAATTCACTTACCTATTTTTATTTCGTTGCCCGTGGAAAACAAGAAGTATTTCTTTTGTATTTTGTGTATTTTATGTTTTCTTCACGTAATTCCGAAGCCTTATTTGTATCGATTTCTTTTTTGTTTCGCGTTCTGTTGTTTTTAAGCTTGGAGTAGTGAAGGGGTGTGCGCTGTGCAGTAAGCAGTGCAATAGGGCACTCACCGCAGTAAGCAGTGCGCGGCCGTGAGCAGCCACACATCCGTGACCACGGAGCCGCCGCAGATGGGGTAGGTCTTCTCTCGCAGCGATACCTGCCAGGGCACGGCCGCGATAGAGGTGTTACGCCCTGAGACGATGCGCCGCGTCGACCCTGCGGACACCGCACTGCTATTAACGACAACGTCGCAGTCCCTGAGTCTGCCTACGGATAGTGACATCTTGGGATGTAGCGGTCTAGGCTGTAACAGGACAAGAGGATAGTACGCATACCTCTCCGATTTTGTGATGACGAACCTGAAAGCAAAATAATATGATTTAATCGTGTATTCAAGAATACAGTTAATGAAATTATTCCCATGTCCGAATCTACGTATTGGGTTTGCTGATGATTATGCTTAATGTAATGAATAAACAAAACATAATTACAGAATTTTCATATGTCATGACTTTAATTTGAATAGAGTATAATAATATATTTAGCAACGATTCTATATGTAGTGTGGTTGTCCAATCAACGCAAAACATCTACGACCGAATTTTCTGTTTTTATTTATTTACACTTAATTTTCATAATAAATCTGTGATTGATACCGATGATTCTATGGTTAACTCACCAAAATTGCCCATGAGTTTCCCCAGTAAAGAGTCATATAGCGCCTTGTACTGTTGCTGCACGCGCTTCTGGCTCAGGAAGCTGAGGATCTGGTCCTTGTTGAGCTCCGCCTCGCCCGCCAGCCCCGAGTAGTCTATCTCCAGGCTCTCGGACGCCAGCTCGTCTGGCTCGCTCCTCGCCACAAATACAGATATCACCACGACTAAACCCCAAGATATCATTCTGTCACGAAACAAAAGAATCGTACATAACAAATGAGAAGATGTGGGTATCTATGTTAGTTTCGTAAAATATCCAGGATCATTTCAGTCACACGTGTTTAAAAAGCAGGTACGTAATATCGTCCATGTAGAAAGTGATGTTGCTCTGAGCGCTGACGTGGAAACGCTTGCGACGGCCAGCCGCTCGCGCCGAGGCGGCGAGTGACGCGTTTTAATGACTCGCATGTTCTAACAAGAACAAGCGTCTAAAGTCAATCACCATGAAATTATGTTTAGCCATTATTGACTTATGTAATTTTAGTGCGACAGGATGTGGCACGCAAAAACAAAAGTCCATTAGAGACGCCTAAATTGATAAAATCATACCTATAAAATCCTATTTTAGCTTGTTGCTGCTGGAGCGCGTCAGAGCTCACTTCATTGTTTTTAGACAAGAGGTGATTTAATAGCCAATAATTATTTAGAAAGTGGAAAAGAATGAACACGATTTTCCAGACTTTTATTCGGGTCGGTTTTATAAAAGTTTCTTCGAGGAAGGGTGCAAAGTTCGCTGTTGCCTCAGGTCTTGTTTCGGACGTTGCGAAGTTTAGGCCTTTTAATCCAATTAATGTGGCTCAGGTACAATGGCGGTAAAAGTCTAGAATTGAATTTGTTTCATTCGTAAAACCGTGTCGAGATTTAGAAATTATATATAGCTTTACTTTAAAGCTTCTAGTTCTCATTATCATACTAAATTCATGAATACACCGATAACACAATGTAGCAGTGTATTACGAGTAAGACGATCTTGAAAGAAAAAAAAAGTCTGTAATCTGTTTTGCATGTTTTAACAAGAATACTTAAAATTACCTAGTTCCTCTAAGTAGAAATTAATTTGGTTATATTTTAAAAAACATTACATTTCTCATCCCCAAGATACTCCCACTGAACAGCCGGTGGCCCGGAGTTAATCGATTAAATAGAATGAGCGCAACTGCGACACAGCAAGAAGTTCAAAGATTCTCTCCCATATACGTATTTTAGTACACCCTGAATTGTCACCTATACTATTTAAGTATATCGTATACGTATCGGAGATAAGTCTTATAAACTTTCGACGCTGAAAATCGGGCCGTATTTAACAATTTAACGCAACCGCTGTATGCAGATGAGTCTCGCCAGGAGCACCGAGAGAGTCCCGCGGGATTCTGAGCTGCACTTCTACTTCTCGCGGAGTTTGCGCCACAGTTTTTGTTTAGTTTCTTAACAAGGCTCCGCCGGTTTATGTAATTGTGTTACTGTTCCTTGGAGCGTACGTGCCTCCTTATGAGAGCGGGAGCGCGCTGCGGGCAGGGGGCGGCCGCGGGTGGGTGACAGCGAGCGGCGGCAGCCCTCTTGGCGTAGTCGGTTCGCGAGAAGTTGTTACACTTTCTGTGTTTTACGGAGAAAAGACAATAATTACATATTTCTCGGGAAAATTTTATTTTTCTCCGTTAGGGCTTCAGTAACTATAAGAACGTGCCTATGCCAACTAGGTATCAGCTAAGACCGGGTGGAGACGCATACTCTATACAACCTAATGGACAAAAAGGAACTGTCTCGAGAAATATTTGCAGCTTAATATATCGAAAACGGATCCCTGAATCGAAAAATGGTTTTCACAAACCCACAGTATTTTTGAAAGACCTTTCTAGCGTCACCCCACAACATGAGATAGTCTTGAAAAAACCATTCCCACTTCACGTGTAGGGGAGGTAACCTGAATAATTTTTTCAAGATTTTATTTCAACACTGTGTCGGCGAGATTATATGTATATACGTGCCAAATTGCAGCTCTCTAGTACTAATAGTCTCTGAGCTAAGCCGCGGACAAACAGACAGACGGACATGGCGAAACTTTATGGGTTCCTTGTTGAAATATTCATAAAAACTGGGGGTCAAAAGTTTGAAGTAGTTTTTTCAATGAGAGATTAATTATTTCGTAGGTATCAATTTCTAATTCTTTTGAGGTCTTGAGAACTGGCTGAAAAAAACCCCAAGAAACGAATACTTACCTATTCATTGCCCCATGTAACTAATGTACAGGGCCATAGATAAATACGATACTATCTTATGAAATAAATACAGATACTATAAATAAATACAATTAAAAGTTACTTAGGTCTAACTTGATCTAAGTTGGAATTTTTCTTTGTGCTGTTGCATATTTTACAGCAACCCGAGAGAGTGAGAGTGTAAGAAATTAACCTTTAACGAGTTCTCCCTTGTTCCAACCATCATACGGGATAACGTTTTCAAATAGTATGTCAATAAATAGTACTCTCTGTGAAAAAAAATTGCTAAAGAATGTAAGAAAAGTAAAAAAATTAAAAGTCGTACAACAGAATTACTCCAGTATGATAAGCAATAGCCTCAGTTAACGGCTCCTACACCACACCAATTTTGTAATACTGTGGATTAATTATTCTTATTTGAAACTACATCACTTCTAAAAGGTTTACTGTATGCGAAGAGCATTTAACAATACTCTGAACTGGAGCTACTCGCGCCTACAGTCAGGCACATTGTTCGGGCGGGCCTGCAGCCAGCAGCCACTCGAGAAGGCCCGGCGGCGCTCTTGTCGCGAGTGGGTCCACAATAGGTAACCCACTGCGGCTACCGAGATACCCGGTAGGTGGCCGGTCAAACAGAGGCTTTCCTCGCAGTATCGAATTTCGATACATCAAACACAAGCGCACGGTACAAATTGTTCTGCATCGAACCGCCGTCAACACGTCATATCCGTGTGATTGAACTTATATCGATTTTATAACAGTGAGATAGAAGAGGAGAATATTTGAAACTGTTTCGTAAATTCAGTTCAATCTTATAATTGCAAGACGGGGCAACAACAACGGCGACGGACATTTTTCCAGGGTTTTTCGAATCCAATATATAAAAAAAATGACATATTTTATTCTAATTCAAATTCCATTCGGTTCCGACAAAAATTCAAAATATATTACGCTTTCTATGATGGACGGACAGTCAGACCGAATGCTCTAATTATGGTTCCTCGCAGGGACTACAAGCTAACAACCCATATCGTCCCCACTGCAGGGGCACGGGTCTCTTCCCATACACCGGGAAAGTCTGCCATACTCTACACACGGGAGCCAAGTCCAGATTGGTGGAGATTGTGGGGTGAGTCAGTGTCAGAAGTTTTCATGGCATTTAGTGATAGCAGCCGGCACCAACGGCTTAACGTGCCTTGCGAAGCACGGAAACGGTCGAGATAAATGCCACTAACAGTCAAACCCATCCAGGTTATGATAGAAAGCGGTGAAAAAAAAAAACGAACTTTGACGGATGTAACTACTGTAAGATATCTTTATTTCAGCTACTTTCACAGCGTTATGTCTTATGGCACACTGCTGTGGGGGGCATCAAAATTAAAATATTATTTATTCGAAGTAGGTATCACTGTACACTTTTCGTAGGTCATATTTTTTTCTACCTAATACGAAGCTCCTTCCACTTGGAACTCGTATACCCAACATTTCGGGAAGTATTTGCGGAGAGAGAAGAAAGTCGGGCCCAAAGAAACTTACTCCAACAATTTTTTTCAATAAAAGGCTTGCATTCTATAACATAGTTTGTGAAAAAGTCTGATCATATTTATATGTAGTTGCATACCATTATAAGAGAGTGTAAAGGATCGACAAAATACTCAGGTACATACAAACACCAATGACAAGAGCAGACCAGTTCACACGGACAGCATCCGATCACGAGTATACGGCGCGGGTGCACTGGCCGTAAAAGTAAGAGCCGACAGCCAAGCCACGCCCACTTGTCGGTCCTCTTAAAAACTTTAGGATGTACGCGGGTGCACTGGTCCGATAAAATAAGAGCCAAAACAATCATTTCACTACTCGAGCCATATCGTCACGTCATTGTTTCTGAATAGTGTTGTGCGCAGTACTATAGAAAATGTGCTCGGCTTTTAGCCAACGCCATAAATTGGCGTTAATGTTATAAATATAGCGTAAAAGTAAAAGTATAAGTAGGTAGTGCTTTAATACATTTAAAATGGCGGTTATACCATAAAACCTATTATTTTAAAAATACCATACCATGATATTAAATTGCATATTCTAAAAGTGTATGTTAATTTCTATAGGTACAACAATTAAAAACGAACGTTGTATTTTTTATTTAAAACGCATTATATTAAGTGCCATTAAGTGCCTCCCTAATGTTTGCAGAGGCGCGCGTAGATGGATTTCACGCGATTATAAGAAAAAAAACTGCCTCTCTTCTGGAATATGTGCCCGGCAGTAACAACAGCATCCTGAAAACTATATCAGCCCGTTTTGATTCCCCTATTTTTGAGCATTGGGTGAGGGTCATAACCGGGAATATTTAATTAATTATATCTTAATTTTAACGCTAACATTAGTCTTTAAGGTTTTCATATACCATTATTTTTACTATTTTTACTAACACAATGTATGGATGAATTTCTGAAATAAAGTTATTATTATTATTATATTAAAGCACTTGGGTGGTTACAGAAACTCAACATGTAAATTGCAAATATCAAAAACTGAAAATCTAAAGTATCAAAAAAATATACATGAAAATCAAAATTTTCTATCTAAGTAGATGCTTTACACATTTTCCTAAATTGTATATACAAAATACCATAATATATCCATACATACATACCTATGCATTTGAATATTCTATAAATGTATATTGATTTCTGTAGTTACCTATTAAACATTATTATAATAATATATGTAAATCGATACCATGTCGATAAATGATGCACAACACTTCATTTCGTCCGGTAAGAATGTTAGTGTCGGATAAGTGCAGCAGCGTTCATAGAAAATTTACAGCGGCGACTAGCAAGAGCCGATAAAATAAGATCCGTTTTATAAGTCCGGTAAGAATGTTAGTGTCGGATGAGTGCACTCGCGCTCATACAGAATGTACAGCGACTGGATCGGACTGTGACGTCATCATCTGTCGGTTCTTATTTTATCGGTCAGTGCACGCGCGCTGTAACGTGAGAGTCAGCCATCGCTCCCCTCAAACATATTTGAGGCAAGGAAGCGACCCGGCTCGCTCCGGCATGTAGTCGATATACAAAGCATTTTTATTCTGCAGTAAAGAGCGGTGGGAACCATCTATAAAATGCGAGCCCAGGAGTCTCTGAGAGAACTATTTAAGGTAGAAGTATTAAGAACTAATAATTTGCATGCCATTTTATGACGGCTGAATACATTTACCACTTTACTATAAGACCTTTGTATATCTACATAAAATGTATTCTAGCAAATAAACATTTCTATTCTATTCTATTCTATTCTCAATACTCCGTCCATAGCCTTGACTGAGTTGAATGAAGAGGACGACTTCGACGACCTCCCCTTTACAACAAGCAACAGAGCAGTCTCCGGAGCCCCAAGAAGAGCTGTCAGATGAACTTAGACCTTCCAAAAGAACACGACTGTTTCGTCGCTAAGTGCGTAAAGGTAAACTAATACTACATACTTACCCCTTCGTTGTAATTCATTATAATAAATATTAATTGACATTTTGTTCTATATTTCATGTATATTTCTGTCGCAGTAGTATGTAGTAGTGGTATTAATGGTTTATTGCACACAAGGAATTTACATAACATATAAAATATTGGATGACGTGTACACTAGTCCACAGAGATATCTGAACCCTTACTAAAGCTATTCGTGATACATGGTGTATTACGGAGAGGTTCAGATATCTTTGTGGCTGTCTGTACAATGGCGGTCTTATCGCTAGAAGCGATCTCTTCCAGACAACCCTTGAACCAGGTGTCAGCTGAGGTCCTGATATCACTACATGATATAATTTAAGTTTTATAATATCAGTATAAATTATTTTACACCGATTTATGTATTTCTTATACTTTACAGAAGTCCTACAATTCGTAAAGCTCACTTTTTTGAAAAATCTGATTTCCTTAATTTCTCGCTTTGTCCAGATGACTATGGGTCTTACAAACTTCAGTTTGTGATTAAATTAAAGCTAAATAACTGCTCTATAACTTTTTTTTTAATGACTTTCCTCGTAGAATGAGTATTATAACCGATATTCTGCTCGGAAGGCGACAAAACTACAATTTTGAACTTTTTAGGGAAAATGTCCAATATTTGAAGTGCTGTATCTAGGGTTCTATTAGACTTACTGAACTTCAATTACATTTAAATTATAGGAAATTTTGTCTTCTTATGAGTGTGTATAATGACTTTTTCCGTAAGATGCACCTTTTAAAAGTTATAAGCCAAAATCTGAAAAAAAAAAAACGAAAATTTCGTAGTTTTTGGAGCACCAGGCAGTTAGCACAAGTCTTTCGAAGCTGAAAAATTAGTTTTACACTATTGTTATACACCCTCACAACATACCAAAAAATCAGAACTGTTGCAACCAATGCGACCTAATGCGATTTTTATGTCTTCGGTGACTGGCGTAAAGGTGTAAAGTTCTACAGCAAACTACCTTCATCAGTTCAAGCTCTGTCGGAAAGGCAGTTTAAGATGTGCATAAAGAAAATCCTATGCAAAAAATCATACTATAAAATGAGCGATTATATTGAAGTAAAGATATTTATATACAAGAGCTGCAATCACTTACAAGGCTTCCATGAAAACGTGGAGTAAAGTAACAAAAACTAGGACGTAGCTTTGAAACATGATTTTATGTGAAAGTGACACTATATTTGTCTCACTCTTACTAAGCAAATCTATACAACTAAACGTCAAATAAGAAAAAGATGGCGATATGTTTTCAAATATTTCAATTACACTTGAATAATGTTGCTGTAATAGTATCATATTCCCCCAGTGAATGAATGAATGAATGAATGATAGATCGATATTTTTGTAACTGTAATGTAACACCGAGTGGATGATATCTAATTATTAGCAATAATTTAAAAGCAAAATTGAATAGGCGTAATGAAGCTTACGAAAGTTTTTAAATTAACAGAAACTCACGAAAATATTTATTCAGCTAATGTAAAAATATCGAAATGGCGTATTCAGTGTTTTATTTTAGAACAGCCGAATTGTAATTGTAATCGGAAATTATTTCAAGCAATAATTGTAATCAATATTGTAATTGTTTCATCACTATAAAATGTACTAGTTACCGTAATGGTTTTACACAATGGTTATTGTAATTAAGATAAAGCTACTTTGGTGGTGGTTCTTTCCAAAAAAAATGATTTATTCATATAGAATGAAATACTGATGAGCCCATATTGTATAAAATATTCAAAAAATACAAAAAAGTAAGAATATAAAATACAAGAATTTAGTTTTATCAAATATTGTATTTATTGACACTAGCTTTCGCACGCGACTTTTATTGTTTATTACTATTTTTTTCTCCTCACGTTATCTTTTGGAATCCTATTTAAATGATAGTTAATCTTTTAAATTAATATAAAATACAAATATAGGGTAACATTTTATTTATTGTTTCTTCTTTCTCTCTCTCTCTCTTATCGTTTCTTTATACTAGGTGTTAACAAAGTGCATTTGAAATTTTAAAAGGTTACTCAGAATCAAGTATAGAATACAGGAAAAAATATTTAAAAAAACACAATATTGTTTTCAGTTTCTCATACTGAATCTGAAAATCGAATTAAGAAATGAAAAACTAAAAAAAGTTGTTTATCGGATTTTTCAATTATTTTTTTCCTGTATTCTATACTTGATTTTGAATAACACTTCAAAATCAAGCGCGTTTTTTTAACACCCTGTATACATGATGTAACAAAATTGGTGTAGGACCCGTTAACTGGGGTTTCTACTCATCGTACTGAACAATTTTTGTTCTACGACTTTGCTCAAATAGCAAAAAAAAATTTGGATTGTGCATAAAATTGATCATCTGTTTTGCCATTTTTTGCCACTTTTGTATGGAGAACCCACATTTTTTTTGGTTTGAGCAAAGTTGTAGAACGAAAGTTGTTCAGTACGATGAGTAAAATTTCCAGTTAATGGGTCCCACACCAGTTTTGTTACACCCTCTAAATTTTATACAAAAAAATATACAGTTACAGTAATTTTACAATTTAAACAGTTATCGATAAACACACGTAATACGTCCTCATCATTCATTCATTCATTCAAATTCCCCCAAATTAGGGTATTTCGTATTTTTATTTTTAAGCAACACTGATCAATGGAAAATGGCGACAATTTGTGTTGAATTTTTATAAAGTTACTTTTATTCAAATCTTAACAAAATACTTATTGACCTGTGAAACGTGATACCAACGCTCTTGTTATCTCTGGTGGAATGAGATTTACACGATTTTACTACGCAATTCGGCATGTTTTGTGTAACATGCATACATGTATACGGAGCACGCGTTGTCGTGACCGTAGCACGATACCGACTGACTAGCTCATAAGACTTTTAGCCATATATGCCGTTGAGGCATGTTTGCCACATATAATAGTGTTCTGGAGATATGACATTTTACTGTATTGAAGATACTGAGACGCTTGGAATAGTTATGACTCTTTAGTGTAAACCAAATGATTGACTATGAGGTATATCGCTTTTTTTTTTAAAGTATACATACTGTACCTACTTTAAATAAATAAATTGAATTGAAGACATATTTAAATAGTACACAAATTAATAAGAAATTAGATTCAAGCAAGAGCGGTAGTAGTTTCATACGTCACACGAGATGAGCGCTATGCCGGGTTTTTGTTCTTCAAGGCAGAATAAATTAATTTTACGCTTCAAATTATGACCTTTGGCGCATTAGTATGACCGTGTCATTAGTCAGTTTACCTGCGTGATCGCAATGACCACGCATGCCGCACTGAGCCACAACCGCTTCGCGGGGCCCATACCTCGGGAAGGTCTTGCCATACTCCATATACGGTGATTAAGTTCGGATTGGTGATGGTTGTGGGGCTAGTAGCCAACTCTAGTGTCAGAAAGTAGTTTCCAAACTGCCGACAATACTTCTGATATGGCTTAACGACTTCTGGTGATACCCATGGCAACCAGCACCAACGGCTGAAAATGCTTAGCGAAGCATGGAATGTGTTGTGATAAAATACAACTAAATCAAACCCCTACAGGTCGTAGATAAGTGTAAGTGTATATTATAGGTTATGACCGTGACCGTGGCTACAGCCAGTTAGTCTATATGATTGACATGACACGATCACGCAAGACACACTGAATCACGGTCATTTTGGACTACGGAAACCCAAAAAATAAGAAGTAGGTCGGTTAATTTTATAATTTAGGCACATAGATAGATACATGATAGATAAGGTCATTTATTTCATAAAAATACTCTATACACATAGTATTTTAGATTACTTCAACTTCGAATTAATTTGATTGTTGATGTGTCTTCTTCTTCTTCGTTATATTTTCTACAGAAGCACTGGCTGCAGCAGTTTCGTTGCCTTTGGCTTTTTTTCTTTACATTCTCCATTGTACTTTATTGTTAGCGGATTCTTTCCAAATTTTTTTCGCTCCTTATTTTTACACCCCAGTGCACATTTATTTGAATAAGTATTTCCATCACTGCCGCAAACAGGAGCATATATCATTGGGCAAACGCAAACACTGCACTCACCATCGTAGTCTTTTGATATCGGTTTCAAACCTAGCTTTGCCCGTCTCTTGTTTTCACATCTTAAAGTGCATGGGTTACCATAAGTTTTCCCATCTTTACCACAAATTGGGTTGTATTCTCTGGTGCAGACGCAGTCTACTGGTACTTGTTTATCATCTTGTGTTGCTTGGTTTTTGTCATCGTTTTTTCCTTGGTTTTCTTCGACTTGCGTGCTTTGTTTCTCTGATGAGTCTTGATCTTCTGCCTTCGCCGTCTTACATTCTCTATTATATTTTATTGTAATTGGTTTTTGTCCACGTCTTTTTCTTTCCTTATTTTCACAATTCAAAACACATTTAGTCGAATAGGTATTTCCGTCACTGCCGCAAACAGGAGCGTATTCATCTGTGCAAATACAAACTTCACACTCACCATCGTAGTCTTTTGATATCGGTTTCAAACCCAGTTCTCTTCGTCTCTTGTTTTCACATTTTAAAGTGCATGGGTTGCTATAAGTGTTCCCATCTTTACCACAAATTGGATTGTATTCTTTGGTGCAAGCGCAGCCCACTGGTACTTGTTTTTTATCTGGTGTTGCTTGGTTTTTGTCATCGTTTTTTCCTTGGGTTTCTTCGACTTCCTTGTCTTGTTTCTCTGATGAGTCTTGATCTTCTGCCTTCGCCGTCTTACATTCTCCATTATATTTTATTGTAATTTGTTTCTGTCCACGTCTTTTTCTTTCCTTATTTTCACAATTCAAAACACATTTAGTCGCATAGGTCTTCCCATCACTGCCGCAAACAGGAGCGTATTCATATGTGCAAATACAAACTTCACACTCACCATCATAATCTTTTGATATTGCTTTCAAACCCAGTTTTTCTTGTCTCTTGTTTTCACATCTTAACATGCATGGGTTGCTATAAGTTTTCCCATCTTTACCACAAATTGGATTGTATTCTTTGGTGCAGGCGCAGTTTACTTGTACACATTGGTAATTGCCAGTGGACTCAATTGGATCGAGCCCATGTTTCTTTCGCCTACTGTTTTCGCACTCCAGTTTGCAAGGATTGTCATAAAGCTTGCCGTCAGATCCACATAATGGTTGATACTCTTCTGTGCAGACGCAAGAGTCAATGCATTCACCTTTATGTATTTGTGTTAATGGTTTTAGATGCAGCTTCTCCCTTCTTTTGTTTTCACATACTAGATTACAAGAGTTGCCGAAGGTCTCGTTATTACTAGCACAGACAGGATCATACAAGGTTATACAGAAGCATCCTTCGTCGACATTTTCTTGTTTGTCATCTTGTGTTGCTTGGTTTTTGTCATCGTATTTTCCTTGGTTTTCATCGACTTGCTTGTCTTCTTCGTTGTTCTCGTCAACCGATATGTCTTCTTCTTGATTTTCCTGTGTTAAATCTGTTGATTTTGAACACGTCCCCTCTCTGCTTACATGAATGGGTGGAAGATTATCTTTGACATTTTGGTTGCTGGCGCATTCGAGCATGCACTTGTTGGAATAAGTCTTGTTGTCGGACCCACAAACTGGTTTGTAGATCTTTGTGCAGATACACGGCGCAGGAGAGCTGCACGAAATTGAAGCTAACTGTACCAGTACAACAATTAACAGCGTACCTGTAAATAAATGACACAGTCATGTTAATCCTAAGTAAAATAATAGTTTCCGTTCATGAGAACAACACGAGTACATGTGGGTCTTTTTAACAGCTGCCAAAAATTACAATTATTTCTCTAAATAACTAATTCAATTCAATTCAAATATTCTTTATTGTCATACAAGAAGCACATACAAAGCAATAAAAATAACAAAAGAAAAATAAACAAGTAGACAATCTGGGCGGTCTTAACGCTAAAAGCGAGTTCTTCCAGACAACCCATGTCATTTAGTATTTGTTGATTATAAATAAGTTTAATTTTATAACTAATTTAGCTATTGAAAATGTAAAAAAAATGTCTATAATACAGACAACTTTGACTTTTTGTACTATTTTGCTGAGGGCTGAGGCGTTCAGGGCAATCAATTTTATTTTGAGCATGTCTGTTGAGGCAGCAAAAATCAGAATTTTTGCTTCTAAGGTGAAGTGTAATTATTATTGTAATTGTTATTATTATTGGTGAGCTTTTTACATAATTTTTTTTAAGATCTGAGATGGTTTTCATGTACCTTATGCCGAAATTATTGAATCTCATATTACATACCTATGTCTTTTGAGAACTAGTGATTGACCGAATGCGGCTTTTGCTAAAGTTTAGTATTCGGCCACTCTTATACTCTTAACAATAGCTATCCAGAATTTTCGAGGGCATCGCGGACATGCATACTCATGTAAAACTCCACATATGTCGCGCCTAGCGCGAGTTTATAGGTGAGTGAGTTGTTCTGGCAACACTATGAAAAAGAAAGGTGACAGTCTTCTTTTGTCTATAGACTTGAGTGTCAGTCAAGATGGCGTCGCAACGGGCAAACGTTTAAACCGTTACTCGCGTGGGAGCTAGTTCTGCTGTTTGCCTGTCTTCGCCTTGGATCTTAAGCTGAGTATTTACGCTGACTGTTCTGAGTGTTTGTGTATTCTGAGTGTTGATATACGCTGAGCATTCGGAGTAGTCGTATCACCTCCAACATCTATTAGTAACTACTGTGCTATTTTGATATTTCTCCATGTAATAGAAACCTTGTTGGGACATCAGAGGGGAATTGGGCCCGCACATGGGTGTTAGTAAGACCATGTCTCTGCTTATTCCATCACTGCCGATGGCGTTGGATGTTATGGACATTATATATTTAGCAACATCGCTCTCACTTACTGGTTGTAGTTGAAATGACATGTCACCGAATCTGTGTTTTTGGAAAAAGGTAAGATCCGACAATGATACCACATTTAACCCGGGAGTATTCAAAAAGTGATTGTTTATTTTATGTGGATCACTAAAACAGTCGGGCAGACAATCACTCTTTCCAGGGTCCAACAGAATTTTATCCCGAATATTATACCAAAAAGTTTTACTACTATTTGCCTTTGTATTTATGTGTTCATCAAAAAAAGCACGTTTCTCATTTAAAATTGTAGTTTTAGTTAGGTCTTTGAGTTCCTTCCAATATGTCTTGCTTGACTCTAACCCACACTGCCTATAGGTTTCATGGGCCTCATTACGTAGTTGTATAAGAAACTTTACGTTATCAGTTATCCACGGTGCTGATGTTTTGCTTTTAATGACGGTCTTTTTTAAAGGAGCATGAAGGTCAAAAACAGATATCAGTAGGAAATTAAATCGTTCTATCATGGCATCAACAGAGGGCAAACTAATAACGGAATCCCAATCAATAGAGTGTAAATGTCTGTTAAAAACGTCTAAATCAATATTTTTAAGTGGTCGATAAATAACTGTACGTGGGGGAGTTTTGATCTTTTTTAACATTAGTGTAACATTTATCATCGCATGGCCAAGAGACCCTGTGATATTATTAACAGAGACCTCGCGATACGGAGCATTGGTGCACACAACATCCAATAAAGTGTTACTTCCTGCCGAAAAATGTGTGGGCTCCGTGATTACTTGCCGTAAGTCGGTGTATTGCAAAAACATATTAAGCTTAATTGTGTTAACATTATTAACATCAAGCATATTAACGTTGAAATCTCCTAATAAAACTATATAGTCGTACTTGGAAAAGTGAGTCACAGATTCGGTCAAAGCATCTATAAAAGTGTCAAGATTTTTCCAAGGTGGCCTGTATGCTGTACCTACTATTAGTTTAAAACCATTTAGTTTTATAGATAACCACATCTGTTCAATGTCATTGTCTGGGTACTTTACATACCGTACATACACACTGTTTTTAATATAAAACGCAACCCCACCGCCCCGCCCGCCGCGCATATGCAGCGGCCGAGGAGTGCTCCTCAATCTGTATCCGGGAGCGGCCGGCGCACGCGCCTCTTGTCCCGCTGCGAGCCAAGTTTCATTAATTGCTACGATATCCGCATTGTACCGACTTATTGCTACCAGAAAATCGTCATGCCCAGTGTTCAAGGATCCCGCATTATACAGTCCTAACTTGATAAACTTATTATTAATCATTTTTATAATCAATCACGGAAAACCACGACATATTGCGGAGTACAAAGTGGATTGGTGTTGGTGTCAAAAAGAGTGGGATCGAGTTATCTTCAAATAATGTACCTGAGGAAATAATAATAACAAGGTAAGACTCACTGTCCTGTATAAATAGCAACAAGTAGCATTCGTCATATAGAAAACTGGTTGAAATCGATGTTGTTATGGTAGTAGATTGTAAAATGTAATTGTGCTTAATGTAGTAGAAATAGCGTAAGTTGTGAGTGAATAATGTTTTGTGTATATTGATTTTTTGTTTTCCACCTATCCATGTTTGTAATGCTGCTGCACACACATACACAAAAAATACAATGCAATAGGCCATAAAAAGTGCTTTACAATACCAACTGTTTACAAAATGGACTGTTATCTTATTATTATATTCACAATTAAAACTCATAGGCATTGTGTTAAATAAATTTGACCTATAGTTTGGATGCTGATAATAATAGTTTGTGAAACATACCAATATTAACTTTATTGTTTCTAGGTTGGAGTTTATGCCGAGAAAACAAGTTTCATAAAAAAAGGCTATATCATAAACGCGACGGTCCGGCAACTTATCAAACAAGGTAATTAATACTGTAGAAGACATCGATATGAAAATGTACAAAATGAGTTTCGTTAAGATAATGTTTAATAAATAATATTTATTTTGTGTTTTCAGAAGAACTAACTGCATCAGGCCCAAAAACCCTGACGAGATCGGCCTCAGTACGCAGACGATGACGCGGAGCATCCTTTCCCTGGTGCTGGCGTACGAAGACTCTGCCGTCCCTCGTCCACACGAAGCGCCAATTGAGGCGACCGGCAAGCTCCCGGGCCCGGTTGAAGAGCAGCCGATTGTCGCGCGTGAGCCGCTCGTTGATGTAGAACCGCCGCGGCGGGCCGGGCAGGTCCGCGCCTTCAGTGGTAGCCCCACGGCGCACACGCGCCGCCCGCAGCAGCTCGTCGCGCAGCGCCCGGCGCGCCAGCCGCACCACGACGAGGCGCGGGCGCGCCGCAGCTCCAGGCTCCGCCCCCGGTTCCGGCGCGCGACCGACACGCGTACAGCTGACTATGTCTCGCTCTGTTAACGTCATGCCCAGCTTGTTGGCTACGGTCACAGCGACGTGGTTCAAATTTTCGTGTTTTTGTTCTGCTATGCCTGATATTTGTACATCATTTAATAAAAGTTCCTGGTCACGCTCACTGAGCTCCGCTTTTAAATGCTCTATGGAGCTAAGGAGGCGATCATTGCTAATCGAATTCTCAGAATCCGATTTTTCTGCTGCCTGCTTTTCCAAACTTTCGATACGCGATACCAATTGATCCACTCGGCTCTCACATGCATCCACTCTAGCTGTGAGGTTCAGCATGACCAAATTGAATGCTTCCATCTGCTTAGTGCACAACCGCACCTCCTCGCGGAATCGACGCATTTCCATAACAAGGGCCTTGTTATCAACGGGTTCGTCGTCGGTCATCTCGTACCCCGGTTGGTAAGGGGTATGGACACTTGCGCCACGGTGAATTGTAACTGAGCGAAGAGGCGTATTGCTGCTACTAGCCGCCTTAGATTCAGTGCCGTCGGAATCAGATTCCCGGCACTTCGAGCACTTCCATGCGTGCCTATGATGTGTGGTCATAGTATTATAAAACCTTTGCTCCGATACATTGGCACATTCTAGGTCGTATGTTTCCTTACATGCACTGCAGCGCAAATACTGACGGCCCTCTATGACTTTCTCGCAGCCAGCACAGTTGATTTCCTCCATTATTGCGTCAAACAAGAACATAAACTATATTATTTTTATTTGTTTGAGGACTACTTGAGGATTTGAACTCGAGCCTCGGAGTTTGCTCTATCGATATGATATTTATAAAATCAAAAATTTACGCAGTCGCAGGACTCGAACTCGGGGTTCACGGTTTGATACTGTGATTGCAAACCGCTCAACCAGCACCACAGGGTTTAGAATGACGAAATCAAGAGTCCGGTTCTAAGATAGGTGACTCGCTGTTTTGAATAAGGTCGATGACCAGTATGGCAACAAGGTCACTTCACAGTTACACAACCGTTATAATAAAAAACAACGGTAAAATCCCTCACAGAATCCTTCACTGTACCTCAGTCACCTCACTTGGCAAAAATTAAATTACACTAATCTATAGATCACAGTACAAGGAACATTTAGAACTAAAATTTATGTTGAAAAGAACACTTTTGCTACCGATTACAAATTAAAATTCACAGAGATAGCCCAACACGTCAGTTAGCTTGCACGAGCCCCGCGCACCCCCCCAGGAGGTGAATTTTATGCTGGCAGACCGTGTAGCCTAAGCGAAGCAGATCAAACTCTAGCGGGAACCCAGGATTCCCAGGTATGTGAGTCACACTTATTTACTATGTCGCGAAAGGTTGGTTTTCCTGAGTTACATTGTATCATATTCATAATTACATCCCCCAAAGGCCAAAAGGCCCATTATACCCACTCTTTCGCGACAACATACATACATATTTAACGGTCAATTAAAGATGCTTAAAAGCGAATTGAAAGGAATATACCTTTACAACGTTGTACTGCTGTTATCGAAGTATCAAAACGTTGGCGCAGAAAGCTTTTTTAAAGACGATTTTCAAATCAATTTAAATATTTAGTGTTACAAAAGTAATGGAGAATAGTTACCTGCTAACTTAATCATGTTCGCGGCGGGCGTCACTGCAGACACACTTATTTGCAAAGCTGAATGGTACTGTATAAATACTGAAAGATATTTACTTAGCGTGGTATGTAATGTGACACCGGCAAAATATAATAAAACCAAGCAACTAGTTGTATACTGTGAATTTACTTTACAAAAATATATATTTTTTATTCCACCACTGATAAGCTCTTGGCAATATCTCACCTGATGGTAAGAGATTTTGATGCTGAAAGATGAGAGGGGGCTTACCAGACTACTATTTAGATTCCAATCAATGTTGTAAAATGTGTCCGGATCGTAAGTTATACTCGTAAAATGAACATAAAATCTGTTATAATGTATCATATGCTGGTTTGCAATAAAGTAATAAAATAAACAAATGAAATAGATAGAAAAATGCACGAAAATTGTCGTGCGTTTATACTAAAAAAAAAACATCGACGCAACTGACTGCTCTCCGACTTCGACGAAATCACAAATAAAAGATTTTTCATATAAATCATTAAGTTGTTTGGACAATTTTAAATGTAAGTAAGAAAACTACAAACCCAACTGTAACAACACACGTAAGCACATGCAAAGAGGCTTCCAGTTCGCATAATCTGGTAGCTCTATTGATCTGCATTATATGGAGAGTTCATATTTTTCTTGAGAATTATCTATGGAATTTTTTAGGATCTCGTGGAGATAGATTTTTCTAAATGACGAGAAGATGCCCAGTTAACGAAGTCCTTCGCCTGTTTCGACTGACTCTTGGCTCAGCGGTTAGCCCTTATGACTACTGATCTAAATGTTGTTGATTTTATTCCTACCTAGTGGACATATTTCAGTGATAAGCAAATATTTTGTTCTATGCCTTGGTGTATTATATCTAACATCATCGTCAGCCAAAAAACCTCCACACATACTTATGGATAAGACTAGCTAGACGACCACATTATATCAGACTATGGTCCCCACAATACAGGGAATCCTAGTTGGGGACAGGATGACCGTGTGTGATTTATTTCTGAATATTAACTTATTTTTGTATTTGTTACAGCCTTTAAGTTATATATTGATAGATTAAATGATTATTTTATTTTATGAAAAATAAACACAAACACAGTCATACAAACAACGAAAATGAAATAAAAATATGACACTTATTATATTTATTGAAAATTTATTGCAGTTTCGTGGTTCAGGTATTATTTGTTCACAGCAAACGTGCAGTGACACTGGTGGAACGCAACGTATTACCCGCAAAAACGGAAGCAAGTAAGTAACGAGAACTGTGATCGTAAGTTCTTAGCTGAGTAACCATTTATCGTCTTATTTAAGTTACAATAAATTAATTTCACTAATTTATTATATTAAGGCGTTAAGTATCGCCAAATCGCAATATTCAATTCAAATTCTTGAAATAATGGTTAAAGCTATCACCATGGAAAAAATATATAACATACTTGAAACAATAAAAAACAAATTGCCTTGAACAGAATAATAAAAATCACAAAAACTTTGATGAAAAAAAATATCCTGTAAACCCTGTATTTTACATTAATTGCAAATTCTCTCGGAAACACAATATTTGTTTATGTTGAAACTAACACACAAAAATCGGCCATTTTAATACCTTTAATTTACCTTGAACGGATTTTTTTTAACTTATTTGAAAGCCAAGAAAAGTAATAGAAACATCGAAATCTCCAGAATTTTGCATTTGGCCTTGACGTAACCCACCACGATGATACCCACACTGATCTGAACTTAAAATGAGTGGTGTTACGGTCGATATTATATTATCATGCATCAACCTGCTCAGATTGAGTGTACGTCGCGCCTTAACAACACAGAAAACCAAAGTTCTCTGCGTCATAAGTCAGTTTCACGTCTATATTCGTATATTCATCTTTATAAACAATCAATCTGACTAATAAGGTTTTTGAAAGTGTGACATGTTCGAATGACCTGAATATATTGAATTTCTGACAGAATGTCTTAAAATTAGTAGAGTAATCAGAAACGTGAAAAAGAGAACACATGGTTCTTGTGTTCTCACTAATGCACCACGTAATTCGACAGTGGAGTATGAAGCCGTCTAAAGCATCCTGACATGTAGGTATATCAACTAACTCGACTCGACTACTATTGGTCTTATAAAAAATAAACTAATTATTTCAAATCTGGTAACCATTTTAGCAGTTTTGATCGGGATCTTACTCTGAACTTTTTGGGACCAACATCTGTACGCTGTGCTGGAGGCTCGCTAACACATCAAATCCATTAATCTTCCAAGTATGTAATCTTGTCCACAATCGAGGCAAATTGTTGCTCCATACCACCTTTTTGTTTGTCATTGTTTAAAACAAAACGCACCTACGCTCCGTGAATACCTAGTTAAAACTATGATAATGACATCTCCAAAAAAAGTGACGGTAGATGGCTATAGGTAAGTGGATTTTGGTGTCGCAGTAGGGGCGTGCGGATAAATTCAACGCCAAAATGGCCGAGAATGCCTTTAGGTAAAATTGTTTGTTTGTTTGTTTGTTTGTAAACTCTTTATTGTGAAAGAACAAAGTACAATACATAAAATAAGGACAAGACATACAAGGGCGGACTTATCCCTTACGGGATCTCTTCCAGTCAACCTTAGAATTTCATTTCAAGTCAAAATTCATAGTACCTATTGTTTTTAGTAAAATAATTTACCTAAAAACGGGACCTCCAGATCAGAAGCGCTTACCATTGAGCCGCATAATATAGCTATACATAATTACTCGAAAATTATCTCGGTTGGCCATCAATGGCTATAGCGACGAAAACATATTTTTGGATTGTTTATCTATCAGTTCGCGTATCACGCAACCATTTATGCTTTCAATACAAGATTCTTGACATATTCTCAGTTTGTCATCTCATCGCCAAACACAAATACAATTAGGGCATCTCTCGCAGGCGGCGGCGGCGGCGGCGCACGCTCGGTCAACAATTCAACATGCGTGCACTGGTCAGCACACAGAGTGGCTAATCCAACATACCGGCGACTAATTAGGCAAATACAGCCTATTACCAGTGCAGTGGAATTCGGGGATATTGGCTTGCGGGGTTGCGGGTCATAGAGCAGACAGCGCCATGCCGCACTCTCTTGGAAACTGATAATATTGAGTGAATAAATAAGCGATAACACTGGCCATATTCAACTACTGTTTGTGTATCACTGTACATTTTTGGTACTGTTATTTTTTGCTTATGTACTTACTATAAAGAGTGTATAAGTAATAATAATAAAACTACCATATACTGTAATACTGAGCAACTTTTGTTGTAAGACTTTGCTGAAATAGAAGAAACATTTAGACTCTCCAAACTACAGCAGCTGATCAATTTGTATTTACCAGAAACACCAATTAGGATTTTCTGCGCCTATTTTGATACGAATGTAAATTTTTCGAAAGTAATTAAATATCAGTTAGTTTGTAAATAAACATCCGAGTAGTGGATAAATCATCTATTTATCTTTTACCTTTAACAAAGTCATGATAACCATGAATAATAAAAAAAAAACAGTAAAGGGACGACAATATCGACGCTACAGTAAATATTTCTTCAGCGGCCATTTACGCGACACTCTTTTAAGTTACAAATGCAAGCAGGTAAAACTACTTCTGAACATAGTCAAGTATCAAGAACTGTGACTGACACAACTCTGTTCTTGTTCCGAACTTTCGGTAACTGAAAATAGCCGGTTGTGAACGGTTTGTGACGAAGTCGTGTGGGTGGCATTCGAAAAGCTGATATTTTCTATTATTGTAACATAAATGGTACTTACTAACCCTAACGTTCTCGCCTGCCTCTCCCAGCAGTAAAACAAGAGTAACTGCTTATTTATATTTAAACAGTTTCGATTAGTCACCATCTCTGGCGTTTCGGGGGTTGCATTTTCTCGGAACTGGCTAAAGATGCGCACACCCTATCCCGCGGGAACCATGCTGTCGTTTAAAAGAAACAGAATCACGTTTTTGTACATTTTATATTTAAATGTTTTTTCGTAAATATATCACGTGAAGTACATACCTGGGGCTTCATTTAAGGGCAGCAAAATGAGAAAATGTCCCAGATATCAATTTCTTTATACCGTCAGACTAACCCTCAAATACCTTCGCATGAGTCTGAAATACCTACGTAAAATTTGAGCCTTCTCGCATAATTCACAGGAAAAAGTAGCGTTTTTGTGTGAAACCACGCGTGGAACGTATGTAGAAAGGTGCGCAGTGGGGCTCGCGCAGCCTCCCGCGGCTAAATTTCGCGCATAATGAGCAATTTGTTAAATAATTCTACAGTTATGTCGCCCGACGACTGTATGTGCTATGTAACGGAGCAAATAAAGAAGGTGTAAACAAACATACATTATAATGACGCAGCATTACTTACACACCATTTATAAATATTCGGAATTTGTACCTATTTTTAGAGATAGCTATTTACAATGACTGTCAACCGCTGCAACACTTAGCGGGGTAAAATAATTGAGGTTTTGTTCCATGGGTGGTGAATCATAATAATGGCTATTGCGTTGGTTCAAAGCAAATATTTTTCAAAAGCCCATTGTTTACTAATGGCCTGCCTGCCTCCATGAAATAGGTACCTACCTAAGCACAAAATGAGCAGGTGTTTTGCATTTATTGTCATTAATTTTTTTTCATTTGTGTAACTCGAGCAATAATCATATTTATATTCGAAGGACGTATGAGATAATGATAATGAAGCTGGCAAGACCTAATCAGACAGTAGATTACAGCAAATCAGTAAGGAGGATGTTGAAGATCGGCCAATAACGACTTGCCTCCTTCTGGAAAAGTTTGCGCTGGAAACACAATCTTGCAGATGATTAGTAAAGATCTGTCCAGCAAAATGTTTATTATACACTGGCTCTCTGCGCATCAGAGTGCGAATCGAAAATGAATAATGTTTTTACTTATTTTTTATGAAACTATTTTAATGTTATAGTGTAATTTTAATATATTTTTTTATATGTATAATATTATATTATAATAACGCTGGGTAGCCGAAGAAGAAGAAATTCGAGAGACGAAGAAGTAGGAAAATAAATTAATAAATACCTACCCAAGCCATGGCATATAGCACCTAAACTACTGGACGGGTTTTATCATAGCAAAAGCCGCTTTTAAAAAAACGCTTAACAATGTTAGTTAAACTTTATACGTAACTTCATATGGCTCATATTTTTTTATTACTCCGGGAAAAACCTGCCACTTAACTCAGATTATTGAATGAATGAATGAATGAAAACACTTTATTGTATAACAAAACAGGAAAATAAAGATTATTGTTAGTTTCTAAGCTCTACCCTGCCTAATATATATTCTGTGTTAGGTACTTACAGCCTATATTGTCAGACGGTACAGAGCTACGCGAGAAAGTATGCACAGTATGGCTGTACAATTTATTTATAACTGTCTGTTGGTCGTAAAGAGATGAATAATTTTATTAAAGGTTTTTCCACTGAGGATGTATTCACTTATAATAGCAACTTATATAAAACAAACTGATTCATTTCTTTACAGACAGTTACAAGTAAATTGTAAAGAGTTCGTCACTTATCTAATAGTCCGGTCGGCAAGTTTCTCTTCAAGAGACAATTAAGTAATTTGAATTAAGGCGAGAGTTAAGAAGTAGAGATTCAAAAGATGAACTTAAACAAATACTTACTTATAAGTAAGTGTTTAAAGTTAAACAAACAAACAAACTTAAACAAATACTTACTTATAAGTAAGTGTTTAAAGTTCATCTTTAGGTATAAATAGCGCATTTAAAGGATCAAATATTAATTTTCATTACTCAATGTAACCAGGTAGCGGCTTTTCTAGTTTCACAAACGCTTATCACAATAACAAAGAGATGCCTCGAGGTTGAGCTGCAAATAAAATAGTAGGTATGACAAAAATGCGGAAAATTGTTTGCAGTTCTTGTAGCGGCGCGGGCGGCGGCGGGCGGAGCAATGTGCCTGTGAGCCGCGGTCACAGACCCAGGACTATATTTGAAAACTAGCTTCCGCCCGCGAGTTCGTCCGCGTGGACTTCAGAATTGAAAGAAAATCTTAAGATAGCGCCATCTACTGACGAAGTGAAAATTTGGAGTTTTTAAGCATTCCTACGGGAACCCGTAAGTTTTCCAGGATAAAAAGTATCCTATGTGTTAGCCGAGTGCTTCATCTATCTACCTACCAAATTTTATCCAAATCCGTTCAGTAGTTTCGGCGTGAAAACGGAACAAACAAACAAACAAACAAGCAAACTGACAAACAAACAAACATCCATACTTTCGCAATAATTGAAAGTGAGATGAGATAGTGAGATGAGATGAGATTACGTAGGTATCTAGGTAAAATCAAATGTTTTAATTTCGATAAAATATTTGTTTATTTGGGACAATATTTGACAACGCTTACAATGTAAGTAACTAACACTACCAGAAGTAATTCATGAAAAGTCAGAGTAGACCCGTGCGGCTCCGATCCTCCGCCGCCGCTGAAACCCAGTTTGCGTTTCTGGCGTGCCAGTGCCCTACCAGCGGGTGACTCGGGTAGTTGGTCCCACAGCTGGGGTCCCACACATTAGAAACTCCCCAAACCTTGAGCGCCGGCAGGAATGTTTTGAGGGGAGAGAGGGGTTGCAATCTCCAGTCTATCTATTTTGTAACTATAGTGTTCTGTAAAACTCCGACAAAACAGATTCAAACGAAGTTAAGCGGTAACACTAGTAAACTTACATATGGATTTCTTCGGAGTCTCTCAACGATATGGCCAGTCGTTTCATGATTGGCCACGACATAAAATATATGTTGGGGACCTAAACCTGATCTAGATAAAAAACAAAACACGAATGAGTAAAATGCCTAAATCAATCTGCGAATTCTAATCTAACGAAACTACGCATACCAAATACCTACGTATTGAACTATTTTGGCCGCAGTAAAGACCGTTACAACTCAAACTCAACTCAAAACATTTTTGGATTAATGAAGTATTGAGGATGCTTTACACATTCTTTTAAATCTTTTTGTCGTGGCCATCCAGCCTTCATAGACTTGACATGACTGACTGGCTGGTACGATACTGACACGACGACGACGACAACTGTGACAGACAGACGTGAAAAACTATCAGACGATATAAATGTAAAATAAACGAATACAAGACACAAACCATATATTTCTTTGTTCTACAAAGTGGTCTTTCGAATTCTACTGACCCGGCACCATGGGAGACGACAAGCGCGTGACGCGCAGCGTGACGAAGCTGCAGGCGCTGTCTACTGCTAACGCCGAAGGTAAAGACGATCTGCCTGACGTCGCTGAGCGCTCTATGACTGACTCGCAGCGCAATAGTCGCGACACCTCTCCAAACCCCACAATCGTCTCTGCACGCTCACAACGGAGCACAACATCGACGTTGAAAAAACAAAAGATCGTTGAACTACAACTACAAGCCGCCGAGCGAGCAGCAGAGCTAGATAGAAAGGCAGTGGAAAAAGGCTTGGAAATCGAAAAACAGCTAATCTACGAAAAGTTGCGCATCGAAACAGTAAGCTTAAGCGAAAAAAGCGGAGACTACGCCTCGAAATGCAGCGTGCCTAGACAAAAGGCACAGCCGACAGCTGCCAACGCTGCTGCCTCGAAGATGCCCGCTTCTTACGCCTTGACACAGTTTTGTGCGAAACCTAATCTGCCTTCTTCCTACGAACGTGACGAGCACCCGCGCGCACCTGAGAGGGGTGATAATATGAGCAAGTTTATGGCACGACAGACGTCCACTAAGGAGCTACCAATCTTCTCAGGAGACCCCGAAGACTGGCCTCTATTTTATTCGCAATTTAAATCGACAACACGACTATGCGGATATAGCGATGACGAAAATATTGCTCGGCTCGCCAAGTGTCTTCGAGGGAAGGCGCGAGACGCCGTTTCTGCACTGCTTGTAAGCGCCACTAATTTAACAAAAATTATAGACACACTTCGACTTCGTTTTGGCCGACCAGAATACATCGTTGAAGTAATGTTGAACAAGCTGAGATCTTCGCGGGAAATACGACATGACGATGTAAATGGTTTGATCGAATACGCAACGAGTGTACAAAACATTGTGGCCATGATGACATCGACAGACGAGTCCGGCCAACTGACAAACACGTCACTGATAAGAGAAGTCATAGCCAAATTACCGTCCATAGTGAAGTATCAATGGAGTTTCTATTTAAACGAAAGAGAATCTACTCAGTCAACTCTTATTGATCTGTCAGAATGGCTTATGAAAATTGCGACTGCAGCAACTGCCATCGCACCGATGCCAAAATCGAATGACAGAACACAGTTTACAACAACAACAACAAAGTCTAATTCAGCAACTGCATCTTCTAAACCTCCATATCTATACCAGAAACACACAGTTTTTACAACGACTAGCCGAGCCCGAACATGCATCCTTTGTCAACGAGAACATGGACTAGACTCCTGTCCTGATTTCCTACGCATGACTACCGACGAGCGGTGGAAGTTGGTGACGGAGAAAAAGCTCTGTTTCTCTTGCCTGTCGGCACGACACCAGATATAGGGTTGCAAACGAAAGCAAATAAGCCTAACAAACTACGTATTGTACAGGACTGCGCAGCGCCATCTATGGAAAAATCTTTGAACGATTTTCTGCTAAGTGGACCGGACCTGTTAACTTCTTTGCCAGGGGTACTTTTAAGATTCCGCTGTGGTAAGATAGCGATTATAGGGGACATCCAGGAAATGTTCCACCGGGTACTAATACACGAAGAAGCCCGACAAGCGCAGCGGTTGCTGTGGGACGACGGTGAATATGTCATGAACGTTATGACTTTTGGATCGGTCTGCTCGCCCTCCTCCTCGCAGTTTGTTAAGAACCTAAATGCACGGAGATTCGATGCAACGTACCCAGAAGCTGTCAAAGCTATACTCGATCACCATTATGTCGACGATTTTATTTTTTCGGTGAACACCGAGAACGACGCGGAACGGATCGTTGACGACGTGATCCACGTTCACGCACAAGGAGGTTTCAACATGAGGAACTTTATGTCAAACTCCAAAAGGTTACTGAGACACCTACCCCAAGACAAGTTGGCCCCTGGTGGGGTGAAACTTCTCTCAGACTTGGAAGAGGAACACATCGAACGGGTTCTTGGTGTTAGCTGGGACCCAGACACTGACAACTTCACGTACCGACTGAAGTTTCACAAGGTTGAAGGTAAACTTGTGACTGGAGAGAAAAGGCCAACCAAGAGAGAAGTACTAAGGCTCATTATGTCCGTGTTTGATCCCCTGGGCTTCCTGCTCTATATGACCGTCAAGGGCAGAATAATCTTTCAGGACGTCTGGAGGTCGAAGATAGGCTGGGATGATGAGATCGAGGCGTCAACTTATGACAGATGGCAGACCTGGCTAAAAGAACTTGTCTCGGTATGTGACGTCACGGTGCCCAGGTGGATGATGACAGACGGCTGCGACAACGATGGGCCCGTCGAACTGCATGTTTTCTGTGATGCGAGCTCGAGAGCTTTCTGTGCGGTTGCCTACCTACGGCGGAAAACAATGTCTCATTCCTGGCACGTTTCCTTCGTAATGGCTCGTGCAAGAGTCGCCCCGCTTAAGACACTTAGTGTACCTCGATTAGAGCTTCAGGCCGCTGTCATGGGGGCGCGACTTGCTCAAGTTCTAAGGAAATATGTTGACAGTCCGTCTACAAAAATCTCAAGTACATGTTTCTGGTCCGACTCAAAGACAGTCCTCAGCTGGCTGCGATCAGATACGGGACGTTTCAAACCCTTCGTAGCCCACCGCATAAGCGAGATAACGGAACTTACGTCACCCCATGACTGGAGGTGGGTACCATCAGCTATGAACGCCGCTGACGACGCAACACGTGACGGCATGGTGGATGGTTCCAAGTGGCTCATTGGGGCAACATTTCTACGTGGCCCCCAACGAGGGCTGGCCCCAAGAGGACACGGACAGCGTGTTCCTTGACCCCAGTGATTGCGAAGTTAAGCTGGTCTGCCCACTGCAACTCGAAATACTGAGCGAATCGCTTCCAAACGACCAACGTTTCTCCCTCTATTGGCGACTCATAAGGAGCACGGCCTGGGTTCAAAGATTCATCCACAACCTCCGGCACGCCAATGACAAGAGGATCGGTGAACTTACGGCGAACGAGGTTTCCGCTGCTGAAATCCTATGGATAAAGGAGAGTCAAAGGAGAACATATTCATCAGAGGTTCGGGACATCAAAAAGAATGGCTTAGTAAGCAAGAGCAGCTCCCTTCGCCAGCTGACACCTTACATGGATACTGACGGACTACTCCGTGTAGGCGGGAGGATTGAACGAGCAGACATTGGGGACGATGCTAAGCACCCAACCATACTTCACCCAAAAGACAGGTTCACGTTAATGTTAATCCATCAGTATCACAAGAACTCCGCACATGTAGGAAGAGAAATGGTACTTAATAATCTGCGGCAGAGGTTCTGGGTTACGAATGGACGCAGTGCAGTGAAATCTGTATGGAACCATTGCCAGGAATGCAAAAATAGGCGGGCTAAGCCAGTGCCCCCCCTTATGGGACAGCTACCTATGATGAGGCTGGAGCCTAAGGGAAGAGCCTTCACCTATACAGGCCTTGATTACTTCGGCCCAATGACTGTCAAGGTAGGGAGGCGGCACGAAAAGCGCTATGGTGCTTTATTTACCTGTCTGACAGTCAGAGCCGTACATATTGAGCTTGTCCACGACCTGACGACCGGCAGTGCCATAATGGCGCTTCGCCGCTTTATAGCAAGACGGGGCTCCCCTAAGGAGATCTGGTCAGACAACGCCACTACCTTTAGAGGTGCAGTAAGAGAGCTCAAGAATGCTGTACTCGGTATTGACCACGCCGAACTAGAACGATTTGGATCTCTACGCCAAATTAAGTGGAACTTTATAGTGCCTAATTCGCCACACATGGGAGGTTGTTGGGAACGCCTCATCCGCTCGACAAAGACCGCACTTAAAGTTACCCTGAGAGAAACAGCCCCCTCTGATCAAACCCTGCAGACACTCTTAGCAGAAGTGGAGTTCATGATCAACAGTAGGCCTTTGACCCACGTGCCACTCGACCATGCTGATGATCTACCGCTTACTCCAAACCACTTCTTGCTGACAACGACCGCACCCGTCGACTACCGGACGGGATTTCAGACGACCGACGGAGACTCACTGCGACTGGGTTTCAAACAGGCTCAGCGACTGTCAGACCTAATATGGCGGAGGTGGGTCAAAGAGTATCTGCCATCTCTCACCCGACGCGATAAATGGTTTGGGCCTGCGCAGCCGCTTAGCGTGGGTGATGTAGTAGTGATTGCAGATGATCAGATGCCCCGCAATCTGTGGGTAAAGGGCATCATTACTCGCACCTACCCCGGGAGAGACCGACAAGTACGAGCTGCAGACGTTATGACAGGACAGGACCGACGTACATACACAAGACCTGTGGTCAAGCTATGCAGGCTGGATGTACGCTCCTCATCTTAAGTATCAGCTTTCTGATACTGGAGGTGGGGATGTCGTGGCCATCCAGCCTTCATAGACTTGACATGACTGACTGGCTGGTACGATACTGACACGACGACGACGACAACTGTGACAGACAGACGTGAAAAACTATCAGACGATATAAATGTAAAATAAACGAATACAAGACACAAACCATATATTTCTTTGTTCTACACTTTTTTTTACATAAGTACTTACATACTCACTCATCGCCGAAAAATATTATCCGCTTGGGCAGCTGGGATATACGCAGATTATGTAGAGCATATATACCTATTTCTTAACAGACACAAGTTTTGATACATAAAAGCATTCGTTTAAAATAAGGTGTTATTGAATTGCGGTGTCTCTTAGGTTGGGGTGCAAATTGTGTGAGCCGCATGTTTGTCGCTGTGGTACCAAGGTCGATGCCGGTGATCTCCATGGCCTTAGCTGTAGGTGTAGCGCGGGCAGACATTCTCGCCATCATGCCCTAAATGATGTGCTGCGTCGTGCTCTGGTCTCGGCTAATGTCCCATGTGTCCTGGAGCCAGAGGGCCTGAGTCGCGCCGACGCAAAGAGACCTGATGGGCTCACGTTGATTCCGTGGAGCAAAGGCCGCTGCCTGCTGTGGGATGCGACGTGTGCCTGCACCTGTGCGGCCTCCCATCTTCCAGGTACCTGCCGCTCGGCGGGGTCAGCTACCGAGTGTTTGGCCGGTCGGAAGTTGGTGACGTATGCCGATTTGTTGCAGGCATACGATTTCGTCCCATTTGCGGTTGAGACCTCGGGCGTGTGGTGTGAAGCCGCTAAATGTTTTGTGCGCGAAATAAGTCGCCGCTTGAGGGACCTCGGATTTGACCCCCGAGCCAGCTCGTACCTGGCTCAACAGATATCCCTGGCCATACAGCGCGGTAATGCAGCCGCCAGTGTGATGGGCACTTTTGAGCCAGTTATAAGTCGGGGGGGGGGGGGGGGGGGGGGCTTATAGACTAAGGCTTTTGGCTGTTTTTATTAATATAGGATATATTTCAATGAGTTTATATTACTTTGTTAGTTTTTTTTTTTGTTTGGTTCTTTCCTGCTTTTGCAAGGAAAAGGCAAAGGCTTCTCTGGCCATACAGCCTATTCTTACGTAGTTTGCTCTTCTCTAAATATTTTTCTGTATCATTTGAGTTCTCATTTATCAATTTCTGTCGTCTTTAACTGTTTCTCTAGTCTTCAACAAAATGATAGCACTTTTGATGAAGATTTCATGGACTTCTTGAGAGCACTCGAAACACGGTCTACACACTTTTATTTCATTATCCTATATATTAGACACTTAAATGGCACTTTATTGAACAATACGCTATCAATATTATACATTAAAAACCACGATATCTATTTTTTCGGATAATAAAACAAAAATGACAAACTCTTGCCGCGAGTTTCCGCCAAAAAGTCCTTACTTTGTTAGTATCTGATATATTTAAAAAGTGGGTCTCCCAAATGAGCTTATATTTATATTAATATACAGCAAACATGTGAAGTAAAGTAACTATGATGGATAAATACGATTGAAAAGCAAACAGGCAGTAAATTGATTTATAGGCTTGTAAGGCTGTTCCCTATTGAACAGCTCCGTTCACACGGCGCAGCAGTGCCTGGTACTGCCATTCTTTACCCTCTAATAACATACCCCGAGGTTCTATTGAAGTAAATTAGTTTTAGATTGTGTATCTATTTAGAGTGTGTACTTATAAGTGATTATAGTATTGTAACAAATAGTTATGAACCAACAGTAATGTCTTTACTAAATACACGGTTATTTTTGGACCCCCCACCAAAACTTCACACTGGCTTCTACTCATGAAACTGAGCATTTTCCCTCAAATAACCAATGGTCAATTTGCAAAAAGTATTTGGGCATCTCCATACAAAATAGGTCGATCACGTTAACAAATTAGTATGAAAGGTCCAAAAATTTGACCATTGGTCACTTGGGGAAAGTTGCTCAGTTTCATGAGTGGAAGCCACAGTGAAATTTTGGTGGGGGGTCCAAAAATAACACCGTATGTGATTGAATAGGTCCCATACCACACACATGTGATGGCTTACAGAGCAGACATTTAAATGTATTGACTATTGAAATGAGGTTGCGTAGCCTTAATAATATAATGAAACAAAGGTTGTTTCTAGGTTTATTTGTCACATTAAAATAAATGTTAATTAGAGACTCAGTATATAAAGTTGCGAGTTCCGTCTGCACACCAATCAATCGAGATTCGATATTTATTGAAAAAACCAAAGTCCCCTCAAGTTCTATAAACTCAGACAGATTTCCCTACTAATATCGCAATTAGAAAATACTCGCAACTAGAAAATACTAGATTTCCTGAAAATTTTGCTGTAGGATTGTCACTCCGAATTTGTAGAGCTTTTTATTCGTAGTTAAACCTAGTTCAGCAATCAACAAAATGCCAAGTTTGTGAATGCAGAGAGGAGAGCTCAGCAGATGTCGGTGTTCCGCCGTCAGAGTCATCCGCAAAGTTATATTGGCGTCTCCAGCGTCCTTCGGCGCGTCGCACGGCGCACGAGCGCAGGCATAGTTGTCGAACGAAGCCAACGTTTCCCCTATTTTAATTAAACCAGCGAGCGGTGCGTTCTTCTCGTCTATCTGATCATTAACTTTATTAATTAGCCCAGTCGCCGCTTTTTTGGTGCGAACTGCGATTTTCGGAACTTGTAATCGAACATTGTTCCTGAAATTCCGCACAAGCCGAAGTGTAGAGTTCTTCAATTATTTTAAAACTTAGTTAGAAAGTTTGCTATCACTTTAACTGACTGCAATAAATTGTAATCAAAGGCAACTCAAATTAAAATCTGATATTCAGATAAATTGAAATATATTAATCAATTTGCCCAATTTTTATTTAATTTTAATGTTTAAATTTTTTTAAGCAAGTTCTCATACAAGGTCTTCTGTTTTTGGCCGAATGCCTGGTAATTTTTTCGCGAAAACTAAAGTAAAGGGAATACCGTATACAAAATGCTATCATAGCTAGATGTTTTGTTTGGTGAGCTCGGCGCCACATCGTGTGATTGTCGCTTTTCTTACCGAAGTATTCGGGGTATTCTTACCAAAGTTTGTGTCGAAAACGCGACGCGAGCTAAATAACTGAATCGCCTGCGTAAAGAATGTGTGAAGATGAGTTTAGCACGTCAAAACTCAAGATATCATTTTATTAAAATGCCTTTTTTGTTTCGCTAAATTTTACATATTTTTCTCTTATCAGCAAAAGCCACCTTCTTCTTTCTATTATTAACAGTAGAAATCGCATCGTTCTTTGGTTGACATCTGGCAGGGTTCGAGCGGTACAGAGCGCGGTAGAGCAACTGAGCCAGCTCCAGGAGCGTGAAGATGCTGCACCCAAAGAATACACTGATCACCCCGCCCATTTGAGCTGAAATAATGATGTCAAGTTACTAATAGTTACAAAGAAAATATTCTCAAGTGGCGTCTGCGAGACGGAACATAATGTATAGTGTTCAGAGCTACACGCCGGGTGGTGAAGCACGCAAGAAGCTGGTGGATGTATATGATTAAGGATCACGGTGATTACTAGTCAATAAGAGAAAAATAATCATACTTACAAAATAAAGATATCGAATCGTAGACCGAGCGCCTGGAGAACATGTTCAAGTTGTGTGTTGGAATGAAGATCCGGATAATGCTTATCTTCTGTAAGTTTAGGTCTTTGCTGCAACAAATAGAATGACATGACTTACTTGCAAAATTATCATTGTTATGTTAGCAACACATATCATCCCCACTGCATTTTTGTTGTTTTACCTTCAAACTTCTACTTCTGTTTTCTACTTCAAAGCTGTTACAGTAATACACATTTAATAAGGCTTGCCGATGTACCTGCGCAGTAGACAATATTTTAATTACGCGGGATACTGATGGACCAATCAAGTAGCTTCATTGTCACCCGCTCTTACCCGTTCCGAAAATCTCTGCCGCTATTGGCTGATTGATTACGCGCCTGATTCAATGAAATTGTCAGCTGTCAGAGAGCTGTCACCGTGCGTTGATTGTTTCGGGTGTTTCCGTCGATGTTTTGTTCTTATCTGCGCGAACGAAGATTACCGACGCGCCTTATTTTTTGTGTACTACTGTATGTATTTATGTTTTTTATGATAGAGTAAGAAAAAATTATAAAAACACGTTTTTAGTATGGAAACCTTGATACTTTTTTTACAGTTTTATTACTTGATAATATATTTGCCAAGATAAGAAATTTTCTGCTAAAAATTCAACCTGCTACCTATTATGGTTTAAGTCATACAACCATTTTAAGGCAGAACAGGCGGATATACGTACAGGCAGGCGGCATCGGCAGCGTAGACTTTAGTAATAGTTCTGTTGGCGCTCTTTTATCCTATACTATTAAACGAGTTAAGTGTCCCGACGATTTCGAAAACGGCTTGAAACCTTTTGACGAAAATCTAGGATTAGGGGTTAAAAATCACCAGAAATCGATCTATGAGGGAATTATCTTCGAAAAAAGTCATTTAAGGGAGATATGAGCGAAATTACATAAAAGGAAAACGCATATAATGCTTATTTTAATCATCGCTTGCAAGTACTTTGGTAGACTAGCTAGCGGTTTTGGTGCGAGCCACTTACATTTTGCTGCTTTTAGGTCCGGATTCGAATCCCACCCATGAGACTTTATAGTTTTTTGTCTTTTTATTTTTTATTTTGCTGAACTTATGTAAATATTATGTAAATAAATAAAAAGACTTAAGAGTGATAAAAAATATATATATATTTTAACCTCTATATTTCAGAAACAAATAGCGCCATCTTTCGCCATATAAGTGAATTACATACCTGATGATTGTGCCGCCCTGCCACGTGTTTGACAATAGGGAAATTTCGATGGCTTTCACTAAACTCAACTAGATGGCGCTGATAACATTTGCAATAGGAAAATCTCGTAAAAAGTCGCCAAAACTGATTGATGTTACTAACTAATACATACCATAATAAATGATGAACAACTTTCTAATATTACGTATCATTGAATATTTTTCTGTTTTCTTTTTTTATAAAAAAAAAGGATAATTTGCATGTATTTTTTTCAATAGAATCAAATTATAAAAAAAAATATGATAAGTAGATATTTTTACAACAAATATTGCTTGTCCTTTCGTCTCTTAGAAGGCGACTAAAAGAACACCGTGCAAAATGTTTCATAGAAAATATATCTTATATGTACTACTTAACAAGTTATCTTAGTTTATAAAAACTCCGATTGAACGAGCGACGCTCGGTCTCCCGGCTAGTGATGTATATATAACTGTTGCTATGATAGGGTATTTTATAGAAGAAATTGTGTGCTGTTTGTGCAGTGTGCTGTTTAGTGAATAATATTCTACAATTAATCACTGATTAATAGTAAATATCCTATTGTATTGTATTTTGTATTTATTTTGCATTGTATCCTTATCTATCTATCAGCCGAACGAGGTCCACTGTTGGACAAAGGCCTCCCCTAAGGATTTCCACGCCGACCGGTCCTGTGCGGCTCGCATCCAGCGGTTTCCCGCAACCTGCGATGGAGCGTGCTACGCTTGGTGTTTCCCTACGTGATTGAATCAGAAATGAGGAGATACGTAGGAGAACTAAAGTTACCGACATAGCTCTCAGAATCGCTAGACTTAAGTGGTAGTGGGCAGGGCACATAGCTCGTAGAACATCTCGCACTCTTAATAAAACAATGACCGAATTCACAATTTTGGCAAAATGAGTTTTGATAATAAAACCGACCAAAAAGAGCAAGCCTCACAGTCTCTCAAAAAAACACCTGTATTTCTTAAGCAATAAAGTAAGAATATGAAAATAAAAATATTTTATTTGAAGTAGGTAGCAGTGTACACTTTTCGAACGTCATTCTTTTATCTACCTAATACAAGGTTCCTATATATATATCTTTTTTATCAAAACTCATTTTGCCCAATTTTTGAATTCGGTCGTTGTTTTATTAAGAGTGCGAGATGGCCGTTGGGGGAGTAAAGTTCTCGAGTGGCAACCGCGCACCGGAAGATGCAGTGTAGGCAGGCCTCCGACTCAGTGGACCGACGAAGTATCCTAAAAAATTTAAAATTTTAGCTAAAATTCGAGCTAAGCTCCTAGTTAATACGTACTAGAAGCTGTCAAAGGGCGGGGTGTCCTCGCTGAACTCGTAGTCCTGGATGACGGTGAAGTCGCGCTCCAGGTCGCACGGCATCGGGCAGTCGCACTTGTCGCTGCCGAACGGCACTGAAACGGGATAAAAACACAGATTGACGGTGTTGTCCGTGTCGCATATATGATAAATGAATAATTATCCGGGACAAATCACACACACTACAAAAACTTGGAGCCAAATCCGAACTAGGATTCCCTGTATTACAGAAACAAGAGATTATTATACAAATTTAACGTTAACAACCTATATAGTCCGTTCATACGTATCACTTTTAAACGTAATGTGTACAAAAAATTAAACAAAAGTAAAAATTAAAGCATACTTAATTTATTCAAAATTATGAATTATTTGTTTCTTTGTTTGTAAACTCTTTATGTATGTGTTAATATATTAAAAATAAGTAATTCATTAACCTACAGATATTATATTGTGCTATTGTTAAGTATCTCACTTATAAGCTCAATTAACTTTGTATTTTTTGTGTTCTTTTAATGGACCTATAGGTCAATTTATTAGTATATAGTATAGTATAAGACTGTCCATGAGCCGTCACCCTGGCTCGTGATGTACGCCGATGACATTGCGCTGATAGACGAGGACAAGCAGAAACTGGAGCATAAGGTAAACTTATGGAAGGGTGCGCTTGAGAGCGGCGGTCTGAAGCTTAATGTCGCGAAGACCGAGTACATGGCCTGTGGTAGTACGGATCCCGAACCCATAAAGGTAGGCGCAGAGTCCGTTGTTAAGACGGACAAGTTTAGGTACCTTGGATCTGTTCTGCACGAGTCTGGGTTAATCGACCATGACGTTCATGCTCGGATTAGCGCAGCTTGGGCGAAATGGCGGGAAGTCACCGGGGTTATTTGCGACCGCAGGAGGCCGGTGAAGTTGAAGGGCCTCATGTACAAGTGCATCATACGCCCCGTACTACTCTATGGCAGCGAGACGTGGCCAGTCCTTGGAAGACATGTCCAGCAGCTTCACGTCGCGGAGATGAAAATGCTGCGGTGGATGTGTGGCGTTACGCGACTCGATCGCACCCGTAACGAGCACATCCGTGGCAGCCTCAATGTCCGAGACGTAGCGGACAAATTGCAGGAAAGTCGTCTCCGATGGTTTGGTCACGTAAGCCGCAGACCGCCAGAGTACGTCGGTAAAAGATGCCTTGAACTTATCATTGATGGCCCTAGATCCCTTGGAAGGCCCAGGAAGCGTTGGCTTGACGTTGTGAGAGCGGACATGAGAGAAAATGACCTTACTGAAGAGGATGTTGAAGATCGGGCAAAGTGGAGTAGATTGAGTAGGAAAGCGGACCCTGGCTCCAGCCGGGATAACGCTAAGTAGAAGAAGATAGTATAAGACTGTCTGTGTCCTAAATAAATAAAAAAAAAATAAAAAGAAAATAAATAGGTCCTACTTCTGGTGCACGTGTCTCTTCCCAAATCTCAAACCTTGGGAAGGTTAGGCCTTACTCGACACACGGTGGTCAAGATCGGATGCGTAGAGGTTGTGGAGCTAAAGGCCTCTTACGTGGCTTTAAAACCTTACATCTAGTGATAGCAACCGACACCTACCGACGGTTCAATGAGCGAAGCAAGAAAATGGTTGAGATAAATAATGCTAATAACAGCCAAACTCATCCAGGTTGTGACCATACCATCCGTAGTCAGTTAGTTTAGTTAGTCAGTATACCATCTGTAGTCAGTTAACGTGAATGATCGTTGCCACAATGCAAGCTGCACTGAGCTACGACTACTCCAGTTATACTCTTAGTGCCAGCACGGATAGCATGAAGGCGTAGACAAAAACAGAAAACGTTCATTTGTATTCTGGCTGTCTTACTGGCTCGGCATTAGAGCAAGACAGTCACTTTATCGCTACCTCCCAGACATATCCGTCGACGGCGACACCCTTAGCTAGTGGTGTTCGCCTGGTCCCTTGCATGACCGCGAGCGTGACTTGCAAAACCAAATTTACTTTTGAAGATGAAGATAGCGAAGAGCAATACCTGCGGCCGCTCTGCCGCAGCTGAGGCTGCGCGCGCGGCAGTAGGGCACGCCGGGCGGCCGCGGAAACGACATTGGGATGCAGTTGCAGCGCTGCATGGATTGCCGCATCATGCATTCCATGTTGCAGTATGCTCTAATAGGGACAACGGAGATTTTGTGTTGGTCAATATTACGATTGCTTTACAGGAGGCTATAGAACTAAATCGTATAGAGTGTTCCTAAACTACAAAAAAAATATATATAAATTTTAAATCAGTACACATGATAATAAACTAATCTTTTTCGTTTAATAACTACGGTATTTAATTTAATTATTGTATTTACTATATTAATTTAATTATTATATTTACCTACCGCCGTCTATACCTTGTGGACCATACGATTAAATTGTGGCACTCGAAAACAGAGAGACTATCCATTTTTTAAAATTCAGTTGTAATTTTAAAGGTTCATTACTTCGAATTCCGAAAACATTCCAAAATCAGAAAATCTACTTAAGTGTGACTACTCTCTGCACACTGTATGTACCTGTGCTTACCTAGTGTAAAATATGACCCACTTAAAAAAGTATGAAGTGTCAACGGCACAGCACAGCAGTGGTACCAACTTAGTGTATTCAGGGAAGAACTCGAGCCGCTCGAAGGAGAACCGGCACTGGCGCAGCGCGTAGCTGAGCTGGCGCGCGTCCTCCGCGATCTGCAGCTGCTCCGTGCCGAAGCCTATCCACTGCTCGGTAGCGGGCGCCACCGGCGTGCCGTTGTACGAGCACTCCACGTACTGCTGGCTCAGCTGGATCGTTACCTGCAAATGGCCATCTTCTCCTTACCAGAAATAACTACTCGGAAGTGATAAAAATTGGTGGGGAGATGATCTATACGGGTTCAAATAAAGATTTCGGAGCTGCCATATAAAATTTGAGTTCAATATCCCACACGAGCATAAAAAGTGCGTATAATACTTCATCCCCCAGCGACCTTTTATTAACACTATTCTGACTTTGTTTGATTGACTGTCAATTGCTGCATCTGCACTGTCTCGTAGTTTAGAGCCTGTGGATAGAACCGGAGAACTAGTGTCTATCTAATATTTTTCAAAATGTGAAATTGCATAAAAACTAGCACAGGCTAAAAGATTTGTTCATCCTAAAATTTAAGTGAAATCTAACTTGCTCAAAATATTCTTCTTCTTTTCGTTTCGATAACAAATCTAGATAGTCTCGGCCCAAAAGTCAGCCACGCGAATCGCCCTGTCCGTGGCACTCATTAGACCTTCCTGCGTGCAGTTGTTTGGGTACGCAGAGCATGATCTCAAAATATTACTATTAGATTACGCAACATGAGACGCCGTGTGGGTCAATTAGAAGCACAAAAATTTTAAACCTTATTTTTAAAAACATAAATTGCATCTTCCGTCCTGCTTACAATTAACCTCTTAAATTGCTGTGATCATTCCAGAAATTACGAGGCAAACTTTTATCTGTGGTTTCTTACCCATTTGTAGGTGAGATCGACGTCGTCCACCAGCTCCTGGCTCTGGTTGATGGCCACCATCAGGCCATTGGTGAAACCCACACTGCCGCGGTTATCCAGCCATTTAGTCATACGCCTCTCCTCAACTTCAATGTTATTTATTTCTCTGTAAATAAAATAAAGTCAATATATTGCATGCCATCATCGACTTATGCCAAAGAGTCATCATCAATGGCTTCTGCGTCTATTACAGACGATTTACTGCAAGTGTCTTAGCGCAACGCTTTTGATGACTTATCAGTTATCAATTAGACTCAGTGGCATCAAAATATTCGGGGGCAAGTCGCACACGATGATCCGGTCCTAAATTTGTATACTTACAATACATCAACCAACTGATAATCAGTTATTTGTTATAGAAACGAAATGAAAATATTTTATTCTAAGTCTACACTTTTCGAACGTCATTCTTTATCTACTTAATACGAGGTTCCTACCACTCGGATCTCGTATACCCTCTGTTTCGGGAAGTGTTTGGGGAGTAAGAAAAAACGGGTCCCAAGAAACTGCATCCAACACATTTTTTGAATGTCACATCTTCTCACATGACAAAATGAAGTCAATAAGATTTAGTTATTGTAAAGAGTACCTTTGAAGCGACCTCCCGTTAAAGACGCAACAATACCCGTAAGTAGTCATTGCCATCTTGAAAAGGCGATTACATATTTCCATGCGCTGTCGTAATCTGCACCTTTGAAAAATAGTAGATTTTGATGAATGTGAAGTAACGTAATGATGTCAAAAATCGTCTCCTATTTTAGTCTAACTCACGAAGACATGCATCGTCCAAAAAATAAAAAAAAAATACCGGAGAAGAATTTCATCGCATGTGGGTGTCAGGTTTCTGACGACCTCCTCCACGTTGAGGTTGTTGTACTCCAATACGTATTCCAGCATCTCCAGGTCGTTGAGGGTGTACGTGACGTCCGGCGAGTACAGGGCGGCAAGCGAGAACATGTTTTTTTTCAACCAAGTTGCGTTCACTCCTTGTGGGATTGTTCTGAAAATAAAAGATAGAGAAATTAGACTTCGCTTTGTAATAAGGCAAAATCTATGACAAAACCATCCGTTTACTTGCTGTACAGCTGCAGTTTTCTTATCATTCGGAAAAGTATGTGAATGTAAGAGGCTTTTGATATTATTGAAGGAATAATTAAAATATTACTCACAGGAAATTTATTTTAATTTTATTCTTTCTGTGAAAAATATATAGGAAAATAGAATAAAATTGACAAGACATAACTGTGTATGTGAAGATGATTTCAAAAATTATTAAGTGAAAAAATATATGCTAGATACACAGAAGGCTGAAAAGACTTAACTGTGGACTGACAAACTAATGAAGCTTGCAGGAACCTCAGCTGAAGGCCACGGCTCAAGATATTTTATGAAACTCACAAGTCGGCAAGTAAAGCGTCCACTTTGTAACTTGGGTAGAGAAGTTCGGGGCAGATGATGACGCAGGGGAAGGGGGGGTCGGCGCGCTTGGAGCTGATGCGCGCGAGGAAGGTGGGGTTCCTGTGGTAGCGCCAAATGGCGCTGACCAGCGCCGCCAGCGCTGACGCCAGAACCAGCAGCAGGAAGCCCACCCACCACCACCTGCAACAAATTGTTTACGGGAACTATTTAATCGCCCATTAAAAAATAATGAATCGCACAGCAAAAATATATTTCGCCATCAGGTTAGGTTAGATTTGCAATTTAGTTAATTTGATTTGCAACTAGTATTTTTCTGAGACGAGATTAAATACTATCAACTACAAATCAGCGAAGCTCCATAACTAAAAGGAGCAGTTGCTGTAGCCGAAACTGGCATGAAACAGATGATGACAATTCCCTTTATATATAAATTGTTTGTTGTTTCAAACTTTTAGGATTTTCAGACGTCTTTATATTCCACAAGTATCTCTTTCATCATTTTCTTCTTCGCCTTATTTTCAACGGTCTGCTTTAAATGTTTGCTATATTTTCCTTGATCTCGCTCTTAACTTAGTCGTGTTAATTTACTTTGTTATATACAATATTGATCAAAAATACAATGAAAAAGACACAGTTTTTTATGTCTACCTCCTTTGTTTGTCATAGGCTGAATAGGTAGTGCGCGGGGCAAGCAGTGCAAGTGTGCAGTGGGATGCAGTACGCTAGTGCAGTGCGCACCTGTCTCTTTTGTCGGCGATTCTCTTCGCTCCGTGAAACTGCGCGCTCGACAGTATTTCCATTTCCCTCGCGTCATTCACTCTCCAAACTGTTACCAGGTAAAGTCCATGTGATTGTTCCTTAAGCGTATTTAAATTTTTAATTAAATTAAAATTAAATTTAAATACGCTTTCGCTACCTAGGAAAAAGTTTTTTTATAGTGGTAAGCGCAAAAACGTTTGCCTGATTTGTTATCGCTCTTTTTTTCAATGCCAAGGGTCATTTGGGTTCGAGACCCATTCAGGGTAACCACCATAACAATCATTGTAATTTACATAACTACTTTGATAAAAATAATCAATTTCACTTCAAAAACCGTGACGCGGCTACTTTTTCCCAGAAAAATCACACTTTGAATTTCTCTGAAAGCAAAGTGTGTGATGGTGTGACTTGATATGAATATTTCAATGTATTGCGGCAGGTGGTGATTAATGGTAAGAGATTGTGATCGCGCATGACTCTGAGTGGATAGATTAAATAAATTACCGTGGCGCTGGACTAACAGCCGGAAAATTGTAATAAATTAATATCGGAGCGATAAGTATAAAAGGATTCACAAAAACCTTGTGTACAACTTTGACGTGGGCTTCTATCGTGCTACATTATATATATTATTTTTATCAATTCAATCAGCTGTTTTGATGTAGCTATACCAGCAAAGTCACATATAGCAAAACTAGCAAAATTAATAGAAATAATAATGTATTCATAAAAAATAACAGAATAAATGATTGTCGAAGTAACCGAGCTGCACATTAAATTGGAAAGGTTAAAGTAAAATACAGTTACAATGGTTGGCGGTGAATTTGTAGCCGAATGGTAACTGTAGGTAGGTATTGGTATGGGCGTCAGCCACGGCCTCATTTGGTTACATTTGGAAACGTCAATATTAAATATTTTTGCGCCGGTCAATTTACGAATGTACTGGGCAAATGCACAGGCAGTGTGCTACGAGATAAGGGGGAACAGAGGCGTACCGATTTTGACGTTGCGTCGCACGACGTAGCACTATCGCACTGTGCAGCCCGGTTACTTCGACAATCATTTTCGCTGTCTGCTGCTTCGATATTTTGAATTCGAGCACTCTCTGAACTTTGAAACATGTATTATTTGCGCTGCGCTCTCTACCTCGGCGGCGGCACACGTGTTTATCGTTTAATCAGGATTCTGTTTGAGTGCGGTCGTAAACATTTATGGGTGTTGTATCTCTATTTGGGCTATTACGGCACAATGGCGCAAGGCTGCGCGCTCTCGCCGGCCAGATATCGGCGAAGATAATCTAAATCCATGATCGTATTTATTGCAGGTTGTATTATTTTGGTACGTGAAAAGTAAGGCAGACCTGATTGTTTAGGCATTATTATCATTTCGATATCACACACACACACACACACACACACACACACACACACACACACAATGCATTAAATCCACTACTACTACTTCTCTTAAATTAACCTTTATAATATTTAGTACATACCTGCTGTATACTTTGTATCCAATCTCCATAATTACTGCTTTATTTATAATGTTTGTTAACTTAAGAACTACTGGACTGCCTCTGTACCCAGGGGTGGGCGATAAGAGCAACGACACAGTTTTAACTGGTGCTTTATCGTACACTTAATAATCTACCTCATATTTATGGTTCCAAATAAAGATTTATTTTATTATTATTTATTTATTTATATGCGACCATCTTGAGCTTCTTGGTGTGGATTTAACATAATAATTTAAACGTCGGATACAACTGTGTAAAGAACTGATCACATTTATGGGTTGAATCAGTCCGCTCCCAGCTCTGTGTATTTACCTTAGATTCTGTGAACTTGAGCATCGCTGCAAAGTTACCTCGTCTTGTTTTAAAGCCAAGCTCTTGAAAGAGACAGCACCGCATACTTGCAGTGTGTGTGTGTCTAAAAGCGATTTTGCTAATGACAACGTTTCAAGAAATCCGAATAGCGCATCGCCTGGCTTCACCTGACTTGATCAATATAAAGGACGTTATGAGACTACAGCCTCCAGCTGATATTTTTGATACGCAATTGGTAAACCCGTGGCATTATCTTATGTGAATTACCTCATGATGATGCCGAAGATAGAAGCGTGCTTACCAAGGATTCTCCTCACTATGATCAACTTTTATAAATGTTTGATCGAGGAAAAACGAGGTTACATGACATTGATATTTTCGCAACAGAAATTGTGCGCAATTAGGGCATGCACCCGGGTTTACCCGGTTCTCGAAAACCCGAGAAAACCCAGGTTTTTTGATGATCTTGAGAACCGGTTCTGAATAATATGAAACCCGGTTCTCCCGGTTCCGACCAAAATATTAAAATGTAAAGTATCATTTATATTTTGCTACGTTATTTTAACAAATTTATTCTATCTGGCGACGTCGGACTCGCGTGCATCGCGAATTTTCGCGCCACGCCTCACGCGTGGCTCTGATTGGTTGTCTTGTCGCCAGGCGCGCGGCGAAAAATGAAGCTTTTGATTACAGGGAATCCTAGTTTGGGGCCAGATGACCGTGTGTGATTTGTCCCAGATATGATTATTATTTGGAAGTATACATTTGGGCTACTCTGACCGCTTCGCGCTAGGCGAAGTGGCAGGAGCTGCTCCAGCAGAAGCACAGTCGGCTCGGAGATCAATGCGACGAGGAGAGAAAGCGTCGGACAATCCGGGCATTGTCGAGGAGAACTGCCTTTTGCATAGCCGCTATTATCGGTCTGCCTCGAAGTCCCAACCGCCTAAGGTTACGATCCAGGTCAGCAGGGATCAAACCATTAACGGACAGGACTACAGGAATGATTTCAGTGGATCGCACTTGCCACACATCCGTAACCTCGTGCGCCAGGCTAAGGTACCGCAACCTCTTGTCGGCATCAGCTTGCACGAGGTTTTCGTCGTGTGGAATAGTGACATCCACCAAAAACACCGTTGACTGCGCCCGATCCATCAACACGATATCAGGTCTATTATGATCAATAGACCTATCCGTGATGATATCTCGGTCCCAGTGGAGCTTGGCGCGGTCAGTTTCGAGAACTGACTCCTGTGTGTACTTGTAATATGGCAACCGCCGAGCTATGAAGCCATACTTTAGAGCGATCTCTTGATGAAGGATCCTGGCTGCTTGGTTATGTCTTTGCAGATACTCAGTGTTACAAAGAATCGAACAACCGGAGGTTATATGGCGCAGGGTCTCACCTGGCTGACGGCACAACCGACATACGTCCAAGGTACCGTCTTTCATTATGAACCTCCTGTAGTTATTCGTCTTTATAACCTGATCTTGTATTGCACAGACAAAACCCTCGGTCTCTGCAAAGAGGTCTCCGAAGCGCAGCCAATGCACGGAAGCCTTCTGATCTACGAAGGATCTGTAGAGAGCCTTAAAGAACCTTCCGTGCAGCTCTTTCTCTTTCCATATGGCTTCCCGCTCAACAGTGCTGAGCACAGCCGGCGCTTGCCAGTTCTCTTGGGCCATGGATAGAGGGGTTAGTCCTTTATCACATGCTATGACCACTCTATGCAAATCACTATCAACTTTCGTCTGAAAATAGCATCGGAGGCTGCATATTTCCCGGTTGTACATTTGTTTTACACTAAGAAGGCCACGACCGCCATTCTTCCGCGGAATATACAGCCTCATCACTGACGACCTCGGGTGATGCATCCTGTGGAGTGTCATAGTAGGGCGGACCTTCCGATCCAGGGTATCCAATTCAGTCTGAGTCCATCTGAGTATGCCGAAGGTGTACAGGACAACGGGGATGACCCAAGCATTAAATGCTCGTATCTTGTTAACGCCCGACAAATAGCTATCCAAAACTTTTGTCAGGCGCTCCCAAAATACGTCACACACCGCCTGCCTCATCTCCGTCTCGCTGACAACAATACTCTGCAACATACCCAGATACCGGTATGTCTCAGTCTCAGAGCGGGTACGAATGTTCATGTAGTCACTATCGACTCCATTCGAATGCACAACCCTACCCCTTTCAACATGAAGGATCGCACACTTGTCCACCCCTAGCTCCATATTGATGGAGCTGCTGAAATTACAAGTAATTCTCAACAGCTCCCCAACCGTGTCGCATTTGGAGCGAACAACTTGAGATCATCCATGTACAAGAGGTGCGTCATGCGTAGGCCACCTCTCTGAAACTGAAATCCCGTCCCTGACTTCTCAAGCAGAAAGCTGAGTGGATTAAGGGACAGGCATAACTAAAGTGGACTCAGTCACCCTGAAATATACCCCTCTTTATCCTAATCCGGTCTTCCGCATTCGACAGCCGCTGACCATGGAAACTAAGGATCGTACTCAATTGCCCCATATGCACCGAGGAAGTCTCTAATTGTACTATCAATCTTGTACAGCTCGAGAACTCTCTTTAACCATGAATGGGGAACCGAGTCGAAAGCCTTCTTATAATCAATCCAGGCAGCGGAGAAATTGCGTCGATTGCGATTCACCAATTTGCCCACGACCGCGTCGATCAGGCGATCTCCTTCGTACCGCGACTGCCGCCCCTACATCCATTCTGAGTTACAGCCATGATGTTATTCGCCTCTATGAAGGCGTCTATTTTGGCCTTCAGAATGGATGAAAGTGTCTTGTATGTTGTAGAAAGACACGTAATGGGGCGGTACTGGCTAGGGTCAGCGGTATTGCTAGACTTAGGAGCAAGATGAGTGATCCCAGTAGTCAAGAAGTTCGGGACCTGAAACTGCACGAGAGCTTGCTGGAATTGGATGGCTAAGGTCTCGTGACTAGCATTGAACCCCTTGAGCCAATAGTGGTGCAGTCCGTCGCTTCCTGGAGTTTTGCAATTTGGAGCTTTTCGGACTGCTTGCAAAACATCATCGGCACTAATGGTCACGGGGTTCATAGGCTCGATGCCATCACACGCCTCCTCCAGCTCAGCCATCCACCGCTCCTCGTTGTGTTGAACAGGCCTAGACCACAGGTTTCGCCAAAAGGCCACCATACCTGCGCTCTCTGGGCTTTCACCTGTGTTCAACACAGCAGGTCGGTTCAATGATCTATAGAACTTCTTTTGATCACTCATGAAGAGGCGATTCTGACGAAACCGGTCTACTCGCTCCGAGTATCGCCGAATACGATTTGCCCACACAGCTATCCTTTGCTTTAGGTCATCGATGCGCTCAGCAACTAATCGCATTGCATGGTCTCCTGCAGGATCAAAGTCTGATCCTGCAAATGCGAGCCTGACGAAGCGCATCACTTATCATAATAATAATAATTATTATTATTATTTATTATATTTAATGTTTTATTGAAGTGCAGTAATATTCATAGTTCTTTTTTTGTTTTGCAATTTGCAGTTAATAAATAAGGTTTAAGTTTATATGTGATATGATAACTAGGTAGTTACTGAGCTGAGTTTGTTTCAAATAATTTAATAATGTTGATTTTATAAGACTGATAAATAAAGAGAAGTATTATGATTAAAATTTTATTTATTTATTAACTTATAACCATTTTCTGCACACAAAACAATACAAAAACACAAGGCACGTAAAATAAAAGACACATCAGGTACTTTTACAGCTATTTTGTTTTATTTCGTATTTTTTCCGTGGTATTATAAAAGAACCGGGTAGAACCGGGTTACCCGGTTCTGAGCTCGATTTGGAACCGGGTTTCAGAAACTTGGAACCGGACTCGGTTCTGCATGCCCTATGCGCAATCTGTAAAGAATGCGTTAAGTCATAGTCAAAGAGGGATGACACTTATACGAGTATTTAGCGCTGAATGGCTTTTGGATTGAGATTAAGATAAAAATGGAATATAAAATGATATTTACTGTACAAAACAAGTTTTATTTCACGAGGAAGCTAATATAATACTTCCAAAAAGGGCAGTGAAACGTTATAGATAATTTGGAGTGCCCAAAGAATTAATTGTGTCCCACATACTTCGCGTTCTGCTGCCGTCTGTACACCACCAGCTGCGCAGTTCGCTGCGACCTTCACAGACTCTTGACGTCACTTGTCAGTCGTCACCCTAGTTTGAGATAAGTACTATCAAAACAATTGCTTATTAATTTTCGATAAAAAGCCTTTCGAAGTTTGTCACGCGCGTTACAAGTCACGCAACTACTAATTTAATGTATATTTTATGTTTTTGATAAATTCGATAGATCAGGATCCATGCTTCGCTCTAACTGCAAGCAGTTCAAACTTTTATTCATTAGGCTTATTTTTTATAGATTCCAGCATGCAATAACATAGTAGTAATTTTGGTTACAAAATGGAGGAATGATTCGCACATTAGCCAGCCCGTTGACCCCCGTAATAAATCACCGAACAAAGCGCCAATCTCCTGAAACCTGCCGAATGGCCCCGAACCGATTTGTCCGCGGGCGCGAACAATAAAAGAAGGCAATTTGGCAGCACCGCCACAGGCAGCGTCCGCGCACAGAGCTCGTCGATAGTTTTAGTACCTACATAGTAAATTTTTCAGAAACTACTTCAATTGCAGGGAAACCCCAGAGTGATGAGTGCTCAATATAAATTAGCAAAACACTTTAGGGCTACTTAGTGAACACAAATCTAACACAGGGCTCGAAATAACGTGGACAAATCATAATTATTTACAGAAAAATGGACTAAGGACTTCTAAGTTTGACCGTGGGAAAGCCATACTTCGGCACGAATGGGCCGGCTCGACCGGAGTGATACCACGGCCTCAGAGAAAACCGGCGTAAAGCAACGCTTGCGTTGTGTTTCACCGAGTGAGTGAGGGTACCGGAGGCCCAACCTCTCCCCCCCCCCCTCCCCCCAATTTCCCCCATCCCCTATCCCATTTCAAAGGTCGGCAACGCACATGTGACTTCTCTGGTGTTGCGGGTGTCTATGGGCGGCGGTAATCGCTTACCATCAGGTGATCCGTCTCCTCGTTTGCCACCTATCACATAAAAAAAAAAAGTTTCATTACAACACCACTGCACTCTACACATTAGACGCTCCTTCTGTTATGCCCACCGGAAAATTCTATTGTCGATTAAATGACAACATGGGGTACTCAGACTTGAGAAGAAAATAATAATATTTAAAACGGTTGATTGCTTGCATCACAGTCATTAGCGCAGCGCGTCTCTAGCTGATTTTCCGGTCGAGAACCACCGCGACTATGGAGTGTAAGGAAATAAGGAATTGCTCTCCTCGCGTGGGCATGCGATGGCTTGGGAAGATGTCAAGATAAAATCGCCATATGTAATCCCACACCCCGGACACTTCATACAAATTTCGCGCCATTGTTTACTACAAAGACATTCATGTTTGTACACATGTAAATGTGTTTGTACACATGTAAATGTGTGCGTGATGTACTAGGGTTGAATCAAGATTCAATTAGCCCTCATTGTTCTTTATTATTAGCTAGACTTTCACAAATAAAGCAAAGGCTGTATACACCAGACAAGGCTGTATAGCCTTAGAAGGCTTAGCTCTTTCCTTAAAAAATAAAATTGTCTTTGGTTATAATACTGTACTTTGGAACTGTTTTGGAACTGTGCCAACCTCTTGACAAATGGTCACAGATCGGTCACACAGGGGGGGTGAGGTAGACTTCAGAGAGCGGCAGGGAGTGTCCATACTGTATAATTTTTTTATACTGTGATGTAATCCATTATTCCTTCTTTACAGAGTAGTCGTCTGCAGTACAATACAGCACAGTGCAAGGGACAAGTGCTTAAGAACGGCCGCTGCTCAATGGATTTGCGTTCTGTTATTGCTGTCATTAGAGAGCGATTCGCCGGGATTAGTGCGTAATAACTGAAGCTCAGCGGGGCGCGGGGAGGGGGGGGGGGAGCAGCAACAATCAGCGCTGTTCAGAAAGCGGCGATTGAGTTCGTTAGCGATCCGGCAAGTGCTCTGCGAATTGTACTGCGATGAAGCACCTCAGGCTTTTTTCTACTCCGAGAAAAGTAATAGATAGTACTTCTGTACTCATTTCACGATTTGGTGAACTTGATTGTTATTTTGTTTGTTTCATTAAACATAAGAGTGTCAATTGATGAAGGGAATAGTTATAAAGAGCTTTAAAGCGTACGTTTCATCAACATTAGCTGAAAGACGTCCGTTGCTGGACAAAGGCCTCCCCCAAGGATTTCCGCACAGACCGGAAGCGAACGAAGCATACGTTTACTTTTGTGAATTAGGTATATTAGTAAGTTTTAATTGATACTATCTTTGTCTCATTCGACTTATTCAATTTTCCCGTATAACCGTCTTGTATATAAAATAGATAAATAGGTATAATCATTTGAACAGTTTTGTTATTTAAGGCCTCAACTACCATTTCGAACTATCTTTCATCCGTAAGCCCTCACAGGCACAGGCCGGCAGACCGCTAATATCGCAGTCTGTGTGTGCAAGGCGGAGCGGCTCAAAACGCGTCGATTCGCCGGAACACACCGGAACGACCGGAAAGGCCGGATATTCGGCGGTCTCATGAGGCTGGACGTGTGACCGATGTCACTGATGCTGCGGCTGCGATGTACGGTGTTCGGGTGCGTTTTCACAAACCTTAACTGCCTACTATTGTCCTGTAAGGAAATGTTCAAATCTGAAAGACTGTCGCGAAGTCGAAATTTGTATATTTATGTTGGTTTATACTCAGTGGCTATTGTTTAACAAAACAAACGTACTTTCAGTATTACAGTTAAAGAATATGTATAAATAAAGAAAGTAGAGATCGTTTCCTTCCTGTAAACTGTTAAATAAGGAAAAGCATTGAGTTTGGTAAAACATATGTAATTAATAACATTATTCCTCGTTATACCTACAATGGAAATCCTTAATAGTTTTATCTTAATAAGGTTAACAGTAATAAACGAATAACCTATTTGAATAAGAAAAATATGAATTTAGTACGTACAAATGTCATGGCTAGTTTTTAGGGTTCCGTGCCTCAAAAGGAAAAAAGGAACCCTTATAGGATCACTTCGTTGTCCGTCCGTCTGTCTGTCTGTTAAGACCCTTTTTCTCAGGAACGCGAAGACGTATCAAGTTGAAATTTATATCAAATACATCACAAAAAAATTTTGATTTTTGGTTTTTCCTTTACTTGTGCTATAAGACATTGCTTCCTGTCAAATTTCATGATAATAGGTACCTGAAGTACCCTATAGGTTTTGATTCCCATGCGAGTGTCCAAATATGCGGCATAAACGGCCGTATCTCTTGATTCTGTTGGCATAGAAGTAAGACTTTTTCACAACTTCAAGAGACTCCCACGTGAAAGATGCGCTAACTCTCCCCTCCTTCAAATCGCGGTTGAAGATTTGGCTTGTCGAGCGAGCCTTCTGTAGTTGGGAAGAATTTATTAGCTGTAAGACTTCCTAGCTATTAAAGAAAAATAAAAAAGAAATGCTTGTTAATAGCTCTGTATTTTACGACTTGTAAAATGAAATGTTATTTTATATTTTAATTATATTTAAATATTGACCTGTAAATAATTGACCACGCTGAATACGTTAAAAACAACCGACTTCAATCGCAACAACTTCAATTTTGATATGCTTTTGTTGATTTTCTCAAAAACCGCAGAATTGATTTCAATAAAATTTATATGGGACCACCTGTGAAGTATGCCCTTTTAAACAAAAGAATAATTTTCCAAATCGGTTCAGGCGTCTTCTAGTAATCGGTGAACATACATAAAAAAGAAGAAAAAATAGATTCCGACGAATTGAGAACCTCCTCCTTTTTTTTGAAGTCGTTAATGAATATTATGATTTACCAATAAAAGACTATTATGACTATTATTATGACTGCAGGCCTGAGAATTTGATACAGAGGTCAAGACATTTATTTATTTATTTATTTATTTATCTTCTTATAGCTATCTGTATCTACATGTGTGAATATGAATTTATACGGAACCCTCGGTGCGCGAGTCCGACTCGCACTTGGACGGTTTTTTGAAAGTTACTACGCAGTCCGATGTACTCGTAGTCGCGTTTTTAGTTTGATACAGATCTTTGGGCCAAATCAGATTAACAGCTCACAGCTAGCACCAGCCAAACTTAAAAGATACCAATCTTCTAAGCAAATTTTGCAACCGTGTTTGTCAATTTGCCGCCGATAGGCACAGTTCGCAGTGCAATTTGAATAATTTACGACACCGCACACCGCGCGTCCGTTGAGCGGCCACGGCCATGTGCGGGCCGGCGCGTGGTGCCACGACGTCCCAATATGCGATATGGGGCCAAAGAGAATACAATACAACTCTCTAAATGGACGTGTACGTAGTGTGTTAACAACCCATATCGTCCCCACTGAAGGCACGGGTCTCTTCCCATACCTCGGGAAGGTTAGGGCATACTCCACACACAGGGCCAAGTTCGGATTGGTAGAGGTTGTTGGGCGAACATAGTACATAGTAGACCGAACATTTTAATTACTTAGTTTATACTAGCATATTATATAAACTCAACAGTACCTTTTACTGTACAAGCGGCCCAGACACAATCAGTAGTATTGACATCCGCGGAAGTGACACCAGCGTGTGTATAACTGTCGTTACTTCGGACGGAAATTCGTATAAAACATGTATAAAACGGCCGTACTCGTACATGCTGTCTACTGTCGTGTGGCACATTTTAACTGTCCTATAATTTCGTGTTTATTTCATATTTCTGTCTATATTTAACATCAGTAGAGTTTGTGGTCGATAATGTACACATGGAGCTTATATGGCATTAAAAATAATTGTGAGAAAGAATAACGAAAGGAAATAACTCTGTTTTAGAAATTCTTCCGTGTCTGCGAAATGTGCGAATACCGGTGTAATGATCTCGTCCATCCTTAGTGAATGCTGAAATATTGCCGTCCTAACACTGTTTGTAGTATATTTGTTGTAGTATATTGTCATTATTACAGTACTTATGCAATTTTTTAAAAATATTTATTGTTTTTCATTCAGTCATTCATTAAAATCATATATTTGGCATCATTTATTTATCCCTATTCCTAAACCATCAAAAGGAATGTCATTACTTGTAGATAACATACTTATTACTAATAATATCTGGGTCCTTACTTTAATAAAGGAACTGTATAAACATGCTGGTCCCCGCGGAAGAAGTCGCCAGCACCATATATGTATGATAGTTTTAAAAGTTGCAGGACCACCAAAAATTTGAAATTATTTGCTTGTACATATCTTGTTTCTATACTTAGGATAGTTCAAGAGTTCTGCACTAGATTAACATATAAATAAGTTTCAATATGCATATACGAATATATATATGTGACTGACTCGGTGGCTAAGTGGTTAGCGCTCCTGACCACTGATCCGAGAGTCGTAGATTCAATCCCCACACTAGGCAAACTTTTCTGTGATGAGCAGAATTGTTTGCTCTGAGTCTGGGTGTATTATATCTATATATGTATGTATTTAAATGTATATGTGTACGTATATCAGTCTCTGGTTCCCATATTACAGGGAATCCTAGTTTGGGGCCAGATGACCGTGTGTGATTTGTCCCGGATATTACCTATTATTAAATATGTGCGGTGCTAAATTAATTTGTTTAGGGGTTTGAGAATTGGTTATCATTTTTAACTATAACATTGTGGAAAACCAACACTGCCAACTCAACTTGATAACACGAGCTATAGCTTAGAGGTATACCTATCAACAAAAACATTCTTAAATTGCAAACGATAAAAAATGATAGAACAAAACAGTGACAAGAATGAAGGGCTCAATGAAAATAGATCTTTGTAATAAGGGCACGAGTAAGCGATGTCGTAACTGCCGGGTGTAGCGGGCCGATCCAGCCCTCGCGGGACAGGGCGGGAGGGGCGGGAGGGCCCGCGGTACCACCCAGTATATATTAAACCCAACAATAACCTAACAATAAAACATAGACATAAAAAAACTGTTATTGCTAAGTACGCATCACCAATGCAGAGCTTAGATTTTCATACTACTTCTAACTACGTGGAACTTCTATGCTGGTAAAGACTCTGATACAAATTAGAGTATTGTCAGATTTTCTTTTTGGTCACAAGTTTAAATACTTAAATAGATAAATATTTAATGCCAAATCCCAATAATACAACGAATCGGATTGAAAATGTTGATTTCATCATAGTAATCATTAAAAACAATGACAGCTTTCCTAAATTTTCAATTTTTCGTGCGCTGGCAATAAGAATTATGAGCAACATATAATAATATCGTCCTCACTGTATGGGTCTCTTTCCGTACCTCGGGACGGTTATGCCATGCTCCACATACGGGGGCCAAGTCAAATTATCACATAGCTGTGAGGAAACTTGATTCATTTTACAACACTATTATTTCCTCCGCTATTTTGGGAATCTTCGTGGACGTTTGACAGCGGACGCGCGCAATAAAGCGCAACATAACTCTCACGCGGCAGCAGACGGACGCGGTACGCAGCGCCCGCGCCCGCCGAAATTAGGAAAATACAAATGAAGTTTTAATCCCATTGTACTGTTTCGAGGAAATTGACGCGGAAATCACAGTGTTGTTTTGAAAATAAGATTTCGGAATAGCTTGTAAATTGTAAAAGAAATTGAAGCTACAGAATATGTAGATGTAGTTTATTTCCAAATAAATTATACACTGTATATTGTAATTGTAATTGTTTGCTTCTGGGATGTGGTAGCGACGTTTGTGTACAAAAGCAATCAATACACGACATTCTATAAATCTACTATTTTGAGAATTAAAATTTCAGTGGGGATTCAGGTCAACTTGGGTACTCGTAATTATGTACCATTTGACCTCAGAGTGTTATCTATCATTGTCAAACATCATCTGACGCAAAACTAGGATTCCCAATATTATGGAAACCAGAGACCGATATACATACATAGAACAGATAACACACGCAGACACAAAGCAAAAAAATCTGTTTATCGTAGAAATGTTTGCCATGGGTGGGAATCGAACCCACTTCGCTAGAATCAGTAAATAGGAGTGCTATATCAATCAGTCAGTACTGTAGGGATCGATGCAAACAATTTGATATTTTTTTATATATTTTATTCGAATATTCACATACACTCGGGGCGAGGTACCAACTTAAACTCTGTCAATACATTTGTTTTCTATTCTATCATTTCAAATATTTGAATCAACGTCGTATTTACTTTTTATACAAGCCTATGCAGGCCTAAGACCTAACTCCTAGCCTATATAGTCTCTACAGTACCTAGGGTACATATTTACGAGTAACCCAGACTGACCTGTAACCATTCCCTGCTTACTATTCGAAGCTCGGGGAGGTGGAACTGCCACCGCCATATTTGGATCATTAGTCCAGGTCCGAAATACTTGACACGTCGTTGAGGCTGTAACCTAGATGCCGCCCAGACACAGACATGCCGCGGTCGCCACAACACTACCTCGACAGTTCGACATTAGAAGCTATAATATATTTATAACTTTTATAAGGAAGATGAAATGGCTGACGTTACATCTGGGGTTGCTATATGTCTAATGGATTGACGTTTTATAATGTATCAAAATTTAAGATCAGATCACCTTTGTGTAGTATTTTTAATATTGAAGGAAATAGGGTAGTTGAATCAGAATTGAATTGAAACGACGATACTTAATTGTGACTTTATAGGTTGCTATTCTAGACGTCTTTGGGTGACGATGATTATGAGGTTGCTATTTGAAACATTTTTAGAACAAATTGTCGTTTTTGACATTTGATATAAAGTCAATAGCAGTCAACTAACCTATTGTTTAGTTACACTACAAAATAACTACTCCCAAAATAAATTGTGACTGCTTCTGAAATAATTTAACACAGCAATCTTTGTTGTCATATCTTGTCAGCTGTAGCGTGTCAATTTACAAAAAAAGATATCTGAAATCTATGAATGTAGCGCTAAAAGCTCTTGACAACAAAAGAAATGACCTTTAAGCTTAAAGTCTTCAAATTTCAAATCTCACGGCAAGTTCAATCTTGCCAGATGGATTTTTTATTTGATAAGCGGGTGTCATTCGGTACTTACGCGGGATTTTTATGAGAATAATTTGCGATATTTCGACAGCCGCCGTGTCTCCCCTCGCTCTCAGAGTAATGCCAGACGTAATTGGAAGAAATGCTTTCATTAAACGCTACCACAGATTGGGACTCGACGGTAAACTCATTCGTGTTTGCGCACCACTGCACTGCGGCGTAGAAACGGAAAAACTGCGCAATATAACTACGCGTCTGTCATGCGTATGTCACGATTATGATGATGATGATTCCTCTCAAGATTTTGGTCATATGCTAACTAACCTATAAAATTGCACTCATACTAGGTCGGGTGGATACCTGCCTGCCTGACTGATTACGCGTAGTCTATACTGTTTAAGATATTAACTTGAAAAGTGCCACTTATAATACATTCCCTACGTAGAAGCGCATTGCTTTGTTTCGTTTGATCAAGGAGTTTTAAACTCTCCTATCTTTTGTTATCTTTCTGTTTAGTAAAGTATTTATAGCCCTTATATCACAATATGCTATAAAATGTCATGGCTGCAGATCGAGCTGGTTTACTGTATTGAGTTAGAGTAAAAGACTTTAAATCCTTAAACCTTTTCATAGTATTTTAAGATACTATCTCTAAATTGTTTGCATGGCCCGGAGCGGCAAACTGGGTCGGTCCTAAGTTGCAGCACTGCCGCACAGAGGGTCTGTTTGCCGCGTGGCTAATTAACTATTATCAGAGACAAGTTATATATAGACTGTTCACGTTCATACTAAGGTGCGTATGCAGAAATTTTGGAAATAAACTTAGATGGCGTTACTGAGTTGGTTAAGTTTCCATTTGTTTTCTTCAGAGGGCGCTATGACGGGGTTCGGAACCCTGTGCGAATGATCAGAATGAACCTCGCCTCTAGCGTCCTCTTGTGACGATGATTTGTACTAGTTAAGTCTAAGAGGCAGGTAGCTTGCTCTGTTACTTTCTCTTTTAGATGAAATTTGTATAGATGGCGCTACTGTTAAGACTATTTTTTTAAAAGCTTAGGTTTCGTTCCAAAACATATCGACGTACATTAGTAAACCAGAGACAAGATTTATACCATATTTTTTAAACTGGGGTTGTTTAATAAATATTTAAAGCCCATATCAAGATTTCGTAGTCTGTGTTTGCATTTGTTAAAATCTGCTCCCAAAAAAACGTAAACTCATTTCACCTATTTCTTGCGAGGCAGTAGGTATTTCATTTACCCTTAAGGCTTCGGCACACCAAAGGCAGGTCAGACGCGGAGCAGGTCAGTAGCAGCGCGGGAGACGGCACACTGAATGCAGACGGCAGTTCCAACGCGGTTTTAACGCGGGCCCGCGTTAAAACCCCGTTCAGTGTGACGTTGACGGGTGGAGGACTGGAGGTTAGTTGGCTGCAAGATGTCGAACAGACTCTTGCTGCTTTTGGCTCTAAGTCGAAAAAGAAAATTTTACTTGAATGTTATATTTCTATAATATTTTTCTCGAAAATAGTATATATTTTTGTTCCCACTCATTAATTCGAAATTTTTTTCGTTTAAATCCAACAAGCGGTTGTAAAAAAATACAACTGTTGTGTAATCGCGTCGATGCGCTGCGCTGCACTGCGAACGCCCGCCCGCCCCCGCCCGGTGTGGCATGCTGACATGGTTGCCATAGTTATACAGCCGCGCGGGCCCGTGATCAAACTGCGCCGCGCTGCTTCTGACCCGCGCCCGCGCCGCTTGGTTTGACGTCCGGCAGTTGCAGAGCGGCACGGCGCAGCGCAGTTTGAGCGCGGGCCCGCGTTTAAATACGTACTTCATATAATTTCTTGTATTACAACATGCGCGGGCCCGCATTTAAACCGCGCTGGTACTGACCTGCTTTTGGTGTGCCAAAGCCTTTATTGTTATTTCATTCATAGACGTTTTCTTGTATAAGTTTATAAAGCCCCAGTAAAATGTATATACGGTGCTACTTTATTAGTGCCCAATATTTTAGTGAGTGCTTCTACTCTCGATTCTGATCAACTTTCCCTGAGGAACCCATAGTCAAACTGTCAAAAAATTTTTGGACTCTTCATACAAATCGATTAGCCAAGCGGCCAAATGAGTATGAAGTTCTAATTTTTTTTTGCAATTTGACTATGGGTTCATTGGAGAAAGTTGAGCAGAAGCAGGAGTAGAAGCATTAACTAAAATATCGGGCACTAATAAAGTAGCACCTTATATTTTAACTTTTTCTGAACATGTTTTGTTACAATTTGATAGGTATTTTCACCAGCCAAAATTGGACACCTGTATAATATATATAATAATATGAAATAATAGAATAGAAAATGTTTTTTTTATAGTCCTTATATTGTAACACGTGGCTTTAGTATGCCTGAAATAGCCATATACCTAGCATTCGTAGCGAGGGTTATTCCTGTTTGTCCCAACGAGCCTGTCCCTGCTGAACGGGGACAAACAGAACTTTTAGTTTTGTTTGTACCCTAAAATTATTTTTATCATAGGTAATTCAGCTCTTTGAACATTTCTTATTGTAAATAAAACTACTATATAATAAAAAACATGAACATGTATTACGGAATCAGCTTCTTTATTATAAGATTTTATATCCTTTATGTTTATTTCACACCTACAATCTGAAACAAAATAATTGTTCATTAATACAAGCACTAAATTAAAAGGAAAAATATCAGAAAACATGGTGCGGCACCACCACCATTAAGTACCACCATGAACACAGGCACTAAATCAACCAGGAAAATATCAGATAACATGGTGCGGCACCACTACCATTAAGTACCACCATGTACAACAAAATAATTGTTTATTAATACAGGCCCTAAATCAAGCAGGAAAATATCAGATAACATGGTGCAGCACCACCACGATTAAATACCGCCATGAACAACAAAATAATTGTGATTACAATCACTAAATAAACCAGGCAAATTCAAATAACTTGTTAGGCACCACTACCATGTACCACAGAATGGCTCGTGCACTTATACAAATAAAATCATCATGATCATTATCAGCCTCAAGGACATCCACTGGAGAACAACACTATAGGCTCGACGCGCCGCATGTCACCAACGTAGGTATTAATTGACGTGGCCTTACTCGATGGTCAGGCGCCTTTGGGAGCCGCAGCTGCCGCAGCCACGGCCGCCGCGACCGCCGCCGCCGCCGCCGCCGCCGCCACCGCCTCCGCACCGCCCGCCGCCGCCACCGTTACATGCAGCACAAATATGCTGTTTGTTTAGGAACAATTGTCAAAGTTCAAAAAAAGAAAGATTTTCATAGATTCAATTAAATAAAAGCCTTTCATCAACCACCATTTTTGTAAATTTTTTAACCTCTTGAGGAACATTGATATAGTAAGTATTGTATATTACATATATTACAGATTTATTATTATTTTTTCAATAAAATTGTTACTGTGCCCACTTGGAGGTACTTATAGCAGAAGCACAGTTGGCTGGAGGTCAGGTTGTTATTATTATAGATTACCTATCAGGCAGGCAATGTTTTACATGGTTTCTACTATCGCCAACAATGAAAGCCAAAAAATGATAACAATTCACTCTCTGCACAGATCACATAGACGTTATAAGTGTTATCAGTGTTACTAAATAATTCAAAGAAATCAATTGTGTTTGGTCTTGTTTTACTTAATGTATTGATAATGACCTATTTAATTTATACAGAATAATGACCTATTTTTTTATCCACTAGTGACTCACTAAAACCATTGCTTCGAAGGCAGTGCAGTTTTTTGTCTGTAGAGGCTGTTGATTTGGCTATTGCTAGTTATACATAATGGTTATAGTAATAAACTTACAACGTGAATCTCTACTATGTGTGGTGTTGGCGATGCTGGCGTCGGCGGTGGTGGCAGCACTACCACCGGCTGCACCGGAAGAGCCGTTGCCGCCGCCGCCGCCGGCAAGTAAATAACTTGTTGAGCCGGCGGTGCCGCTGCCGGGTTGTAAAAGAAGATGGGCTGCATTTGAAATTAGCAAAATAAAACAAATAGATAAAGTAACTACCTATATGTTAACTCGTTTTCAGTATTCGGGGCGCAGGGCTTTTTTAAAGTAAAATTTCACTGACGATAACTTTCAGGACGTACCAAACAACCAATAGAATTAATTTTTAACTATTTTACGGGTCAGTACGTACTTCAGAAATAAAAAAACATAATAGTCAAAGAGAAAATACATACCTCAATCTCTTAGAATTTGCAATTTGCAGTAATCTCTGCATGTACATTCATGTAGGCAGATGTAGGTAAGGTAGGTACCTATAACTTGTTCGAGCTGTCGCGGTTGGTCAGTGCAGTGTTTTTTTAAAATTTCTTGGCCTGGATTCCAGTCCTTCAACAGAATCATTGTTTATTTTATTTTTACACAAGAACCATATGAAGAACTTAGGATACCTATCTATTTTATAACAAATGATGGACAAAACAAATTTCAGTGGTCGTGCCATGTAATCTAGTACCTTCCTGCCTTTTTTTGGCATACCTATTCCAGACAATAGGACATAGCTTTTGCCTGTAGCGCACACTTTTGGAAATGGTTCATTCCAATCAAAAAAAAGCAAAAGGTAAACAAAAATAGTATGCATCTGATATTGACATGTGTCATTTCCATAGTAAGTTTGTTTACCTTTTGCTTTTTTTTGATTGGAATGAACTATAGATAGGTACTTACATTCATTTCGTAAACATGAGAAAAAACAATGACATACCGTGATGCTCTATTATCGTTTATCTCATATATTACTGCAGAATGGTTTTAAATAATTTTTACCTCATTTTTGGTGCCGGTTTTGTGCAAGCCAGTAAAATAAATTGTACAGCCATGCTGTGCACACTTTCTCACAAAGTTTACACCGTCTGATCTCTAAACCATTCTAAACATTGCAGTGAGTTTAATAACAGCTTGTAAAAATACATATCGATCTCGGGTTGATATGGAATGTGTATTCCAATTTATTCTGGAATAACGATTATTTATAAAAAAAATATATATATAATCAGTAGTAAGGATAGTGATAAGCATAGACCTAGTACTTGCGCTACGCTCAAGACGACCTAAGCGTCGAAAAGAGATATCACTATCCTTATGGAACCCCTGCATGACAGAAAGAGATGCAAAACGAAGTACCGTTATGGCAATTTGTTTTCTAATAAGACGCCATAGAGGGCCGCAATGGATTTATTTGCCTGCGAAATTTGAAAAAAAAAATCATAATAATGCAATAACTAAATAGTGGTTGGTGCAGACATGGTATTTTGCGCAGTGCGCAGTGCCTTATTGTGATGTGACAAAGGGAAATAACCCAAATAGTTACACGTTTCACAGATAAATATTGTATATTTTGTTTGTTTCAGAAATTAATTTTTCTTCCTTAACTGTGAGTTCATCCAGTGCACGGCACACATTAGTTTCATACAAAACTGTCTTGATCTATATAGTGACCGGCGAGTCATAAGAGACATTTGAAAATAGTGTTAGTAGGTGTTAGACATGGGCGTCGACCTTATATTTCGCGCCGGCCTAAATTGGTTGGCGTGGTGGCGCTGCGCCGCGGCGCGGCATTACTTTTTATTTTTGTAAATGGTAATAAGACACACATTTTTCTACGTATATAAATAGAAAAAGCTTTGATTGCGAATTGAAAAGGTATATAAAAATAATAATTCATCTTCCGCAAAAGAATTCTACAATTTGATACAGAACTACCCCAGATATCACGCCAACCAGTCTTGCGATGCCTGTATCCTGCGGCCCGCAACCTTTACCAGTTGTCGCGACAGTCTACCGAGTGAGAGGTCTGCCTATGCTGTGTCTTTCGGTGTGAGAACTTTGATAACCCTTACGGTCATCTGTGTTCTGCCCACTGCACTGCCATTTCAGTTTAGCGATTCTATGAGCTGTGTCGGTTAATTTAGCTCTCCTCCGCATCTCTTCATTTCTGATTCGATCACGTATAGAATTTCGGATCATAGCACGCTTCATCGTCATTTGGGCGACCTTGACCTTGAGCCTTCTCATGAGGCTCATAGTAAGCGACTATGTCTCACTTCCAAATGTTATTCATTGGAAACACACACTGATCAACTTACCAACAATTTAGCTTTGAAACACTGTAGTATTTCGGATGTGTGATTTTCGAAGTTGGACCTATCCAGCGTTGGTTCTATCTATGGTTGAGTTATAGGAAAATATGTATATTCATATTTCTTCTTTCTTCAACTTCTAAAGAACTTTAAGTACCGGTTTTCGACTGGTTTCAGAAGTTTAGCCGTAACTCCATCATCCATCACCCAGTGCTTTATTGTTCTTAAGCTGTTAAAGAGCCATTCTAATATTCATTAACAACTTAGAGTGTAGTCTCTAACCTTCAGAGAAATGGGTATGAAACGGATATTGATACTGAAATCCACTTATTAAGATGATCTGCTGAGAACATTGTGAATTTTACATAGGACATCCAAGATATCAGCTTATCGATAGTGGTTAATTTACGCTATGAATTTTGAGTCCTCTCCAGTCCATAAGCTCTGAAACATCTTGCAGGGCACTGGTGAACAGTTTTGGATATTTAACGTCTCCCTCACTCCTGGTGTCACTCCTCACTGCAGCCATATATTTTTCTAATTCTGATCCTGGACGCGGGCCGACATAGTGTTGTTTTACTAAAACACTTCAATAACTTCGTAGTTAATTTGACAGCATTGGAGACACTGTAACACAGTCCAAGTCTCGACTGAATGAAAGGCTTTCTTATAGTCCACATTCTACAAACGCGAAGCATAGTGGCCGATTATACCTTTCATTTTTTGTGTTGACAGCTTCAATGTAGAATTGAGATCTATGGTACTGAAATCTTTTCGGAAAAACCCTAGAAATTCATAAAACAAGCGTCCAGACGATTTGTGATGACTCTCAGAAACTAAATACAGTGATGTGGGTCTGTAGGGTCTCACAATCAGCAGCTCAGCTGGGTCGTTACCATTTTTGAAGAAGTGCACCACTTACCACAGTTTTGTGCTATGTGGTAGGCGTTCGTAATGAAATTAAGCAACTTCTGAAGAGCTTCAAGTATCGGTTTTCGACTGCTTTCAGAAGCTCAGCCGTAATTTTATCATCCATCACCCAGTGTCTTATTGTTCTTAAGCTGTTTAAGAGCCATTCTAATCTCGTTTAAGCGGATGTCCGAGATATCTTCGTTACAGTGTCGATGTCGGCTCGATTTGGATTAAAGTTAACTTAATGTTTGAAATCGGGTCATGCCAGGTATCTCCAACATTTTTGTGTAAAATAAGGGCAATTAGAATTTACATACTCGTTGATGCGGTTTAAGAAAACCGACACGAGTTGTATTTTGTATCTCCATGCATGAATCGATTTCTTTCTATGTTTGCATCTGAAATCTGCTCTAATTGATATGAGGTGCGATACTTTACCACATGTTGAAAAAAACTACATTAAATTTAACCAAAATTGCTTCCTGCTTGGTCTGATCGGCGGCGGCGCGAATTTTGAAAGAGTTGGCGGCGGCGGCGCGGCGGTGCGAACAAATCGGCGCCCATGTCTAGTAGGTGTCTCTCCCGGCCAAGATTTTTGTTATTTTTTCTCAATAATCAACGCTGAACACGTTAAAAAACCGACTTCAATCGTAACAGCTACAATTTAACGTTTTTTTTTGTTTTTGATTTTTTTTAAAACCGCTTAATTTGTTTACATAAAATTTATATGGGTCCACCTCTGAAGTATTACCTACCAAACAAAAAAGAATCATCCAAATCGATTCATAATTGGCGGAGTAATCGCGTAACAAACATACAAAAAAAACATACAGTCGAATTGAGAACCTCCTCCTTTTTTGAAGTCGGCTAAAAATAGCTATAACGATGCTAATGAAACTATGTACCTTTTAATAACTTTATGCGGCCTATACTAGGTCATGAATTATTCCAGGCCATACCAGGATAAGGTACTTCCTACACAAAACAACATTGTTAATTTGTGAAGTGTAATTATGGGTGTTTATTTCTGATTTAAGTTGAACGATGTCAATCTAGTATATGGGCCATTATTGTATTTAGGTGCCAATAATCTGTCCGTTTCAAATAAAGGCGATTTTTTAAGCTCAACAGGCAAATTATTTAATGAAACTGCTATCAGTAGCTCCTGAAAAAGAAGTCTGGTGTAGAAAAACAGTAATTACATTAAAAAATGAATGAATTTAAAAATTACAGTAACTCAGTTGCCTAAGTAACGCAGTTGATTTTCATATAAATATTGGCTGTCTTTCTGTGTTCTTTTAAATTTTTCACGTAACATATATATTGAAATTTTTCAACGTATACACTATTACTTGAACTTCACTTCTACGTCATTAATTACTATACATCTGCCATAACTTTTTAAAAATAAAATATGACTGGCCGTGTCCACGTTGCTACAGTCCGACTACGATCTTTTGGCAGGTGGTGATAGGCCGGAACTAACGCCGACATCTTGAAAAATGACACTATTTGTATGAAAGAAATGACAGATTTGCGACTAAAGCACCGCCCTGTCAATGTCATCCATAAGCCAAAAGATCGTAGTCGGATTATAAGCAAAATTACCTACCCTGTGTTACCTTGGGAAAGTACCTAAACTTTAAATTAAGTACATTTACATTTTGATAGCATCATAATTTCTTTAGAATTTATATCCACATAATTACGACGTTAAAATACGTTTTATTTTTACAGCTGCATTACCACTACACTGCGTTACTCCTAGTGGTAACACAGTTGTAGCTTAAGTGACGTCGCCGTGGTTTTCCATATATTTTTCAATTGGGGAATTTCCGCACCCTTTCCAGCCGTAAGGCAGCACTGTTTACAAAGTTCAGTCGGTTCGTTCCGTCCACCAACCACTGCAACGATTCTCTATTTAGAGCGCTTTTATAGTCACGCGGGTTTTTGCCCGCAAGCGTGCCGCCCGCAACCTATCGTTTCAGTAAATTTTTTAGGTTCCTTTCCGCATGCGTGCAGAAACCCGCGTGACTATAAAAGTGCTCTTAGTCCCATAAAAAGTATGAGTATGAAGATGAAACTGCAGTAGAGGCTGGAAGAGATGGCACATTTTAGAGCAGCAACAACTATTTAGCGCCATTGAACGATTTAGCGCTCAAGTATTTGTCAGTGTCAGCAAAGTTAGTTTCTTTTGGAAAGGATGTTCTCCATATTTGGGTATGTGCTGTCATCCAGAAAAGCAGGTTGTAATCGGATGCTGTCGATTAAATCTTTATTTTTAACTAAAATTACGACTTTTGCGTTTGGTTAAGTATTTTTATTTAGAAGTTATTAAGTTCGATGTTCTGTTTTCTTTAAAAAGTAACAAAAAAGCTTAAAAATATCTGGTGTTTTCCTCAGAGTAATCGGTAAAAACCTGTTCTCAAATTTGTAGTCGATTCACATCACTAGGATACACCTGTTAAGTTTCCGGTTTATGTTTTGTAAATATTTAGTGGAACAAGGGGGCTTAAACCGTGGACTATTTACTGCGTATTAAAAAACCGAATGATTCGGCCGAATGTTCGGTTCGGCACATTTTGGACCGAATATTCGTAATCGGTTGAACCCACATTCGGCGCATCTCTAATTTAAATAATATTTTTGCGCTTGCTTGTCACCGAAAATATATCTGCCGATTGCCAGCATCATCAGCCGATCTCCAGTAAGGAATGATTTAGAGAGTAGTCATTCTTCATAAAATTTACATGGTGGAAACTTTTTATTTTGTTTTAAGAATATGTGATTATTTTTATGTTCATTGATAGTATAATTAGACTAACTTCCAGAAAGTACTAAACTATGGTTCATTCCAATCAAAAAAAAAGCAAAAGGTAAACAAACATAGTATGCAGATGACATTGACATGTGTCAGTTCCATAGTAAGTTTGTTTACGTTTTGCTTTTTTTTGATTGGAATGAAGTACAAATGCTTTAATTACAATAACACTATGTTACTTATATACCACCGTGTAACTGTATTTTCCTTTGATTTTTGATAACGTTTAGTGCCATATGCCTTATTATAATTACAGTAAAACCCCACTATACGCGCCCCCATTAGGCGCCATTTTGGTTTTACGCAAATTTTTATTAGGTTGGCAACTAATAAACCCGCCATTTTTTCCATCCATTTCTAGATTGACGTAGAAATTTCTCGAATAATCTTATTAGGAAACATAAATAGAGCGACAGTTGCGCAATCCGATCAGTTGACAGCTGACTTTCGAATGGTGAAGTTAACGAAAAATATGGATATTTCTCGCAAGGAACTTCGTCTCCTTTTACTTCATGAATTTCGTTTGGGCCGAAAAGCAACCGAAGCTACTTTCAATATATGTAAAACGATAGGTGACGGTGTGATCTCTTATGATATTACCAAACATTGGTTTAGAAAATTCAATAATGGATATTATGATCTCACTGATCGGCCACATCCAGGACCAACCTTTTTAGATGTGGAGGAATTAAAACGACTAATAGAAGCGGACCCAAGATTAACTTCGCGCTGTCTGGGAGAGCAGCAACTTCAGTGCTCTCATACTGCCATAGAAAATCATCTTCATGCTTTAGGAAAGAAATGGAAATACTCGGTATGCTTCAGAGCAAAGCGGAAAGTTACAAGGCTCTCTGTCTTGGATGTTTTGTACGCTGACGATGTCTGCCTGATGGCTGACTCAATGGAAGCACTCCAAGCCTATGTGGAATCTCTGCATAAAGCGTGCCGCAGATTCGGTCTGGTTATAACTAAAACCCAAGTTATCAAGCAGTCTTCAAGAGGATGCGATACGCCCTGCTCTAAAATTTATTTGGATGGTAAAGAGTTGGAAGACGTAACACACTTCAAATACTTGGGAAGCCGGATCAGAAATGACAACACCTTGGCTTCAGAGATTCCAGCCCGCATAGCAAGTGCAGCAGCTATCTTTGGAAAACTAAAACACCGTGTATGGGACTCACATGACCTGAAGTTACAAACAAAAACTTTTGTCTACAAAGCGATTGTCTTGCCGACGCTTCTGTATGCTGCAGAAACTTGGTGTTGCAACAGAGCAGATATCAAGAAACTAGACACATTCCACTTAAAATGCCTAAGAGCCATACTGCGAATTAAGTGGCAGGATCATATCCCTAATACGGAAGTACTTCGTCGAGCGGAGATGCCTGGCATAGAGGCGCTGATAATGAAATATCAGTTAAGATGGTGTGGTCATGTTTTGCGTATGGACGATAATAGATTGCCCAAGGCTGTTTTCTATTCCGAACTTTACCTTGGAAAGCGGAAGCAAGGTGGGCAATACTTACGTTTTAGGGACGTCCTCAAGCGCCACCTCAGTGATTTCGGCATACCTAGCGATCGTTGGGAGGATCTCGCAAGTCTTAGACCGGAGTGGCGCTCTACTAATCATAAAAGTGTCGACCGCTTTGAGCAAATGTAACTGGAAGATCTCGAAGTTAAGCGCCAGGTACGGAAGACTAAACCGAAGTCCTCCTACACATACACCTGCAACTCTTCTGGCCAACTTTACTGCGTGCCTTGTGATCGTGTATTCAGAACGAAGTTTGGCTTTGCGAGTCACATCAGAGCACGACATAACCACTGATTAGCTGCAGTCAAATAATGAAAATGAAGGAGTCGCCGTTGCCGGTCACGGCATGGAGGACATGATGATAACGCCGACACAACTTCAGAAGAGAGCAGATTTTGTGTGCAGTTTGTGTGGAGTTGCTTAGTTCCCATCGCACTCATGAGTGGCTGCGGAATCTTATTACAGCCGATGAAAAGTGGGTCCTGTACGTAATTTTTTCTCACAAGCGGCAGTGGTTAGGAGCGCACGAAACGAGCGTACCGACTCCGAAACTTGGTGGCGGAAGTAGAAAGTTCTCTTAAGTGTGTGTGGGGAGTAAATGGAATCATTCATTGGGAGCTTCTGCCAACTAAAACTACGGTCACAGCTGATATATACTGCGTACAACTAGACCGGGTTGCAGCTAGTATACCGAAGAATCAGTGTAAAGTATACTTTTTACACGATGATGCCCGACCCCATATAGCGAAAAAATTCTCTCGCTGGGTTGGACTGTACTACCGCACCCTCCGTACTCTCCCGATCTTATGCCTTCGGATTACCACCTATTTCGTTCGCTCGCCCATTATTTATAGGACAAAAAGTTCTCGGATGAAGACCATCTTAGAAGTGAACAAGTTTCTTCAGTCAAAAGCCCAAAGAATTCTACAGAGAAGCCATGTATTTGCCGACGCGTTGGCGACAGGTTATTGAAAGTGATGGTGCATACATAACTGACAAATAATTATGGAATTAAAAAATAAAATAACATAAATTTACAAACTGAGATGGCGGTTTTATTAGTTGCCAACCTAATAAATTCATGTAAAACCGAAACCTCACTATAATACCTCGCTTTACACGGATGGCCGTATTATGAAAATATTTTCAATAGATACACTTCTCGTAAAACAAATGCGCAATGTAACTCTGCACAATGTGTTTTTAGAATTAAAGTATTGATGCATTTCTACTGATTTTTGACTATGTTTAAACGCAAGTTTAGTTTGAATATATTTTCAATAAAAAATACCTCTTAGATTAAAGGTTTCTCCTTTTATTCCAACTACCACGCGATCTCATAGCAACTCCCTAACTGAAGCCGGGGCACACCAGCTAGTTTAAAATAATATTCATTTTTTACAATGAACGAAGCTATTGTGAAAACGTTGAGCATTAAGTCTTATTATTTAGTCTTATATAGGGTGCTTCTAAAATATATGCCACGGCTGAAATGGGAGAAAGTATCACGTATAGTGATCACGAAAATGAGACATTCATGTGCGGAAACTGTTCTTTTTTTTTCCATACAAAAAAATAACCATCATAAAAATAAATTGCTTTACTTTATTAAGCCATCCCGTATTGTGTTGAATGAAACCAGGCGCGCGAAAACATGCTTAAACGCTCCGACGTTGCGGCTAGACATCAAACAAATTCGGCACTTGTGTCGTGCTTCAAAAGGCTTTGATCTGTCCGCACCCTTTCGCATACTCACTCGGGAGCGGGGCGCGACCCGGCGGGCGGGGGCGGTTGGCGCCCGCGCGCCCTTGTACAGGTCAGAGGTCAGGTCAGTTCGCTATGCGCAGCGGTGACGCGCAGGCGTGACGCGAACGTTTTGCACCGCCTGCGCCCCCATCCGCGAGTGAGATAACGATGTCACCCAGACGTACATACGAATCAAGAGTATCTTGAAATGATACTCTGCTACCGCGATACCCTCTGATCGCGAGTGCAATAACATGCCGTGCGCATGCCGTAAACCTGTATGAGCAAAGTTTTGGTGTAAGAGTCAGCCACCAGTGTTGTGTTGTGTCATCAATTCATCATCATTAACCGAAAAACGTCCACTGCTGGACTAAGGTCTCCCCCAAGGATTTCCACACCGACCGGTTCTGTGCGGCTCACATCCAGCGGCTTCCCGCAACCTTCACCAGGTCTTCGTCGGTCCACCGAGTCGGGGGCCTGCCCACACTGCGTATTCCAGTGCGCAGTCACCACTCGAGAACTTTACTGTGTTGTAAAACTGATGTAAAACTTTGTTTGTGTTGTGAAATAGCTTGTAAATAAGGTGATTGACACTCTACCACCGCGAGTGCAAATAACATCCCTGCGTTTGCCGTAAACCCGTATGAACAGAGGTTTGGTGTGAGTCAGCCAGCCACCAGTGTTGTGTTGTGCAAATCCTTGTAAATAAGGTGATGAACTTAGAAACACGCCAAGTTACTTACTGTAATACACGTTCTTTTTAATTTTACGCATCTACTCTTGAGTAGATGCCTTACCTACCTAAACATTACAAGTACGTAATTTAACAGTCCAAAGCCTGTCAAAGTGCGATGGTAAGTTTATCACCTTGTTACGTGAATAAGCCGTTTTAATAACTGGTAAGTTTGTTTATTCTGCTCTACATTTAATTTAAAGACAATCAGCTGTTCACTAAATTAACCTGTAAAAAGAGATACCTACGAGCGTGCGTTGCTTTCATTCAGTGAAATGACATCGAGTTCATTCATGACTTCATGACGGAGCGTACGTACTTGACGGACCGTGTTGTGCGAAATTGAATCAAAGTAAAAAAAAATTGTTTAGTCTCCCAAATCAATTTAACGACTCCGGGGCACGAATTTTTTTTACTATTGTAATCTATATGCATGACTCTTACTCCCATTGCAGCGGTGGCATATATTTTGGAAGCACCTTATATATTTTGTAAAAAAGAATATGTATATATCCTAACTTAAATTTTGGTAACAGAGTGATAAACTTAATTATAAAATAAATCTTTAGACTACGACAATTTGTTATTTAACATTATTAAATTACTCTTAACTGTCGTAAGTTTATATGTGATATTTTAATTTTAATAAACATTCCTAAGAAATTTAAATAATTTTCTAAATAAGTAACGCAGTTGTTATTTTTCCACACCATTCCTAAAGTAAACGTTAATAAATATAAAGTATGAAAAAACATCGCTGCAAATGTCTGGGATGTTTACTGTGGCTGTAGATAATAATGAACAGAAATCAACATAAATAGTAAATAAACATAAATATCAACTTCACTTTTCAAAAGTTTCTACAAACGTTGTCTAAATTGTACCCTAAATAAAATAATGGCTCAATTTGCCATTTATGGGATTCGCGAGAACGTATGCACAGCGTGGCTGTACAATTTATTTTAAATTAACACAAAACTGCACTCTTTTTGCGTACCATTGTCATTGCCATTGTATACCTAAAAATACCTATCTATAATCATAAGCTATTATATAGGTGACTTTAAATTATTTCTTGATACGAAAGGCTATGCATGCACTCATGATAACAAACAACTTTCCTAAGGAACCCATAGTCAAATCGCAAAGAACAGCGGACTCTCCATATAAATCGATCAACTGTCCGGCCAAATTAGTATGAAGAGTTCAATTATTATTTTTTTGCGATTTGACTATGGGTTCCTTGGGGAAAGTTGTTTGTTATCATGAGCACTTGCATAGCCTTTCGTATCAAGAACTAATTAAAAGTCACCTATATAATGTCGGTATCTGGTCGGAATTAAAGTTGGGCAGGCTGTGGGGCGGCGGGCTGGGCGGTGCGGCGCGGCGCTCTTTTGTTTGTTCTTTTTAACATCGTCGCCGCCGTGCCACGCCGCTCGTCACTGCTGCCGCCGCGCCGCCGCGCCGCCGCCCGTACCTACATACGCGCGAGTGCGACGTTGCCAGCTTGCACCGGCGGCGGCGTGGTAGCGGCGGGCGGCGCGCGGGGCGCGGGCACTCGATGTCCGTCGCGAACGCGGATCACTCCATCAATGATGTTTTAATAGATGAAGTAATAGAATACCAATTAAATAGTTTTGGCCGTCGCGGTGCGGTCCTACTTTTTTACAACAGCTGAGGCAGCAAATACAAAACGCGGGAAATTATAAATTACGTACTTGAGTCTCGTATAACGATTTTTTTTTAACTGTGCAGGTCGAGCTGTCAAAAATGTATGGGATTTGACACTAATTTAACGTTGTTCTATCAGTTCTACAATTTCGACTATTTTGACAGCTCGATTTGATAAGGTCCGCACAAAATAGGTCGGCGTTCTGGATGTGGACCGCACGCGGTCCGCCATTTAGATTAGATTTATTTATTTCATATTATCAATGTCAAGTTTACAATAATATTACAAAAATGTCAGAGGATAATATGATCGTCAAGGCAATAATTAAATAAATAATAGGAAAATTTGAAATTACACAGAAAAAATATAAGTATAGGTATCTAAAAATTTCAAATAAAAAAGTACATTTCAAAATGTATGTCAAACAAAAATATAAATATCAAATTAAAATACATGTCAGTACTACAACTTGTAATAAAATCATAAAGTAATAAGATGTAAATAAATTAAGTCATCTTAAGAGGCCTTTCTCGAAACGCAAGAGCTCAAGTTTAGGCATCCACACGGAGCGTCGTACGCTTGTTTGTATAATCGCGTTACTCCACGCACACAAACGTATCGCGCGACGGACTAACAGATTTTGATCCTTTTACGAGTATCAGCTCGTTCTAAGCTAGCCGTGAAATGAAACAGCCGTTGCATTGTTTTACGTGTATTGGTTTAGATCTTATATAAATGTAGAATTTAATTTATTTTATCTATTAAAATCAGAATAAACCCATCTCTTTTTATGTTTATTACATTTCAGTTGTGTATTCCGTTCTCTGAAAGAAAAAAAAGAACCTTTAGAAACCTGTGTTTTTTCAAGATTGTGAAATATGATTAATTTTGTTTTTTATTTACATCACTACTCAGAATGAAGTATAGAATACAGGAAAAATATTGAAAAAAATCGATCTACATTTGATCTCGACCTCCGTTTCTTTTTGCAAAAACTGCAAATATCTGGGATAAGGTAAATCTGACAAAAAATTTGAAAAAGTTCACGAAGGGCGTGTATTACATAATACGCACATTGACTATGAAAAAAAAAGGCTAAACTCATATTTTTTTCAGTTTTCCATACAACTACTTGATTCACTATTCAGATATCTCGACCAACGTTTTTTTGTGCAAAAAGTGCAAATATCTCTGAAACGGTAAGAGATATCGAAAATCTAACAGAAATTTTGAAAACCTTACATAAAAGCATATAATACATGAGATGCATGTTGACTATGTGAAAAATGGTCTAACTCATTTTTTATCAGATTTCCCATACTAAATGTGAAAAGTGAGTAAAGAATTTGTATTGGAAACTGAAAAAAAAATGAGTTTGGCTATTTTTTTATAGTCAATATGCGTCTCATGTATTATATGCTCTTACTTCAGTTCATGGACGTAAAGTAGCCTTATTGTGCTATTAGTCTATTAAAAAACGGGCTAGCCGCTTTATAAACAGGGACCATAAAGCAAATTTTTTTTTTTTTTTAATATATTCTATATTTATCTCTCCCACAATCTAAGAAGAATCTAATTAAATTTCATGTGTGGAAATCAATCAAACGGTTAAGGCTGTACAGCGCACCCTTTGGTGCATAAATACATACATTCGAAGCAGGGTAAAAGATACACCTACTTCCTTTTTAGGGTTCCGTAGCCAAATGGCAAAAAACGGAACCCTTATGGATTCGTCATCTCTGTCTGTCTGTCCGTATGTCACAGCCACTTTTTTTCCAAAACTATAAGAACTATACTGTTGAAACTTGGTAAGTAGATGTATTCTGTGAACCGCATTAAGATTTTCACACAAAACTAGAAAAAAAACAATAAATTTTAGGGGCTCCTCATACTTTAAAACTGAAACTCAAAAAAAAAATTTTCATCAAACCCATGCGTGTGGGGTATCTATGGATAGGTCTTAAAAATGATATTGAGGTTTCTAATATCATTTTCTTCTAAACTGAATAGTTTGCGCGAGAGACACTTCCAAAGTTGTAAAATGTGTGTCCCCCCCCCCGTAACTTCTAAAATAAGAGAATGATAAAACTAAAAAAAATATATATGATGTACCATGCAAACTTCCACCGAAAATTGAATTGAACGATATCTAGTAAGTAGTTTTTTTTTAATACGTCATAAATCGTAAACCGCAATTTAGAAATAGAAACTCTTTATTTAATGTAAAAACACAACACCTTAAAGTAAGACATTCGTTCTTAAGCTAAAAATAAATGTAGGTGCTGCATAGTGACACTAAAAAAGGGTCCCCACTCAGCATTAGTCGTAACAGGCAGGTGCTGCTACAACGCTGGTTTTCTGTGGGGCCTTGTTATTAATTTACCTTTCATTCAAGTTACAACGAACTACAAGAACTTTTATATTATGTTACATGCTGCTACGGAACCCTTCATGGGCGAGTCCGACTCGCACTTGGCCGCTTTTTTCTTCCGTGGTAAATATACGGGCTGACATTTACCTCAAGGATAAAAAATTACAAGCATGTATGTACTTTGTATGTTCATATGAAAACGACAAAGTATTTTTTCCATATTTTTTAATAAGAGCGACCACCAGTGGCGTGCAGTCCATAGAGGCAGAAAAGCACTGCCTACCTTGATAAATCTGCCAGTTTACAAACAAAAAAAATTAAAACTTACGTATTATATTACACGATACTTTAACTTTCATTTACCGTTACGCCCTCCGTTTCCATTTAATTATAACAATATCTACTCAACTCGTAAACAGCGCCACCTACCGATTTTGAGAAAAAACGCAGTACTAAAGTTGGTTAACAGAATCGTCTCATCGCATTATGTGACAGTGCTGCCGACTGGTGTCATAAGCAGACAACATTCTGCCTGCTTTCGCCATTTTTTCACAAACACAAGTACTGTATTTTATACGGTTACAGTGTAGCCGCTATTTATGTATGTGAATAATTTTGTACTGAAATTGCGCGTGTGTGCGTGATTTGTAGGCACTGCTTGTTTGATTACACGGCCATTTTAAGAAGTCTAATATGAAAGTAGTGCTAACAAGAATTTTGTTGGTATTAACAATTTGCCGTGTATTTTTTAATAGCTGCAAGATAGTTGCAAGACAATGATGCTCTTTGAGTTTACAAATAAGAACCATTTCATTTTTTTTATTCTTGTTTTTGTGAGTCCATTCTTGGAAATTATTTAAAATAATGCCATATTCTTTGTTTACTAGTTGCAAGTGTAACGAAGTTTGAAAGAAAATTATTATAAATTAGCTTATTGCGCATTTGTTGATAATTGAAAATAGCTATTTCTTGTTGCTAAATGTTTGAGTAATTCAGGATAATGGATAACTTTAGCTACGAGAACTGTGCTGGAAATGTGTGTTTAGAGCTAAACTAAAAGACGGCGTGGCGTGTTTTCGAAGTGAGAAATCTCAAATAATAGCTAAAGGAAGGTGTGTGCTAGAGTTTCGTTTATTTCAAATAAATTAATTAATAACTGGCTCCGCGAATGTGTACACGGATATACTGTATTGTTTTCCGTGCATTTTATTGTCTAACGTAAAACAGTTTGGAATGACACTGGCTTTAAATGCCTCGTTAAAATAGGTAGCACAATCTCTGTGAAAAGCACCTAGAGTCTTGTTTAAAGTTTCACATATTTAAAAAGTCGTAGGTAACGAGACCAGTTGAAAAGACCAGTTAAAGTTAACTGATACACTAATGGTAAGTCTTCCATTTTTATATAAAATTTTATTTCTGCCTACCCTATGTGTAAACTCTGTGCACGCCACTGGCGACCACCCTAGAAAATATGGAAAAATTACAATTTTATTTTTTTGTAAATATAATATTCAAAGTACCTATATGTTTAACATTTCTATGCGTAAAGTAGATGTCACTCAGAATATTTATTTAAAAAACATATATATTCACAATGATCAAAACGTTGCGGGGCAGCGTATAATTAGTACTATCGGAGCGCGGCAAAACGGACACAGGTCCTTCCTCGACGGGCGCTCGCGCCGTTCTGATCGATCCACGCGGAGGCAATGAAATATATCGTAGATTTCTGGTACAATTTAATTTATTGTATTTTTGAAACCTTTTTAATTAATGCAGATATATTTATTGATTTTTATTGGGAAAATAACACTGTTTATTTTGATGTCAGTTTCAATCAAAAATATTTTGGTTTTATTACAAAAAATCGCGCTTTAGTATAGACGTATTTCGCTGAAATTGATGTTAGAATTATTATTTTTTTACAAAAGATTGTGACGTTTAATCTAAAAACGAGAACATTAACTTACAATAAATTTATTTAAGTGATTTGAAGATATTTTTTTCTGGTACAATAAATGTTTTCTAGTTAGAGTAATTCTCTATTGAATTGGGGCTTGAAAATGACCGTGCGAACCTTTTTTGCGAAAACATGACTGCGTGTTATTTTTTAAATAAAACAATGGAACAAATGTTTAAAAATCTGAAACATTAACTAACAATAAGAAACACGAATCTACTGAACACATATTTTTTAAAATGTATAACTCTTTCCGAAGGTAGAAAATTACGAGCTTAAAAAGTGCGATTTCTCGAAAAAAATGTGAATGAGCCCTTAATATGATGTGCGAAACTTTGCTAGAATAGTTGCATTCGAGTTGGAGCGCTTGCCAGAAAATAGCGTCTTTCAGCCTATTCAAAATTATTGTACACCATTGAAACTAAGTATTCAGAGAGAATTATCATATGTTGGTGAAGTGAAACATCCTTGCAAAGATGATAATACTCTTGGTTGTGTGGATAAAATAGAAGAAGAAAAATATAGAGTGCTTTAGTTGAGAGTCATGAAAAACACCAAAAAAATATATGTCCAATTTTTTACTGTTTCTTTGTTTAATTGCTTTAATAAAACAATATGTAAGTATTATGAATGTCTTTAATCAGTTAAACAATAAAACAATATTATTGTAAGTATGTATTTTCTTTAAATGTTAATTATTAACAATGATGTTAAACAAAATTCTCAAATTTGAAAATGATTGTGATCTCAATTCCCTCCGTTAATAGTACTAACCTTTTTAAAAACTAATCATCCAAATAAAAGATGTTATAATAAATAATCATTATAGAAGCTATCTGCTTTAGTTATAATGCTAATAATGAATAAATCATACTAAAATTACAAAAATCATTGTATTATTTGAAACCCTAAAACTATCTATTATACTGGGCATAAAAAGACGGTTTTCACTAATATCAATTCTATATTATCTTACATTATGAGGTGTTAGGTACTAAAATGCCCCTAAACTGAACTGGACAAGCTGCAGCTGGAGCAAAAAAAGTTATCGTTTAAAACGAAAAACGTTTCTTTGAAGAACTTGACAATTTTAATTATTAAAAATGCACTTTTAGTTTTCGTTCTAATCGATAACTTTAATTCTTCTTTCATACATTTTAGTATGGAACGAATACCTAGATGATTTTTTTACATTTTTTGTTCTCAAAAGCTAGTCATAGGATTGTATTGCTCTTCGAGGATTTGATTGTAATCTGACCTTTGATTTTTAATATAAAAAAAAAACTTAAACAATAAACAGAATAGTAAGTCTTGCAATGATTAGAAAATAATTTGAAATGATTTAAAATAAATAAATAATCTACAAACATAACTGGAAACTTTGACTAAAAAGTGCACCCCTTACTTTTACGCTGGACGCTTGAGATGTTTTACAAGTTGTATTGTGAATTTATAAGAATACTTAATTATTTGTTTATATCAAATTCAGTTAGTTTCTAGTCAGCCACATATTCTCTTATCTTGAACATTGATTCTTGACAATCAACATCTAGATACATGACTGTACACTGGCAGGCAGCGCGTATCGTTTTCGATGCCTGAACAAAATAAAATATTGCGGGTTTCAGTAAAACCGTAGAATGAATGTACTTACCTATTTACAAACGAATTAGTAAAAGTCAATAAGTCCAATATATAGGCGATAAAAAAATGTCTGGCAAATTGCAATACTTTAACTGTGGCTTCTACTCATTAAACTGAACAACTTTCCCAGGAAACTCATACTCAAAAAGCGAAACTTTTTTGAACTCTTCATACAAATCCGTCAGCTGAAACTTCGTATGGGAAGTCCAAAATTTTTTTTACATTTGGACCCTGAGTTTCTTGGGGAAATCGTTCAGTTTGATGTATTATTTGCTTTTATTTAAGCTTTTCAAAATTTTTGTTAGATTTTCGATATCTCGTACCGTTTCAGAGATATTTGCATTTTACAAAAACTGAAAATATCTGGGAAAAGGTAAAATATATCGAAAATCTGACAGAAAATTTGAAAAGGTTAACGAAAGGCGTGTATTTCATGATACACACATTGACTATGAAAAAAAAATGGCTAAACTATTTTTTTTTTATCAATTTTCCCTACAAATTCTTGATTAATTTTTCAGTTATCTCGACCACCGTTCTTTTTTATAAAAAATGCAAATATCTCTGTAACGGTAAGAGATATCGAAAATCTAACAGAAATTTTGAAAAGCTTAGATGAAAGCAAATAATACATGAGACGCATGTTGACTATGAGAGAATGGCCTAACTCATTTTTTTTTCGGATTTCGCATACTAAATGTGAAAAGTGAGTAAAGAGTTTGTATGGGAAACTGAAAAAAAAAATTGAGTTTGGCTATTTTTTTTGTAGTCAATATGCGTGTCATGTATTATATGCTTTTAGTTAAGTTTTTCAAAATTTCTGTCAGACTTCTGATATCTTTTACCGTTTCTAAAATATTTGCATTTTTGGCAAAAAAAATGGAGAAGATTTAACAAAAAAATAAAACCCTGTCTTGGAGCGAGCTTCGTAAGTTAAAAGGTTTTTGACATGGACGTAAAGTAGCCTTATTGCACTATTAGTCTATTAAAAAACGGGCAAGCCGCTTTGTAAACAAGTACCATAAAGCAAACTTGTTTATTTTTATATTTTAATATATCCTATATCACTCCCACAATCTAAGAAGAATCTAATTAAATTTCATGTGTTGAAATCCATCAAACGGTTAAGCGCACCCTTTGGTGCATAAATACACCGACATTCGAAGCAGGGTAAAAACATGCATCTTTTGTCGCCCTAGAACACTACATATTTTCATAGTTTTTTATTTCTTGTGTCGAGAACGTCAGGTATAGCAAGCTACTGATAATTAACGCGAGTAAGCACTGTAGTGCTAATTTATAACACGAAAGATACACCTACTTCCTTTTTTCTTCCGTGTTAAATATACGAGCTGACATGTACTTCAAGGATAAAAAAGATAAAAAAGATACAAGCATGTATGTACTTTGTATATTCATATGAAAACGACAATGTTATTTTTATGTAAATATAATATTCAAAGAACCTATATGTTTAACATTGTATGCTTAAAGTAGATGTCACTCAGAATATTAATTTAAAAAACATATATATTCACAATGATCAAAACGTTGCGGGGCAGCGTATAATTAGTACTATCGGATCGTATAATTAGTATATAGGGGCTTGAAAATGACCGTGCGAACCTTTTTTGCGAAAACATGACTGCGTGTTATTTTTTATATAAAATAATGGAACAAATGTTTAAAAATCTGAAACATTAACTTACAATAAGAAACACGAATCTACTGAACACATATTTTTTTTAATGTCTAACTCTTTCCGAAAGTAGATAATTATGAGCTCAAAAAGTGCAATTTCTCGAAAAAAATGTGAATGGGCCCTTAAGAAAGATGAGAATGTAGAATATTATTGTGTTTTAAGCTGTAAGGAAATGATTATTAAAGGTTATAGATTTTGAAGAATATAAAATTTATAACATATAATTTTATTGGCTTCTTTAGAAATCGTGCATATTTTTTCATGAAATTCAGTCGATTTCAGTTGATTAGTTTCTAGTCAGCCACATATTCTCTTATCTTGAACATTGATTCTTGGACAATCAGCCGCTAGATACAGTAACTGTACCTACTGTGTATGGTGGCAGGCAGCGGGTATCGTTTTCGGTGCCTGAACAAAAGAAAATATTGCAGGTTTCAGTAAAACCGTAGAATGAATATGCTTACCTATGTACAAATGAATGAGTAAAAGTCAACAAATCCAATATATGTGTATCTTGACTGTTAGTAGTATTTATCTCAAAGTTTCCATGCTTTGCAAGGCACATTAAGCCATTTGTGCCGGCTGCTATCACTAGATGGTAGTTGTTGAGCCATGTCAGATACCATATAGGCACCTTGAAAACTTCTGACACTGGGGTTGGCCACTAGGCTCACAAACTCCACAAATCTGGACTAGGCCCCCATGTGTGGAGTATGGCCTAACCTTCCCAATGTATAGGATGAGACCTGTGCTCCTGCAGTGGGGACAATATATGTTGTTAATAATAACTTTTTTACCAAATAGAAGTGAAGCTGATAGGTATGGTTTACATGGAAACGTAACAAATCAAATAAAAAAAACATTAAATAAAACAATACTGATATCTAAAATATACTTACCTAAGAAGAACTGATTCTTCATAGTACCAAAATTATCCTCTAAAACCTGACTAACAGCGGCGCTGGTGCTTGGTGCAGGTTCTGTTTCATTTTTGGTGTATGCAACAGATACGGCAGGTCCCAGAAGTCTCTTTCTTTAAAATCCAATACTGATGTTGTACGTCAAAAATGAGCTTCGCAAATTCGCATTTATTAATGCCAAAAAATAATCATTGCCTAGAAAAAAAAAAATATTTTTGCATTAGTTGGATAATTATCCTATCTCTGATCTATACTGACTGGCAACTTGGTAGCTTAGTGGTTAATGCTGCTGACCATTAATGATTTTGGATTTAAATGGAATGTGTTTTATCTTCATCTCAATCAAATTAGATAAGTAGGTAGGGATAGTGTCTTATTTGCTAATTTATGAAAGTTGGTAATGGCAATGTAACCAAATTCCACGGGACAAAACCAAGGGAGGAAGGAATGTTAGTGTCAGTATAATACAGTCGCTGCCGTTTCTCAGTAAGTCCCTGTGCCATGGGGCATTTCAGTACCGAGTTATACCTGGTTATACATTTGAAGTAGTGTGATAAAAGAATTGTATCTGACTGGCCCGAGTTATGTGTTTGCATAAATTAAGGGATATAGCTATACTGGAATTTGTTTCAATAATAAACACCTTTGTTTTCACCATCAGCTAAAAGACATCCACTGCTGGACAAAGGCCTTCTCCAAGGATTTCAGCACAGACTGGTTCTGCGCTGCCCGCATCCAGCGGCGTCCCGCAACCTTCAACAGGTCATCAGTCTACCAAGTGGAAGGCCGACCTTTGTTTTATTGCCAGAATTGCCTTTCAAAATGTGTACAACATACCGACTCCGAACCGATCAGAGCGCGAGGTACATTTTAAAGAGTATTGTAAATGATATTAAGTTTTACACTACTACAAAAGTTGCTTGGAGAAATTTGGTTCACGCTCAGCGTGGCAGGCAATTGCAACGATAAAATCAAAAGAACCTATAACCTCCTCGGTACTCGCGTACCCTATAGGGTACATTTTCGGTAGGGCTTTCCCTGGCGATATTTTAAATAAAAAATATTGCAATGCATTGGAACTAGATACAAAAAAAGTGTTGCATAGAGGACAAACAAAATATATATTTTAGTTATATAAAAACCCCTTAGTACGTCGAAGTAATTTTTTTTGTGTTACAAACGAAATAATGCTTCAGGACTAAGGAGGATAGGTACTTACTCGAATTTCCACATGAGAAGGCGATCCTTGTCGAAGAAAACGGAGCAATGATCCATGACATGTTCACTGCTGTTAGTGCACTATCTCACAGACACGATTTCGACTAAACGCTCTGATAGCAAAAAATCTCGTTGATCGTTCTCATTTCGTGTAAAAACGAGATATTTTGCTTTTAGATATTATATAGTATTAACCTATATAGCGACAATTCGTGCGTTCGAGCCGGAAACAAAACAAAACAACAAAACATGCCGATTGCTGACAGCAGGATAGCCTATTGGAATCTTTTAAGTCTGAAAGGGACAACAGATTCAAACTTGTCTCTGGAAGGAAGCAGCTTGCAGGTAGCGAAACTTTGTATGGTGTTGCCAATAATCATTTTTAGGGCGCCCACCAAACCCCGTCGTTGAATTGCTAGCCGTTTGCTAGGCTCTCAAATAAATAAGTCTTAAATCTTATCATAGAAAAAAATAATTATATCTTATGTCTGTCTTAATGTAGCGTCAAAGTAAAAAAAAACTATGCAATGTTTTTTATCGTTTTCATTCTGTTTTATTACACATTTCATATTATCTATGTTTATGTATTGTGCATTTGTAGTATATTACTTATTTATATTTAGACTAATTAAGTATGGTGACGATTCCATAAATTGTATGACTTTTAGTTTTGATTCTATTATATTAGTGTTTTTAAGACTGACTGATTTGATGAAGAAATAAATGAATTCACCTTTTTAGGGCTCGCATGATATATATCGTAATATGGAAGAGCGAGCCCTCCTGTCACAGGTTTTTATAAAACCTAAAAGGAGGTCTCAATCATGATTAAGAGATGTTGTTATATTCAAGTGTCCCAATAAATATTTTATTTTTTATTTATTTTATTATATAGTATGAATGACTATGAAGTATCTTAAAGTATTGCAATTTTGGCTATTTCGAAAAAAATATAAGGATAGGAAATTAATATGTAGGAAGTTAATACTAAAGCTATATGATATCGGATATTTACGAACCCTGCCTTTTGATACTATTGAAAAATGTGTCTCTTTGCTTATGATATTAATTTGAAAAAAGAACGAAACGGCACGCGCACGCTCTTGTCTGCGTGAACACAAGTGCAGGTAAAAGTCCCCTAAAACACGGTAATTACGTTACTTTGGCAACACTCAGCAAACACCTTTATTTTTTGTTAAAAGCGTCATCTAGCTTTTTCTCTGGTTTACTAAATACGTTTTGAAGTACAGCGCCATCTAGCATCAGACTTAACAAACAAATAATCGTCGCCACCTACCGTAATATTTTTTTACTAAAACAATGCTAGGTAAACTACCTCTCTACTGAAGATCGGTTCAAAAACCTCAGAACGTACGAAAATTAGTGAAATTGTTGAGGTTTGAGACTGGCAGCGACATCTGTTTTACCCGGCAGTACTAAAAAACGGCTCACGCAAATGAGCAAGGCGTGGCCGTTCTCGTTCTCCTTTTCTCTGCTATTATGTTATTACGCGGCGATGCAGTAAAGTTGCGCTAATGTGCCGGAGTTGAAAAGCGCGGCGCACGAGCGAAACTTTGCGCTTATGTTTACTTTAAACTCGCGCCACGCCGTAAAGTTTGAGAGGAATAATACCCATACGATACGTAATATAAGAAACAATGTGGGTGCATTATAACGTTTAAGTAACACTTTCCGGCTGCACGGGTCCGGTTTTCGTGAGCACAGAGTTTTGCAGTAACTAAGTGTTGTATTTATTTCGTTACTAGAAAAGCTGACGAGGCACTCCTAGATTATTGCTTTGCTACCATTGAATGCCTCAAACTTTACACTAAAATCACACCAGAAGTGAAATTGAAATCGTGGACCTAATTTTAATTGTGACTTCCAGTCATGACACAAAACCACTGTCTCTAATGAACCAATTTAATCGGAGCAAAAAAAAAATAGACTTTCCGTTCAAATTGGCTCATCGATTTGTAGGAAAAGTCAATTTTTTTGCTCCAATTTAATTGATTCCTTAGAGAATGTCGTTCAGTTTTGTTAGCAGAAACTACTGTTAAAATTTGGTCCGCGATTTCAATTTCACATTGTATAAAGAAGCACCACGTAATACGTTGCGCTGTGATAATGCAAATTTATTTCATAATTTAACTGCAATGCAACGCAGAATATAATGATAAACTACTTGTTAATGATTGGTCGGAATTCCCGCAGATAATATCAATTATCGCGGCCCGCGCCCGCGGGCGATGCGTATAACTTGCGGCGCGGGAGAAGCTACAGCGCAGCGGGAAGTTTGACCGAGTGATCTTGATCCGTAATCGGGTGTCAAAGATGACAAAAATGGCCACGCCTACCTCAATGCTACGGTGCAGTCGCTACACATAGTTTGTAGCGTTGAGCGAGCGACGTCTTAAAGAAAGAGAAATTAACCCAGTTAAAGTTAAAAGCGAACATTAAAGTCATCACAAACCACATGCATTTATTTTGATGTACATTAAAGTATCTTACTTACTTAGGTACTAATAATTATAAAATCTTGGATATCTTAGGTTAAATAAAACTCAAAGTTAAAAGCAAAGTTAAAGTTCACGAGTGAACGTCACGCGTACGGGTGGGTTTCTCAGTTTGAGTAGACTACAGGCAAGGTGATTATGGACGAATCCTTTGATTTCCAATTTTCAAGAGGTGTCGGTTAGCACAGTGCAGGTGCGGTGTGAGTGAGTACACTGCGGCGGCGCGGCGGCGGCGGCGGCGCATATTCATGAGGTGACCGCGCGCCC